>JAPMOQ010046034.1:75637-201863 GCA_026543055.1 Argiope trifasciata
CAGACTTTTCCCTATGAATTTTGCACTGGGAGTCTGAACTTCTTTTGAATATGTTATGATGCGTGCAAAGGATAGTTTACTTGCAAATTCAAAGTCACCCCATATGGACAACGGTTTTATACTATTCATAATGCGATGTTTTGGGGTGGAAAACGTGCCCTTTCGAAAGTAAGAACGTGATACGAATGGAAAAGGGATGTTAATCGTGGTCTTAAAATAAGTGCATATTTACATTCATTTCGTCGGCGGCGACGCATTGCGACGTAATTAGAATTGGTGCAGTTAACCTGGCATTTTAGAGCTTCGATTACTGCTATATCTAGATAATATAATTAAGGGGTAACGTTTGAGTTGAAATTTCCAATGCATAAATGTAATCTGCTTCAAATATAGTGACCAATCTCGAGATCCATCAATTTTGCTACTGTAGGCATTAGAATAATTATAACATTTCATGATCCCAGACAAAGTGGTTTTGCATATTTGTTTACAGGGTTCTGTATCAAATAATAAACTTAAAAACAGCGTCTGAAAAACTTTACATTTATATCTACAAATAATAAAAGATGATGATCCCATGTGTGTTTGTGTAAAAGTGTGTGAATTTGTTGGTGTTGTGGCCAGTTTTTTAGCTTTATTTGCCAAATTTCGAGCATGTGTATTTCATAACATGGAAATATACATTCGTATTATCATATGGATGAATAAATACGTAATATGAACGTATGCATTGTGCATGAATTTAAAGAATGGAAAAAGGCATACATATTATTCTATGGATGAATATATACTCTCAAGATGAATGCATGAATGAATATATATGCATTTAAAATGTGTAAATATACGTTTATGTGATTATATGGATAAATATAAGAATTAGGATGAATGCATGCATGTAACATGTGTATTATGCATGCATTTAGATAAGAAATATACTTCAAAATCCCTTTTTTCTCACATTTTAAAGAATTAAAAATTGGCGGCTTTTTAGAATCTTTCTGTTTTGACTTTCGAACCTTTATTACACAAAAATGATCTGTAAATATTTTTAAAACTCAAAGATATAATTTAAAATTATACCTTTTCAATTATATTAATTTTACTACTTGGCTTTTTTTCTGAATTTTGACATTTATTAAATTTCTCTCAATACTTTTTAAATGAAACATTAGTACTAAAAAAATTCTGTTAGTTTTCACAGTTTCAATTGAAAACTTCATTGCGTAATTTTCTTCCAAAGTACGAAAGCTAAATGTATAAATTTTGTTTATAAAGCTACAAACCGATAGACGACCACCCGTTCAAACGAGGTAATTTAAAATTACTTAAAAATCTTACTTTTCATGATAAACATGAGTACCAAATTTTTTACCTAACTCTTTGCGCTTTTAAACTATTTTGTTTACTTCTACTCGAACAGGTAGACAGACATATTTCCCGAGAATGCATTGCGTTCAAATATTAATAGAAATCAGAAAATAGATTTAATTCCATACATCAAAGTTAACCTTCTTACTCACAGCATTTTTTAGTTATCGTGTTCACAGACAAACATAGTGTCAAAAATATGTTTTCCGCATCAGGAAGTTTTGGAAACAAAAAATTCTTTAAAACATCAAGAATTGGAATACTTGAAATTCCAATATTTCCTCTAAACTTCGTATAGAGATATAAAATCTATAGATCATTCTAAAATGATCTACAGGTCTAAATCTCCTGTGGATAAAACATCATTATTCGTTATCGAGCTTATTGCATTACATCGCGAGTTTACATCACTCAAATGTACGAATTTTCCATAACAGTGCTTTTTAAAAATATTATGGAACTTTATTGCCCTTCTTTAGTAATAAAAGTCAAGTTATATTACGTGTCATAAAACGACTCGACGTATAAAAGTCGCTCCCCTATCTTTTGATTATTTTTTAGTTAAAAATTTCGGTTTTTGAAGTGAATGAACCACATTTAATTATCAATCAGCAAAATTATCAAATGCATTTTTCCAGCTAATCGGGCAGATATGTTTTTGAGATAAGAAACTGATAAACGTTGTAATGAAAATAAAATACTGTGAACTAGCATACAATTAAAGTGAAACCATCCAGTAAAAGAATTAATAAAATTTAATGTACACAAATTTTTAAAAAAATCGCATATAATAATCAACCACTTTTGGTGAATTAAACTTACATTTTATAGCCTTCATATAATAAATTCAAAAAATCCTTCAAAATATTTACAGTATACTAATGAAAGGCGTCATATATTGTGACATTTGCTATAACTTAGTACAGATAAAACGAATAAAGTGTTAAAAAAGAATTAAAAAAAAAGAATAAAGAGAAAAAGTGGAGTCAATTTTTAGATTCAGAAAAAGGAAAAAAAAAACCCATTAAGCTATAAATATATATACATATTTAAATTATTGCCCAGATAGTTAAAGTTTTTGAATTCAGAAATTGTAGGATTTTGAGAACGAGAAAGTACTTGGTATATATAGAAAATAATAAAATGTTCCAATCTTAAATATGTCTTTCACCAAAAGCATAAGAAAAAAAACATTTTTTCCAAACTATGTATCAAATACAAAAATGGACGGAATACCTTCATCAAAATGCAATCATTTTTAAATTATCTCAACATTAGGATAAACATCAGAGTTCTAGATATATCTTCAGACTCTCTCCCCTTTTTAATGTCAAACGAAATAGAAGAAATAAACTTTTGATATTTTTTTCAGTGTATAAATTATCAGAATTTATGTAGAAAAAAGTTAGAATTATTTTACGATGTATGCTGCAAGAATTTTCAAATGTTTGCATTAAGGCTATCTTTTAAAGAAAAAAAAATATTTCGTTTCTGAAAGATAATCTCTCACTTTTCTAACCATTCTCTTAGAAAATCAAACAAAAAAGCATAAAAATACCTGAATCCCTTCTTAATTTAATATTTTCAATTAGTCTTGATGAAATATTTGTTTGTAAAAGTTTCGTTAAGTATTAGTCGATCTGTCTTGATTAAAAGCTGATTATTCACATCTGTGCTTCAGAAACTGAAAGGTAAATGACTTTCTTCAAACAAATTGACTTTCGCTGATAAATATTTTACGCATATTTCAGAAAAAATTTTAATGAAGAGGGAATATAAAATAATGAATATTAACATTTTCCAGAAAGAGTAAACTGTTTGAGGTATAAATCTATCAACGTGTAATTTATTCCGGAAAATTTGAGGAACAACTTATTATATAATGGGAATGAATAACAGATAAGTAAGATGTTATCATTTTTAGTCAAATGAAGGGGAAATTACAATAATTTTATCAATGATTGTTTACTGTAGGTACGACTAGTAATGAGATTTCTACATTAGTAGATAATTTGACAAACAAATTTTGGAATTTTTTGATTATTATTGGTTTGCATTAAAATTTTGTTGCAACTATTTTGAAGTAGATGTTATAGTTTTGTACTGTGATGTCATCCCAAGGACAAGGGCATTAAAACCGGTATTCTATTTTCTAAGTATTATTATGATATCACAACTTTTGATCGTCAATGGAGAATTTAGTGTAAAATTTTGATACAAAAATAAACTTTTTATGATCGCTTTTTATTGGCTATATTGTAGTCTTTTATATTAATCTCTATTTTAAAGTTACACAAAGGCTGTATTTGCACAGATTTTGTAATTTAGATTGATTAACAGGTGACAAGTACAATGGTTAAAGCAGTTCTCCTCTTTTCCAGGCATCTTAATCATTCCAACATACAAATATTTGAATCAGGACAGTAATTTTAAAGGGCGTTGGTATCACCTAGTTCGTATACTTCTAATAGGATCAGATTTAGAGACCACGATAATCTGATTCTACAGGCGGGATTCTGAAACCAGGCCAAATTTATCTTGCATTTAAGTTATCGCATTTTACTTTTAGGTTGATTCCTATAGGAAGACTACTTCTTGCGACAATTCTCAGGAGCAGACTTCAGAAAAATTTATTCAGTTGTTCACCGATCATGGTCTCTAGAACCTTGAACTACCCTTCGTTCAAAAGTTTATACTATATATCTATAATGTTTTACCCATTTTATCTAGTGAGCAGGATAGCTAGAGTAAAATTGTTTGGATTTTAACTGACTTGGAATATGTTGTTAGAAATGCAAAATCACGAATGAGTTGAGAAATGGATCATCTAGCTGAAAGAAGGTGGAAGTGGTAGAGAGGTTGAATTTTTCCTTTCGTTGTAACTTTCTTAACATTGAAGGTAGGAAAATAAATACAATCTGCCAAATTAGCTCTTCAATAAGACAAATAATTTTTGTGTATTTAAATTTTTCCGACAGCTGTAATATCTTAGAACTTAGGGGAAAGGGAAAGAAAAAGATGAGGTAATCTAGAAGTTAGAGAAAAGTAATTTGCACATCCTAATTTTGACTGCTTCTAACATTAACAATTTATGTTGCCAGATACTAATTCAGACGTAAAGGAGTCTATATTTGCAAACCAACTTGACATAAAGATTTTTTTTTGTAATGAAAGCGAAGTACCAGAAAAATTTATAGCACAGCAACTTTATTGCATGGCAGAAAATATTTTTAAAAAAATCATTTGATTATGTACATTTCAAATTTTATTTTTTAAAATCACATCAAAGTTTTTATTCTCTCATTATGGAATTAAATAATAAAATAAAAAATAGAAAATATTACATGATATTTAAAATAATTTGATTCAATATTTGTCATTTGAATTTAATTGCTAAGATTTAAAATTTTAAGTTAATTCTTTCAAAATTTGATTAAAGAAACATTTAAAAGCTATATTATAATGTAGAACCCCTTTTCTGACGGGATTTTCATGATAATTTCATTTTACTTTTTCTATTTATTAAGTAATATAAAAAAATTGAAAAAAAAAAACGTATTTAAGTAATTTGATTACAAAATCTATGTTAAAAACACATAATAAATGCGGTTTTGTAAAAAATCATTGTATGTCTAATCAGAATTCCTTTCTTCTCATTTTTTCTATTACCGTCAAAGAATGCAATTACGCATGTCATTGGTCGTGTTATCATCCATTGACCTTCATAGCCGTGAAGGAACGAAATTCCTATCAGAGTGAAAGACAACGGTGATTAAGCGACGACGGGAAAGTGGAGATGAATTCAAAGGACTAGCCTTGATGAATTCTAACCCTAATGCTCTGTTCTTAGGCATTTCTTAATATGCTGGTTCCCTGGTGATAAATGAAAACAGCTTACCGTCTTTTTTTTTTTTATAGGAAAGAAGAGAATGGAGAGAAATCGAGCATCTAGAATATGTTCTGCGGAAGTGTGAACATTATTTTGGTGCATTTGTAAGATATTAAGTGCTTTATAGGATACAGATTTTGATCTGATCTTTCGCTATTTTTTGATCAGCTCCGCAATCCATAAAGATATAATGAGAATTAATGAGAGGTAACAGTTAAAACCAGTTATTCTTCTTGCTGCAATTTTTTTAATTTGCCTAATTGCTGTAACGTTCTTCTGCTCATCTAAAAAAAAGTCACTCTACAGCAGAAATTGGTTGAAATTCTTCAACGTTATTCGAAATTCAATTGAAGTGAGATGGGCGTCGACATAATAAAAAAAAAAGTTAAGATTAAGCGAGTAGATCACGAGAGAGATTTTTGGTGGTGACCGATGTGTGATAGCCGGATCTTGAACTCATTAATTTTTAGCAACCAGGATGTTTTCCCTGGACGTATTTAAAGTGCACCAGAACCACTTACGCGACGGTTAATCTTTGGAAATGAGTCTTGAATCTGAAATCTCCTGGTTCCGAAGCCGAGTCAGTAATACCAGGCCACCACGACCCTACATGAATTTTAAGAGGCTTCTTTTTTGAAACATTCAGTAGGTACATGTATTCGGTACTTTATCAATTTTATTGATAAAAGTGTTATATTAAAATAATTAGTTTATATATCAAATGTTTTTACAAATGTCAATGATATTAATCTTATAAAAATGATTACAATCGTTCATAAATCTAAACTGTTAACATTATACTGTTAAATGCAAATGCAGGCTTACCATATCAGTTACCGAGTGAATATTATCTGGAGAAACACGCCGCCTCGAGTTAACATATCGGACCACTTGTGTCAGACAGCAGTAATCGCCAACTATGCGATTTCTCAATGGCTTCAGTGGAGAAACTGAGAGTTCCTTTAATGTACAATTTTAATTGCTGTTTTATCCTTAAGTGTCATTCGAGTATATTTATGCACACATTCATATATTTATTGTGGGGAATGGTTCAATTTATCTAGAAAAATTTGGGATTTTCATGTAAGTGACGAGCTGCAAATAAATAAAATTCCATGCAAGGTTATGTAAGCGATTGCATACTATATTAATATTGTCGATGTGCCGAGAAGTTATTAATATTTTATCAAAATGTTTTTTTGCTCAAAATAATAATGAACATTTGAATAAATACTCATAAATAAATTACTTCAACTCTCTCGATTATATAAAATTAATAAATATAAAAAATACAAATATATTTATATTGGACTATAAAGAGGAAAATAATTTTTGAATCAAAAACTTGAAAGCCAAAATGATATCGTAAAAGCGAAAGTCCTTGCATGAATGCTTGATATAAAATTTTAAAAACACTTGCCATATTTTTAATAATGAATACATAGAATTTTTTTTCATCTTGATTTGATTTCCTTAGAGTTTATTTTCCGAGGTTTACACTTTCAGAATTTAATTTTTATTTTGATGCAATTAACTTTAAAATTTTTTTAATCTGTTTTAACACACTGAATATTTTAAGTATTTGTTTTTATTACCTTGATGATAAAAATTACTTTACTTTTATTTTTATTATTTTCTATATTTTCAGTTATTTTATTTCATTTGATTATTTTTTTATCAAGAAATATGAAATCCATATTTTTCACGAATTTGCCAATAATGGTCACTTGTATAAATTTGAATTAATCAATCAATTAATTATTCATTAAGTTCTAAAGATATTAAAGGATTATTAACTGACAGAAGCTGTATAAATGTTCAAAGGTTCCTAACATTTTCACTTGAGAGAAATGAACAGAAACGATTACACAAATGCATCTTGACAAATAAAAAACAAGGAACAAAAGCTGTCCTATAAAAGTATATTGTTACGAATTTGTAATATTGTTTCCTTCTATAGTTAGTTCCTTAACAAATAAATTAGGTATTTAGAATGGATGCCGAGTCAATGATGCCAGGCCTTGGCGTTCCTTTTAAGAGGTCTGTGTTTAGAATTATGCAGCAGCAAATTATATCTGCTAGTTCATCGATTTTGATGGAATAAAGTTTGTGTTGAAAGTAATTTTCAAGTACATCAAATGTTTGGAATTTTGTTACTTTGACAATAAAAATAAAAGATTTAAAATGTACGAGAATTCTGATATCTTTATAAGAATTCGAGAGTCCAGTGTTTAGTTTAGAATATCCATTGCCTTGTCAAAGGGGCTATAAATGCTGATGAGATGGAAAATAGAGGTATTCTTGCCGAATGAAGTCTACTCTTGCTCTCCACCGATTTCTTCCAGAGATTCTGTGTTGCTGCAGTTGTTTATTAATGATTTATTGCTTATGTGAAGTTGATTTCTGCAAGTGCGGTTGTATGTCTTTTGTGTTTCATATAAAATTAAAATTCCATTACTGCGTTATTAAACCTGAAGAGCTTCTCACCGTATATCTACAGAATGGATTGATTTCCAGTAACAATGTTATTATTAAATATCCAACATACTTGTTGGATTTGCGTTGTAGCTTTATTTGACGCAAATAAAGCTGCAATGGACTATTGGTAAAATTTATTGTTAGATTGAGGTACATTAAACTTTATTTGTGTTATACACCGTACTCGGAAATCAGGAGAATGGATATTATATCAAGGTTCTTACTACAATAGGTTTTGGTTACATCAAAGTTTTTGCTACAGTATAAGCCTGTAAGAAAATGTTAAAGCTCATATAAATACACTTTAGTATGTAGTAAAGAAAATTATTCACATCTGTGCTATAGAATTCACATTGGTTTATGATTACTAATAAAATGGTGCGAATCGTTTCTTTATTAACGAAGTATATTGCTTTCCGTCTTATTAGAATTATAAACATGTAAAGGATACACGTCATACTAAAAATAGCTTTCACTACTTTGGGTAATTTATGGAGCAGAGAGATGCTTCGTTGCGAATTCCATATAATAAACTTGATGCGGAAGTATAAATATAATAAACCAGTAGTACCTTCATAAACACAATCTATCAAAAGAAATATTTGGCTATAACGCAGGATAGACGAAACAAGCACTGTGTCCTTGATAATACTTAAGTACAAATATAAGCTTCTCTTTTCTCAGAAAAGCTTACTCAACTGAAATAAAAAGAGAATTTCGCATTTTCAAAGTACTTAAATGAAGAGCTTATACTGTTAGTGACTTTCAAATCAAACCTTTAGTTCATGCACATTTATCAGCCTTAATTAACTAATTGATCCAAATAATATCCTTCGTGAATGTTTTTTTTAAGAAAGCAAAAACAAAATATTTATAACAGTTCTTTTTTCTTGGTATGTTCTAGGCAAATTATTAAGTATTATCCAAGAATCGCGTTTCAAGAATGCTACTTTGACTGATTATTTCCTTCAAAATTACAGTTAAATTTTGTATAAGAATTTGCATCCTAATTTCGGATGCGATCTCCGATACTGTTTGCCACATGAATAGATTTCATTGCCCAATACCACATCTTAGGAACTTATTAATTAATATTTGGTTGCATAGCAGACTGACATCTGTCTTATTTTCTGTTGTGATATAATGTCGCTCTCTTTCCTAAAAGTAATGATGCAAAATATGTAAAAAATTATAGATCATTTATTTTACTTCTGAAATAATTCCCTCTGAAACGTGTGCACTTTGTCATTTAATTCCCTTTCCTTTCATGTTATTAACATTTACAAAGACAATTTATTTGTTTACATGAATGGATATGTTAAGATGTTTTGCTGACCCAATTGTATCGATAACAATAATATAAAAAATAATATACAATCATATAGAAAAGAATTATTGTGAATGATAGGAATTTTGCCAGGGCATTATTGGCCTTGGAAAGAAGGCCATTTGGCATCGTAAAAATGTTTTATTATGGCGACATGAATAGAAAGAACTATTTTGTTTTCCCATCTGAAAAAAAATATATAGTTAAGAGTAAATAGAAATTGAGAGCACGGTAGCAGATACGAATAAATGTAAAGATATTTTAACTTCAAACTTAAATCCAAATTAATTTCTAAACCTTTATTTTAGTTTAGCCTATAGTAACTTCATTCTAAAAGTATTCTTTTAGTTCCTGATCCGATTCCATGTTATCTACTAAATTAATTCAAGAAATGCTTTGTAAAGTTGTTTAGCCACCACAGTGCGAATGATTAATAGAAGTTGGTCATCTAAACAAATAGTTTTATTTAAAGATTCCTGTGTTTCCCTTCTTTGAGAGTCACTTGTGAAAAAATCTCTGAAAAAACTTAATATTTTATTAGCACTGTAAACTAGATTTTCCCTATAAAAATAAACTATTTAAGACCCGGGATTCAAGGCTGTCTGTCGTTCATTGCGTGTTTGTGATCGTCGCTCCTGCTGAACATAAGCATGCTTGCTTCTTCGTGATGAAATAAAACGATGTAAAAGCATCAAAAGTCTCTTCAAAATCTTCGAACTGCAATCTACATTCAAACTTTTAAATCTTTGTGTATATATATATATATATATATATATATATATATATATATATATATTGAAGTCAGTTTCATAATCTTGTTAATCATAAAAGTAGTTTATCTTTATGAAATTTAATTTTATAAAAGACACCAGTAAAAATGATCATATCACAATTTATTTGGATATATGAGTGTGTGATGTAACAATGTAGGAAATTGACAGCTAGTATTATTAATAATTTGACCTTCGGTATTTCCTATGATGAAATCAATCAACGTGATGTCACAACCACACGATAGGATATCACTTAATATTTAACTGCTGAATGTCTAACTATTTATTGCAATATCATGATATTTCCATTAAAAGGAACTATGAAGTTATGAGGAGCTACAGAGAATTATCAAGTATGATTTGGCCGTATTACTACATCCAACCTAGTGAGTGAAAATATCAAATATATATTGTGAAACATAAAATTTTACCATCATGCATCATTCCGATTCAAATGACTAGCTAAAACCACAGAATAAATATATTCTATTCTGGGCACCGAAATAAACCCACTATTCGAAAACAATTATCTAGAAATATTCTCCGTTCCTTCGTCACATCCGGGCAAACACCTGTTTGACAAGCGGAATGGACCTTCCGTCCCCTTCAGACGAATCATGAGAGGAATTGATCGAAGAGATCTTTGCTTTTCTCAAACTAAAGCCACGTTAGTTATTCTGGTAACATCTTGCTGGTTCAGGGGTCCTTTGCAAACAGATAAATAAATTAGCGTTGGCAGGGTAACTTTTGTGTTTAAATAGAACTTTAGTGGTAGAGCGTATATTGCTTTTAAGCAAGTCTTTCAAGCGGATGGAACAAGTTATTATGTTTGCTATTATCGAGATCGCATCTTGAAGAACCGCAATTGTCAAGAGCTAACTTTCACGCGAACTAATACTATTCGAAAATCGAGGGAAAGAAAAATGTGGCCATTTTTTAAATATCAAATAATACGTAAATGTTTTCTTTAAAATCAATTATTCATATAAGATTTACTGGAGTTTTGTAAAAAAAAAAAGGAAAAAGATATTAGAATTCTAAATTAAACAAATAAATTGCTTTTCAAAATTAAATAAATAATAGTGGTTATGGTTAGAAATACATCAGTGATAGATAATTTAGAATGGTTTTAAAATGTTTGATTTCGTCGACTTCCAAAGGAATACTCATTTGAAAACATTTTTGTTTTTCGAAGTCACAAGTTTTTTATTAGTATACATAGTTTTTTCCGCCAAATAGATACTACAAGATGTATAAAAAAACTTATGAATGCAACAACAATAGGGCTTATAAATAATTTAGACTGTTTGGTGGACGTAATTTTAGTTAACTAATCATCAGATCAGTGTTTCTTGCAAATGAACAAACATTCGATTATTGTCTAGTGCTTTTAATCATTTCTTTACAATGAATGTAGAAAAGGCTGAACATTTATCGAGAAGAGAAAGTGATAAAATTAAAGCATATTTTTATATCTGATTACACTTAACATTTACTTGTATAGGGTTTCTGTATCAGAAATTTCTGTTGAATCTGTTACGCTTATGTAGCTCATAAAAAAACAAGAAATTTGAAATCCAGTGACACCATCAGTTATCCTTCACATTTAAGGATAAACTCCAGCATTAATCACTTAGAGATGAACCGAAATGACAACAATTAAAGTTGAAACATAATTGAACCCAAGCCCTCAATGTACTGATGCAAGTTTAATTGCAGTATAAGCCCAATCTTTCTATCAAAAGCAAGATATATAAAAATACATTCGAAAGTTACCATGGGTAACATTTTCTTATTCACTAGAATTCTTTTAATTCAATGGATATCTGAAAGAAAAGCTATAACCATATACAAGGATATCAGATTCTGATTCTGAAGGACAGTCAGACAGAAAAGAAAGCAGATCGCTTTGCTATCTCTAAAGATAAGAATCTGTTTTAATTCTTCTCATTGTCTTAAATGATAGACTCAAGAAGTAATTATCACTGATTGAACTAACTATCAACAAATCCAATAGCTGATTGATGCATTGACTGTAGCAATATACTCTTTCCGTCGATATCGTCCTATCTCAGCGAGCTATATCTTGAGAGTTTGTTGGGAACGAGGCTAAATCTAATTTTTTAGTTGCCTGATTGGCACTATCTGTTTAAAGTTAGTTTTCCGAGAAAAATAAAGAGATGTCACTTGATATCTTTTATTACTATTTTAAACTACTATACCAGTGATGGGAAAACTACGGCCCGCGGGCCAAGTCTGGCCCGCGGAAAGGTTTAATCCGGCCAGTTTAAGAGTGCCGTCGTGAGAATGTTTGAACGCATTCTTACTTCGTAATGTGACGACCAACATAAAAACTACCTGCGGCGATATTCAAAACACAATAGTATTCTGGAAAAATCCATCCGACCCAAACAGCTGACTCCTTTTCCCTCGAAACTTCCAGACACTCTCGCATTTTCGATTCATTGTTCTGTTTTTCCGAAAGAACCGCAAAACTCCAATTCTCGAACAATCCTTGCAGGTAGGTATAAATACAAGATAGGCCGCCCGAAGATCAGTTAGTTAGCGACTTAGTCAGTCATCTGCAACGACCCGCTGTGACTCGAGTAATTGTTTGTGTAATCCCCGAAACTCCCACTGCCTCAACAAACACCCGCGCAAGAGCATTAGTTAGTAGTAAGCTTTCGTCAATTGCGTTTTTGTGTGTTATTCTCCGTAGTAGGAAACGTCTAAAATGGATGTTAAAAAAAGAAAAGAGGATTCAGAATGTCGAGTTTTTAAAGAAGAATGGACGTGGAAATATTTCTTTACTTTATTTAAAGAAAAACCAGTGTGCTTACTTTGCAATACAACTGTTGCAGTTTTAAAAGAATATAACATTCAACGCCATTTCAAGAGCAAACATGGAAGCTACTACTACTCATCGTTAAGTGAAGAGGTAAAAAAAAATTAAATCGAAAGATTTAATAAAAAATTTATCAAGTCAACAACAATTATTTCAGAGAGCTAATCATTCTCGAAGATGCGCTACGAAAGCCAGTTATGTGTTGGCTTATAATATTGCTAAATCTATAAAGCATTTTCAGATGGAGAATTTATAAAGCAGTGCATCATAGATGTGTGCGATATTATGTGCCCTGAAAAGAAAAATGATTTTCAGTCACTGTCTCTCTCAAGAAGAACAATCTCCGAGAGAATTGAAAATATTGATAAAAATCTAATTTCACAACTGACTACAAAAACTCAAAAATTTATTTTTTATTCAATTACCATGGATGAAAGTACAGATATCAGCGATACTGCGCAGTTACTCATATTTGTAAGAGGAATCAACACCCACTTTGAAATTACAGAAGAACTTGCAGGGCTGCAGCCAATGAAAGGAACAACGACTGGTGCCGATATATTTTGTGAATTTGAAAATCGCATCGATAAACTTCGTTTACATATTGATAAGTTATGTAATGTAACTACAGATGGTGCTCCTAATATGGTTGAAATCAATCAAGGATTTGTTGGGAAATTTAATTCTAAGTATTCGGGAAATGATGTTTTTTTTTTTTTTGCATTGCCTTATACATCAGGATGCTCTCTGTAAATCGGCTTTAGATATTGACCATATACTTAATATTGCTGTAAAACTAGTAAATATGATTCGTTCCAGAGGATTATCGCCAGTTTCAACAGTTTTTGGAGTCCGTACATGCTGAGCATTCCGATATCCTGTATTATTCAAAAGTTCGTTGGTTAAGTGCTGGAAAAGTATCTGAAAGAATTTGGGATTTAAAAGACGATATTGTGAATTTTCTTCTTGATAAAGACATTTATAATCAATTTGACGCGTTAGAAAACGAAACGTGGCTTTCTGATTTCGCTTTTTTCCCAGACCTCCTCGTACACATGAATCAACTTAATCTCAAATTGCAAGGGAAAAATCAGTTTCTTCACGATATTTGGCAATACCTGAACAGTTTCAAATTACAGTTATTATTATTTGCTAATCAGATCTCTAAATCTGATTGTTCTCATTTTCCAAGAATACAATCTTTAAAATTCACTGTATCAAACAATAAGATTAAAAAATACGAAATTAATTTGAAAAAACTATCTTCAGAATTTGAAAGGAGATTTCAGGACTTTAGAAAAATGGAACCAGAGTTTAGTATTTTTGCGACCCCATTCAATGTTAATTACGATGAAGTTGATGCAAAATTTCAACTTGAGTTAATAGAACTGAACTGTAATACTCTCCTGAAACAAACTTTTCATGCAGTACCATTACTAGAATTTTATAAAAATTTAAGTCCAGATAATTTCCCAAATCTAATTACTCATGCTATGAAGATAATGACAATGTTCGGCTCATCTTATATATGCGAACAAATCTTTTCAACAATGAAGCTTAGGAAAACTTCTTTAAGAAACAGAATTACAGATGAGCACCTTTCATCAGTTTTAAGAATTAATTTCTGCTTCGCAAATGGAACCGGACTATGATGAAATTTTGATAAAACAGTCTCAATTTCATTTTTCTCATGCACCATCAACCAGTAATGACACCAGAAAATAAAGTGATAATACTTCACATCAAGAACTGCACTAAATTCATTTTATATTTTGTGCTTATAATTTTCTTACCTTTTGCTTTTTTACTATTAAAATAATAAGTATATAAAATAATATATGTATATGTTTATAGAACATATAAATTTTTAACGATTAAGCCTTATTCTTTGGCCCGCTACGATCGTCTAGTTATTACAAATGGCCCGTCTTAAAAAAAGTTTCCCCACCACTGTACTATACAGTGACAACTGTTATATAAATGCTAAAGGGACTGATTAAGAAAAGATTTGATTTAGTTGAAGACAGGATTTAGGAGATGGTACATGATTTAATCTTGAAGATTGTAAACAAAAAATGTATTTCTTCCATTTTTAGCAAAGTCTGTAAATGCAGTTCTAAAGAATGTTCTTGATAAAGAAGCAGAATAAATTTTAGAAAAGTATCATTCAAATATTACAGTTACAATTTACAAATTTACAATATTTTCGTACTAGAAATCATCGCAGGGCTAAATATATAACTTTTCTTGTTTTGAAACCTGGACATTAATTCTGCTGATACAAATACTGGAGTTTCTAATTTAATCTCAAGGCTTGCAGACGTGTTTGTAAATTTTGTTATTTTAAGAATAACAGTAAATTATCGATTGTTGCAATTAAGATTAAATAATTATAATTATAAACCGAAAGTTATATTCAATTCCTAAATTCAAAATAAATGTTAATTTACAGTCTTTAGTCATATTCTAATACCACGAAAGAATTTTGAGAAGAAAATTATTTCAAGAACTCAGATGAGAATTAGAAGTCTTAATTAAGGCTCTCATGCAAAGACATTGATTACAGATTATAAGCACACGAATTTAGACAATCATTTTGCAAAAGCATTTGTAAAAGAGAAATCAAGTATTTACTCTTTGAAGTAAGGGTTTGGTCTAATTCAGGAATGTGAAATGTTGAAACATTTTCAAGAGATTAGAATTTTCTACTTTTCCCCTTTATAATATTTCGTTATTAACGAATTTGAACTGTTTCTCCTAAAATAGTGCAAATCACTGAGCGGGAGTACAATAAAGTATTAAAACTGAAATGATACAAACTGTTAAAACTATAAATAATTTTTCTTTTTAATTCAAACTATCTACATTTTTAATGAATTTCAAAATTCTTTTTTGTTGTAATTTCTTCATAATATTAAATCATAATTATTCGAAAATATTAAGCAGTATTTATCTCAATCATGGATTCTCACAAGTAGTGATAGATTTTGTTGCTTTTTAGCCCATTGAAATTATATAAACCAGTAACGTATTATGCAACTAGTAATAATAATTATTTTTTCCATGTCTATACCACAGCAATATGGGATTATTTCAGTTGTAAGAAATTCAACACATTTAGATTACTTATGACCCGCAATATTATTATATATTCTTATAGAAATTCAAATATGTGTACCAAGGCTGTAGGGAAAATAAATCAAAATGATAAATTTAAGCTCAAATATTTGAAAGATTTAGTAGTTGAAAACCTTAATTGTTTCATCAAAATTTCTTTATTATAAAATTTCTTTTTCAGAAGAAAGTAAACAAAATCTTTTTTGAGATTAATCATTGGCTATCCCCATTTAAGTCTGAAAAGCAAAATTATTTCTTGTAATAAACATTTATTACTATATAATAAAAGTCTAATTTGATAAAGGCAATAAATTTTGGTCTTTAGATGTGAAATTGTTCATTAAATTTAAATTGCACTGGGAAAGATCACCAAACCAGTCCTTTCATTTTGTTTCTTCCGAGTTTTATAATAATTGTTTGAAATCTTTAAATATTTTAACTAGGTTTACTATTTCAAGTTATGTGTTTTTTTCCTTTCTGATGATTTTTAAAATATTAAAAAATATCCTTCGACTGGTTTGACAGGACATTAAAAGCAAGACATTTCATGCAATTTTATTAAAATGAAATCACATTTATTTTGCCTTAATGATGATTTATATTTATATATTGCCTTATATATTTATATGCCTTATATATATATATATATATATATATATTGCACATTTATATTGCCTTAATATGATGTAGAAGTATAATAAGTTTCATACGAATAAAATGAAAATGAAAGTATCAAAATATGTATTCGTAGAATAAATCATTTGAGAAGTATAAATTTACCATGAATAGCTATAATGAAGAATTGCAATCGATAATTGTTTGTATTCAACCCATCATTTCATCGATAGAATGAACCATTAAAGAAATAGAAAGTTGTCATCCATTGATAGAATAAATAATTGCAATTTGATATTTGTTTGCATTGATAATGAGAAGTTTATCCTTTTCAATTTTGTCATGTTTTTGTCCATCAAAAGTTTAAAAAATCAATGCTTATAAGAAATATGAAATTGATTATATTTAATATTTCAAGAAAGAAGGAAATGATTATAAAATAATGTTGAATCAAATACACTTTTGTAAAAAGATTTCTTAAAGTGCGAGGGAAGTTCATATGTTGGGAAATTCAAGTCCTGATGAGACAATGTATACATTTAGAATGATCACTCATTAAAATATTGAAGTACAGTTGCAAGTCTATGAGGATAAAATAATTTTCGAATTTTTTACTTCGCATATACAGCATTAAGTCTGGTTTGTGGAAGCAGAAAAACATAATAAATATTAACATATTAGTTTGCTGATAAAATGGTGAAAATTCAAACGTGCTTCAATTCTTTTTGACAATGATTGTTATAATGATGACAGCAATTATAATAATTAAGGACTATTTTATATATAAAATGAGTACAATTCAAATATAAATATTTGTAGTTGTTAATTAAATACAAGTGGTAAAAAATCGATTGTACAGTATATTTTTTTATTATAGTTATTATAATAATAACAAAAACATTGTAATGAGGCAATATTTAGCGGAGAAAGATGATTAAAATTCAGGCATTTGAAGTTATTATTTTATTTTGAAATTATTAAGTTAGTCAAAACCAAAAACTAGCTAATAGTATGCCAATAAAATTAGATGACTGTTTTCTCGAAATTAGTTGACTATTGTGCTAAATTTTTAATAAGCGAGCATCAATCCTAGAGCATCTTAGAAGCTTACTATTGTTATACCCAATTTCAACTCAGTATGAATTTTCCAAACTTTATTTCTCCTTTGATAAATTGAAATGACTTCAACAAAAGGAAAACGGTTTTCTTAAAAAATGCAGAACATATTTCTCTTTACTATAACTTCTTTCTACTTTTATACTAAGGTAACAATATGATTAAATTTAAATATCATAACATATCACAAATTTTTTCCATTTTCCGATATGTATAAATCGAGTATGATTTCAATTAAATGAAACTCAATAAAAATATCAACTGTAAGTATAAATTCACTATCGCCGAATGAATGAACCTTATGGATTTATTCTTATCGAACAACTTTTATTTTATTTTGTGTTCTTTTCTTATGATCTTCAATCTCTTCAGCTTTTTTCTCCCTAATCTTTGCCTATGAATTATATATTAAAGGAATCTTGGGGATTTCCAAAATATCTTCTTAGGGAAATAATTTTCGTTTTCCTAGCCAGTATTTCCAACAAAACTGCCATCAAAAGTTATGCACATATGGTTGCTTTTTTTAATACTAATACTTTTCTGCACTTTCCTTCGGCAAAATGAAATAAACAGAAGATGATTCAACATTATTTCAAATTATAATTGATAATATTTTATTTAAAAGTATAAAAAATAAGTCTTCAGAAGTGTAAAATATAAATATTCAAAGAATTGTAAATTCAATCTCAAACTGACTGCACAAATGAAACCATGATACATGATTAGACAATTTTTAAAAAATCTTAATATTATATTAATTTAAGTAAAACTACTTTATATTAGTATAAACTTTTTAAAATCAGCTGTATCCAATACCTTGTGAAATAAAATGTTATTTCTAATGAAAATTGATTAATTATGAAATTTTTTCGATAACTTATTGTGCAATTCATCAGTGACGCAGTTGATCGTAGCTTTCATTCATTTTTCAAAGTATTTTTCGCTGACAACAAACGAATTATTAAAACCTTGATGCGTCTGCATACCATTATCTAGCATTTTCTAAACATTGTTAATTATACAATTTGAGACTAAATATTGATAATTGTACATTACGGTACTAATAATTTTGCATGAAAGATAATGATAATTAAATTTTTACTCACTAAAACTTACCCACGAAAGTGATGGCCAAAAAACTTTCTGCCTGAAAAAAAAGTTATTATACATCTATTCACGTATAAAATACTGGAGTTTGAGTTAGTCCATGAATGTCTAGCATGGCATTGGAGAGCAATATTTAGCAAATATAGAGCTTTAAAGTTAATTTGGAAGTTTACCAATCTGTTTTGCGGTTTTCGATAAACAGTCGCTGGCTAATACAGAACAAAAAAAAATCGAACATTCTTTATGGGCAGCGTTTTCCCCTTTTATTGAAATCAAAATTTGATATAGAGCTATAATTGTAGTAAAAGATCACATGTGAAATTTATTTCATTTCTATAGCAGCCATATTATTGTGAAAAAACAGACCGTAAGGCAGTCAAGTCTTTGAAGAATTTGATTCAAAATTTGACAAGAATCTACTGTTTTAATGCAAAACACCGAGCTAAATATATGAATATTGGGATATTACTTAGTTATAGAGGCTATATGTATCCAAAAATCCAAAAATTTAAAAAATTTGAATTTTAAGATTAACACACTTTAGCTTAAAACTAATGACATTTGGAAATAAATTAGAATTTTTTAAAATTAAAATTTATTGTTTAAAGAGAAGTAAAATGAAATTATTGTTTAAACTGAAATATAAATTTTCAAGAATATTTTTAGTTAATGTCTTCATTTAATAAAACTAATTTACATACATATGAAAAAGTATATATATGACGCAAATAATAAATCTTCCTTAAGCCTTAATTAATCATACATCATTTCATAATATCATGGCAAATAATTGTTACAGCCCATTTAAATTTCATAATGTATTTTAGTAATTTTTTTTCATTTAAATGGTTTAAAATATTTCGTTTGCCATATTATTCTGAGTAGTGTATATGTTCCATTAAAAATGTATACTAATATTTTACATAAATAATAAAATTCATAATAAACTTATTCTAAAGTTGTGGTTTATAATTTTAAGGTATAATGTGAAAATTTTATTTCATATGAAAAGAACTCGAAAGAATTTCCTACTAAATTATGCTTTACAGATTCTTATAAATTTGTTTGAAACTGCAAAGCATGATGTGGCTTTAAATAGGCATAAATAAACATTAAACATTAAAGTTTTTCCTTTTCCAAAATTCCTCACATAAATTGCATTACGCAGTTCATTTTTCCACCATTTAAATAACACTTATTGTCATTATTAAGTCTATAAATAATCTCTCTCAATTAAGGTAAATACTTTTATAAATGGTACTGGTATTAAGTGATTCAAACTTCTCTCTAAATCTTTTAAAACAATTTGAACTTTTTATACGTCCAGGTTACATCAATAAAAAAAATCTAGAGAACACTTGTCGATCTTATTGCAGAGTTAATCCTTAAATTATTCAGACAATTTCTCTCTATTGGTTTTAACAACCTACTCTTGCAGACATTATTCAATCCCTACTTGAAGCATGTAAAAAATCCTAATGTCCTTTCATTAATAAATTTTGTGGTTCATCGTATGCTTCTAAAAAATTTCAATGAAAAACGATTCCTTTAATTAAATTTTTAACATACCAAACGATTTTTTCTTTTCAAAAACCAAGCTGCCTACTTGAAAATGTACCCAAGAAAAGTATGCTACTTATTTGCGTCATTCTTTATATTAAAAAAGAATCGATTTCCCATTCACCCGTAGCATATTAGAAACATTCAATAGATGCGAGAGAGTAGGTTTTTAAAAAAATATTTTTTTTATTTTATTCCAAACTGAAATTAATTGGGGATTGTTGCTATGGTCAAGATGTTATCCATTTCCAACTCAGATGCTTCGTGTAAAATTAGAATGGTTTGATTCTTAAAAGCACTTTAGAAAAGAACGTCATTGTTCTCTTCAAATAATTTTTTCGTAAAAATATTATTTTTAAATAATTAATAATTGCTATATGATAAATACGAAATAATACAATCGTTCTTTAAATTTTCTTTTAGAAATCCGACATTTTCTATCTTACCGAATTTACAATAGCTATTTTTTATTCAATTTTATTTTTATCGAATTTATATTTTTTTTTCCTAACAACATTTCTATTTTTATTTTCTTCAATTTATAATAACTATTTTCTTTTCAATTACTTTTCTATTTTATTTTTTACTGCTTTGCAATAATTATTTTCATTCCAATTACTTTTTAATACATATACTTTTATGCCTAATCATTTTTGATTTGATGACGTAGCGAATTATTTTTTAATAAATACTTCGCTGATTTTATTTTTGATTTATTAATTAATAACAGTTTTATAATGATTGAGATAATATCGCAAGCTTGGTTGACGGCTTTGATAACATTTGGTAGATACTAAAATTTAAAAATATCCTATATTTGAAAATATTCTTTCCATCTTTCCACTTAGGTATTTAAATAATATAAATATTCATTTGCATAAAATAAAGTCATCTGTGATTCAATAGCTGTGAGTGCTCTACAATTCCCATCTAACATGAGTACGTTAAACAGTATTTAAATTACAGAAATCGAAGGATTTGTTGTAAAATGTAGCTTCAGCCTAGGTAAATTCAAATTCGAATGTACTATCCTGTGGTAAGAAAGTTGTTCGTTTAATGCCAGAAAGATGTAGCTCCCATCTCAAGTTCTCGCGTTACTCATGCTATTGACCTGTCTGTCTCGTCAATTGCAATACAGAGACAGCTCCTGGATTCTTCCATTTAAAAGAACAAAATATGATGTAATGGAACTAAGTCGCAATTACGTCCTACAAAATGATATGTTGTTCTATGAGGGATTACAATCCGATTACGCAACAGACAGAATTACGGAAGGGGTGTGTAATAGCTAATGGTAATCTATCTATATATATTTGTATTAAAAATCAAGTTGTATGTATATTTTGTTAGTTTAATTTAAATAATATAATAGTCAATTGCAATTTTATTGCAAAATATTTTTCATAGAGGTATTTATTGGGTTGTAAGAAAGAGGTAGCTTCACCATTCTAACATGCGCCCACATCATCTGAAAAATATATTTTTGAGGGAAAATATTGTCATTATATATATGAACAAATAAGAAGATTGATAAAAAGAAAAATCTTTACGGACTTTTTAAGTTTCAAACGCTTTTTACGGTTTCTGCATACTTTAATAATTAGAACTATCTCCTTTTATACAGCAAACCCTTCAAACGGTTGAATCAAATTTAACTTTTTGTTAATAATTAAATAGGCCATCAGAATAACTTTTGTATATTGTTAGTTTTTATAAAAATTGTGCAAAAACTTTCGGATCTCATATGATAATGATATGAAAATATCACAAAAAAAAAAACATATTATAAGCGCTTACGCTTTCGTTTTGAAGTGGTAAATATTCTATTTATCTCTATCATTTAAAGATTTATTTTATGTAACAAATGAAACATACACATTCGTTCTCTATCGAAATAAATATTACATGACTTTATATTGCAAAAGGAAGAAATTATCAATGCAAAATAAAAAAATTTAAAAAATGGGCCATTACATGAATGCACTTTGCCCTTTAAGAGGTACATAAAAATAAGTAAAGAAATTAGAAGGAAGAAAACATTGGCATGACATCAGGAAAGTTTATGACCATTGCATGCAGCCGGTAATACGAGTCCAGCTGGAACTTTGCCAGTTTATGTCAAGCCATTAAATAAAATAATCAAGACAAGAATTTTTTGATAATATTTTGACATTTTTTTATATAATCGTCATTTTACCGTGACATATCAAGATTTGTAATATTCAGATAATAAGCTACATTAGAAAATTTTAAAACATGATTTAAGCCCTAAATGGATTAATATGTTGAATAATTTATGACCATATTTCGAAAATAATACATCTTCTAAATGTATAGTAAATTACTCTTTTTACTTTTTCATAAATAAAATTCGAGTGCATAAATAACTTTTACGTCATAGAAATTCAAATTACTCAATAAATCTTCCTCAAATTTTTTTCGTAGGTAAAACATGTGAATTTTTCATGTCTAGTAATAAAATGGCTAATTATTCTGTTAGTGTAGCTGCAATAAATATTTTTGTTATATGGATCTAACTTTAATGAATATGTTTTCTGTATCACTAGGTGATAAAGCAGAAGTGAAGCTGCCTTTCTTTTCTTTGGTGTTGTTAACATGTGGATTCTGATCAAAATGCGCATCACGTTGTAATACCCGAATTAGAGAGTATTAATGAATACTAAGAAAAAAATTATTCTTCATGTGTGTATGTGTCTTTATATAGAATATTATTACTTTCATTTGCGGGAATTTAAAACTCATTTAGATATACAAACACACTGAAACATATCAAAATATTTTTTAAACAGATAAGTTAATGAAATAAAAGAAATCGGAATATCTATACATAATTAGAAATATAAAATTTTAAAAGAAGTTTGGTATTTATTCCCTCAGTAAATTCCTGAATCTGCTTGATTTAATCTTTACAAATTTGTTTATAAGATCTAACCATCTTTTATGTTTTTAATATGTTGATCAGGAAATTTCAGTACCAGATTAATGATTAGAACGGTTCATTCAAACATAAGTAAAAATGTTTTGATTTAATTTATACGAGCAAATGATTCAATTTCCATTCACAAATACATTTAAATTATGTTACTTTTTGGTTTAGAATATAATTTGGCAATGCTGCAAGAGAAATCTGAGTAAAAATGTGTCATTTTTGCAAATATAAAATTTTGTCTTTTCCTAAAATTTTTATACGTTTTTTTTTTCAAATCGCGCATTATCTTTCTTTCTTCCATACTAGCCGCCTTTGGCGACCAGCTGGTTCGCCATGAGTAATGGGTTCTAACATTTTCAATTAAATCACATATTCATTAGCCTTGAAGTAACTCCGGGCATTGATTGGCCTGAAATTAATATTTTCTTTCAGATGATGGACGGAAAGTTCTAAAAGAAAGCGTTTTCCTACTAATATTCTTTAATTTTATAAATCAGTCAGTTTTAATGATTGATTTAAAGAAAATATCACATTTTATATTTATTTTATTTTATCTAGTCACGTGCTAAGAGTTGCATTTCTTCCGATTTAATTTGCGATGATAGTTTTTTTATTTTTTTTATTTGAACTTCCGTCAAAATGATGGCAACACGGTGAAAAAAACTAATTTTTTCAATTTGACGTGCTCTTGCAGATTTTATAGAAACCTTAGCTTTGCATTTATTTTTTTAGAAACTATCACATTTTATAATGAAAAAAAATATTGAATTAATGATACAGATATTGCAAACGATAATAAAAATACCCCATTAAGTTGGATTCCAATGCATATCTTGTCTAAATTCGATCAGGTTTACCGTAAAGAAGATTTATTGAAGTAATTATTTAGATATTGCAAACGATCATACAATCCTTTGCTTTGCATTTATTTTTTTAGAAAATATCACATTTTATATTTATTTTATTTTATCCAATCACGTGTTAAAAGTTGCATTTCTTTATATTTATTTTGCGATGATAGTTTTTTTATTCGAACTTCTGGCATTCTTTTATTTTATCCCGTCACGTGATAAAAACATGGTTAAAATATTTCTTTAAATATTCGTTAAAAATAGAAGCTTACGTTATAAATTAAAAAACTGATACCGTTAGAAAGCTAATTTTTTAATCTTTAAATTGATATAAAAATCATGTTTGTGCAATAATATTTTCGGAAGTTATAACGGAAAAACGTTGAAATTTCGCTTAAATTTTAATTAATTCAAATTCTAATTAAAAATTCGAAAAAAGGGCTCCGAGGTGCACATTCCCGACCTCCAAGGTATACATGTACCAAATTTGGTAGCTGTAGGTCCAACGGTCTGGCCTGTAGAGCACCAACACACACACACACACACGCACGCACACACACACACACATTGAGCTTTATTATAAGTATAGATATAGAAGTATTTCGGGTGCCAAGATGCTTTAAGATCAAATTTGAAATCCGTAGATATCATTGTTGAATCGATGCTATGCTGGAAATTGCATCCTTGAATGTTGTTAATATGGAAAATGACCAGTGGAAAAAAGACCACAAAAATGACCATAAAAGCCGAGATGAGTTTAATAATGTATTTGACTTATATGACCTATCTGAGGAAGATGACGAAATATTAAAAATTAACGTGCTCCAAGAGATTGATCAGACGTTTCTTTAAAACGAAAGCTTGTAATATTTATTGCAGCAATGCTCTTATAGAAAAAGGATGACCAGCGTTTTGCAGATAAACTTAGTCAACTGTACAGATAAAAGTAGATTATGCTCTCATGAATGACATTAAAAAATCCTTTAAAATCCCAATTATGAAGCATTACCATAGAATATAATCAATCCTTCTTTATGGGAAATTTACTTATATGGAGGATTTTTAGACCTAAAGAGTGAAGATTGGTCAGGGTTCTCACACTCAACAGGGCCATATTCTGCCAAATTTTGCCTTCCACGCTCCAAAGACGCAACCAAAGAGCATTGATTGGAGAGGAAAGAGAGGGACCATATGTAAAGAAGCAATTAGAGAACATGAGAGGATACCATGTCCAGCAGTATTTGTTGATGGATAAGAAATTATTCTTAAACTACCAAAGTTGTACATTCCAC
Source organism: Argiope trifasciata (assembly GCA_026543055.1). Lineage (NCBI taxonomy): Eukaryota > Metazoa > Arthropoda > Arachnida > Araneae > Araneidae > Argiope > Argiope trifasciata. Next base: position 100,926 of record JAPMOQ010046034.1, read on the forward strand.
AACAGTTAACCCATGTACATAATGTAAATTTATGCAATTAAACTTAAAGCTTAGAATCTGGTGATTGGTTTTGTTTATGCCAACAAGCAGTTGGACACATCTACATGTAATTTACAGGACAATCAGCCTGGGCTGTTGGAAAACGCTGGAACTCTTCATAGCTGGACGGGAAAAATTTTACTTAAAGATAGCAAATTTTAAACTTCCCAATTTGTATAAATTGAATATATTTGCATATTTTTATTTACAGTAAAGAATTAATATATTAAGAAAAAAAGAAATGTCTTTGCAATTTAAGACATAATTTTTTGTGATTTCAATTAGTTTTAAACAAGATGGCGAAATCACGCCGTTCCCAGGTTAAGGCTGCAATTGTTTTTTTTTTTATAAACTTAAATATTTCCTTACTTTTTCTGCAAAATGCATAGTTAGAAATTGGTTTATAAAAGTTTTGGAATATCCTTTTATATTGTTAGTTTACAAAACAAATTAAAGAAAAGAAAGTATTAATAATGTTCTACCTGTCTATGCTATGTTACTTCTCTGTTTCCAGAATATGCGTCGCTTATTATATTTTTATGGCATATGAATTCAGAATTTTTCCTCACAAAATTGTTACTGAGCCTGCTTTCCTCATTACCTCTTTTTTAGCAATATTATTTGAGAGAAAACGAGCACAGCGATTTTAATTGGGATTTCAATATAAATACAGAACCAAAGATGAAGAGAAAAAATCAAGATACAGATAAAAATACATAAGCACAAAAATTCCCACATTGATATGAAATATTATCTAGAATATCATTAGATTTAAAAAGTAAAAATAGAAATTCATTTCCCAGTTTACTGTATCAATTTCAATCTAATATATTTTTGCATAAATTATGCGGTTTGTGTAGTATGGAAGAAGTTCAGCACATAGGAAAATGGAAAATAACTCTTTATTCCACTGCTATTTTACAAAACATGGCACGTAGATCGCAAAAGAATAGCCAAGGTAAGTACAAAAAATTTAGTTTAGAGATATTAACAATACAAATAGATAGCAAAATGCACTCAATAGCAAATCGCACTAGTTCTCTTTGTGATTAATACTCTATTCTAATTTTGTAATTTATAGTTTCTTCGAAAGTGATGGAATTTTTCAGAAGAATCTTTAGATCTCGCTTAAAAGAAATAGGACCAAAACTCTTGTATTTTCCAAGAGTATCTTTTTGCCGACAAAATCATAACCAAGTTGCAGACTAGGTCGGAGGATACCAACTTGCCAATTATGCGATATCTATTAAGAATCACTCTAATTCGCTCTCCAGTTACATTGATTTTAAAGGAAAGCAGTATTACAAACTTGTAAAAAATATTAAATTGAAAGTTCATATATTTAATACCTTCTTCTATGACGACAAATTTGTCTTTTGCCCTCATCACTTATATTTTTTATTTATAAACTTAAAATCATGTCTAAGTATCGATAATTGAAAATACAAATTGTCATCATTGCCATCTGCTCAAGTATATCAGTGATGACATACTTGAATTAATAAACAACAAAAAATGTCTCAAATAGAATATACCATAAAACTAGAAGGTAAAATAAATTCGTATGTCAAGAATTATGTGCGACAAAACCGAATTTACCTAATTTACACGCACATTAAAAAAACTTTTCTCATGGCGCCGCCTTATGCAATTACGAACATTTTTGTTACACAGCATTAACTTGAATAATAAAACTAATTAAATTGTTCTTTTTCATTTTTAACTGCAAAATACAAGAAAGTATAAACAGAACACAAGAATAAAGATATCCATAAGATAATTTAAAACTCTAAAGAAAATACGCATGTTACTTTATAGAATAATAATTAAATTGGAATTTTTAACAAAGACAGCAAACTTTAATGGAAAAATAAAATGGAGACAAAATTCATAAGTAGATATCAAAAGTTCTCGACTTTGTAAATGTAAAGCAATAAGTTTTCGAAGCATTTTAATTTGTTTTAAGATTTTTCTAATTTTGCTTTAATTGAAGGCTTTGGAGCAGAAAAGTTAAAGGAAAATTTTGATTTGCAGCGCGAAACTTATTTTAACTTTGGCAAAGCAAATTATTTCGAGAATGGCTTTTGCTTTCCAAATTCTATTTTAAGAAAGAAAGGTTCATTTTTTGCCTAAGAAAGCTTTCATTTCGAGACTTGAATTGAAAGCAGAAGCATGATTCATCAATTCATTCTGCTCTTGAATTATTTAATGATAAATTTTACCACAAACTAAACATATTAAGAAACAAAAATGTTGATTTAAAAAATAGGGTAGTAATTACGTTAGATTTATAATTAAAAATAATATTACTTCACACAAAATAAATAAATAAACAAGAAATATTTTTTTCACGATATATTTCTCTGTAAAGTGCTTCCTGAAAACATATTGTATACGTAATTTCCCAAAATAATATAAAAATTAAACGATATAATGATTATTCTTCGTCTTCAAAATGTTTTAAAAATTATGGTATGAATAAATTTTAATAATAAAATTTGTATTTAATTCAATATTCATTTCAAATTATGAAAATTCAAAACAACTATCAATATTCTAATAAATTAAAATGCTAAAATTATATTTAAAGTTTCAGAAACAATTAAAACATCTAACTTTGATCAAGATTCTATAACAATTATTCTTCATGATAATTCCAATATTCAGAAAATTTTGAATTGATATAAAAATTAAGTAAGTAAATAATTGGAAATAAATGGAAAAGAAATTTTAGAATGAATGAATAAAAAATAAGAAATAGTAAAGTTTGAATAAAATTATCTATCGTTAAACTAATAAATTGTTGTTCATAATGGAATTCAATAATTTACATTGTTTTTCAGGAAGTCATACTTATTGTTTATATATAATAAATATGACTATATTTTGAATTCGAACAGCTCTCACCAAATTTTTCCTTTTATATTGTTTTTATTGTTATAGTATAAATAATAATATATAAAAATTCTCTATTTGCTTTTTTAGAACTTTTATTAAGCTGAAAAAGACTCATCTGGCGCGAACTGCCTGTTATGAAAACCCAAACAAAAAATGTTTATTCAAATTGAATTTTAAGAACAAGAAGTCCGATAAATTGACCTGAAAATTGAGCGACTCCCAGTTCAAATAATTTTATCGTTTTTGTAGAACGTGCTATGGATTTTCTGATAAGGATTTCTTCGTGCTCTGGGTTTAAAACTTTCTCAAATAAGTAAAACTAAATAAGAATTTTGATAAAATTCCGAACAGAACTCCAGTAATTTTATTATTCTTTTTAGTCTGTTTATTTTATTGAACTACTGGTTTGAGTGTTATGAGTTTGCGAAAAGAAGGAGTGTAAATGAAATTATATGTATTAAAGTATTTGTATAAAAGTATGAAAGTATTAAAGTATTTGTTTGTGATTGGTTTTTAAATGCAACTGCTAAATCGATAAAAATACAGAATTTTTATTGAAAATTACTGTATATAATTAACTCTTTTTATTGGGTATAAAAGATTCTTTATGAGTCATACATATTACAAATAGGGAAAATAAATTTTAGAAAAGTCTCGCTTTCAAAATCATTTTGCAATGTAAATTAACAAATGAGAAGGTGCTTAATATTTAATGAGAAACAACTTCCAGATCGAAACTTTTTTATTCTAAAAATACATCAGTGATAAATTATGTATTTTAATAAATGTTATATCAAGATATTAGATGCTGAAAAGAATCAAAGGAGTTCAGAAACACTATTAGACATTAAAATATCTTCGTTGCATCGTGAAAGATATGATAATTACTTGTAGTTTTCATAAACACTTTTGATAACTTAAGGTTACCTAAAATGAGACTGTTCGTCTAACCACTTTCTATACTAGCCGCTTTAAGCGATTATTTGGTTCCTCGGGATTAATGCTAAAATTGTTGATTCAATACCGACATTCTTAACGAAATGTTGTAAAGTTTAAATTTTAGGTTTGGTTTAGTTTTATATACTTTAATTATATTAACGACCAGTTTAAAGCAACACCAAGGTATTTTGACACAGACTTCAAAATTTTAAACTGCAGACAGATGACCAGGAAGGCACCTTAGCTGGTTGCCCCGCTCCAATTTTCACAAATTACCAGAGGGAGGACGTTTGGCCCCGAAGGATTTAGAATACACCACACCCGCTTAAACGACAATTCTTCTATGGAATCTGGTTTCGAACTTGAAACTCTCCGGGGCCTGTTCAAGACCTTGCCAGCAGACCACCACTGATTAATTAAATTTTGGGAACATATTCCATTATAAGTCTTTATATTTCATTTTAGAAGTCCTGTGTCATTCTATTCGTTATGTTATGCATTTCACTATTGTTGTATCTGGATCGTTATCAGTTCAATTATAATATTATAAAAACAGATGTACCTAAAAATGGAACCATTCTTTAAAAACAATTATATTATTATAAGTTCTGAAGTTAAGCTTTAAATAAAAGAAAAAAGTTTCCCAAATTTTATTAATAAATACCTTTTAACGAAACCGACTAATTATAATAAAATACTCCAAATTTTCTCATTTTGATAATAAACAATAAAAAAATTCTAGGATGAAATACTAGTATTAACAATAAAATCATTCTGAAAGTTTTTAAAAAATATTGATGTGAAATTGCTTAAAATATTATTAAACTTGAAAACAATCATAACACAAAAATCGTTGTGTCCTTGAAAAGATAAATTTTTGAATTTTGAGATGATGCAAAAACTGTTTTTATAGCAATATTAAAATATTGGGAAAATACCAAAAAAAAAAGAATTTAACAAATTAAAATTAATTAAAACTCTTATTAAAATTGAAATAAATTTCTCCAAGTTGCCCATTTTCATCTTTCAATGTATACGAAATTTGATAATTCTACACTCAATAGTTTAGTTTGTAATGCACCTATACACACTTTCTTTATTATTAATAGAGAAAATGCGTAGCTTTCATAAAAAGTCCACAATTATTCTACACTTTACTGCCCTTTTTAGAAATTCCATTTATCCATAATTTTATTATAAGAAGAAAGGAAAATGGATTTTGATGTGAGAAATTAGAATAAAATTAAAAACTGCGTAAGTCATGGGTATCATAGTGTTTACGAAATGCTTTCAGAGCATCATTACCACACGTTGTTCGTTAATTCATAATATCATTTCTAAACGCACAGTCAAACACTTTTAGTACAGTATACTGCAATATTTATCTTGCATATTTAGACACTTTGAACCTTCATCCCGTGATAAGTTGCTTTTATTTTTGCGCAGGGCATAACTAATGGAAATATTTCAGCTTAAAGAATGGAAAGCAAAAAGTTAAAAATCCCCCGACATCAAAAGGACAAGATTTGAACGTGAATCTGCTGTCTTTAAATTGATCCTTGAAAGCCAAATGTCCTCCAAAATGCAGCTTGGATGGTTAAACAGAATGCAAACACATATTTTGTTCTTATCTGACTGCAAATTATATTTGCTCATTCTATTTCAAGCTAACCTCCGCGTTACATTAACGTTGGGGGCTAATGTAATTAAATTAAACCAAGAAACCTGTTTAAGATTGCAGAAGTGATCATTTTATTTTTATATACCATAAATTTTAAAAAAATAGACTTCTTTAAAACCTTTAAAATATTTCGCGAAAATCATTATAATACTACAAATACATTATGCGTTTACAAATACCTACAAATTCTATAAGACTTCAGAATCAATTAAAATTTTAAGTCTTTTTCTATAACTTAAATGTTACTAAAATTTCTTTGATAAATTTAAAAGATTAACATGACAATTCCAAATATTCCAAGCGACTTTATCTGACACTAGCACTGTTCGGAAATAAAGAAACCTGAATTTCAGCACCCCATAAACGCTCTGCAAGTCGAAATATTTCATCTAATTTTTCAAGCTAATCAATTTAATAATCTCATCTCATCTTTGTCAGTTTCTAAGACTTAATTGTGTTAACTAACTATGTAGGAACTTTTAAATCAGCGTTAAGATAAGCGTCAGACTTAATTTTCTAATTTGATTAGTTAGTAGTTAAGCAAACAACGAAGTCCTTTAAATGAGGTACTTCTAAAGATAACAATGGATTTGAAAAAAAATGCTTATTATAATATAGGTTGAAATATTTTAACATTTCAACTTATAATATTTTCCATAATCTATTGATTTAGCTGTTATCTCTTCCCTATTCATTAGCCCTTTTACCAATTATAAAATACAAAAATTATGCATTTATATCTGTTTTGCGTTCTGCAAGCCAGTTTTATTTTTATTTAGATTTCGCATAAACACATTTGGGAAAATAGGAAAGTGCACTTCTGAAAAATTTGATTATGATTAAATTTTATTAAAAAATAAGATTGAATTTTTCATTTTATATACTACTTTGGAAAATAATATTGTACAAAGATTATTTTTTAATTTTTATTAAAGTTTCGATAGAATGATATGATATGATGATGAATGAAAAGAGAATAGAAGAATGATATCATTTAAACCGTAAACAAATTTTCACAACTTAATTTATATTATTTTAGGTAATTTTTTAAAAAAATATTTTCGTACAAGTTTCTGGTATGGTTTCAATGGTATGGTTTTCATTCGTGCATTAAAATTTGTGCTTATTTCCTAATTCTATTCATCTCTAACATTTCATCGAATAATTAATCATTTGATTTTCTTTTATTCTTCAAAATAAGAAGGCATTTTGCTTATTATTTTAGGACATAAGAAATAAGAATGTAAAGATATTATAACGCGAAAGATTATAGACAATTGAAAAGTAAGTTACCCGAATAATTACATTTTAAAGTCACTATGACCCCAAACTTAATTCTATTAAAGCTTAATTTACATAAATGTGTTTAGATCCCTGAATGGTGAAATTTTTACCATGAAAAGGTAATGGTTGAAATCCACTTCCATGAGGTCAAATTAAAAATACAGCCAAAGGCTAGTAATGCAAAGAAATTCTTTTGAAACATCTGTAAATTACAAATATTAAACTATATAATATATTATTAATATATATAATAAAGTATCGCATGGTTTTACAAAAAAAAAGCCTTTTAGCAATTAAAATTTAATTAAGTGAGAACTCATGTGAAACAATTTATAAACAAATTTTGCTCAGAGTGATGCACATAAAATAAATTAAAGTGACAAAATAAATAATTACTTTAAAATAAGTAGGTTGAAAAGAATCTATGGTTCTATTAAGGTTCTGGTAGCTTGGCTCCAGTTGAGATATCCTCTAAATTCCAGTAAGTACTTTTAAGAGCTTGCATATTTATCCAAAATCACCAAATCTCAAAAATATTCTTTCAGTATCTTTTAGATTTATCTATAAAACTCTTTTCCTTACTATGAAACTAATTAAGCAAATAACGAATATTACAGAATCATAACAGCATGATAAATTAATTTGTAGCTTAAATATGTCACCATCGAATTCATATTAGTTTTTCATAATCTGAAATAGCAAGATCGGCTTAAACAAAGAAGATATTATAAAACAGTACCATAGTGAAGTTGTGGTAGAGGGCTTTAAATGCTCCAATCTGGCTCCATTCTTGGTTTGTGCCATAAACATATGCAATAAATAATTTGTCCATCAATCTCTAAAGACAAATTTCACAAAAAGTGAAGATAATATCATGATCTGTATGGCTTTTGTACTTCTTTTATGTCCACATATGATAATTAGGAGAAGAGAGTCGAAAAACATTCTATCATGTCCTGTGTTAACGTAACCTTCGTTTTCACTTACACATTAAAGACTTTTTCAGAAAATTATAAGAATTCATTAATTTAACACTAATTATACCATAACGGGTCAAATGACCCATTTTGAACTTTTGCAATGATAATGCACGTATTATCTTATTACTTCTCCAAATTTAACTTACTGACTTTTTCTGACTAATTAAGTCTACTGTTCTTATACTATTTTTATAATTTTTTGTTTTGTTTATTTTGAGCAATAACTGTCGTATACTGTTTTCTACCACATCGGGTCATTTGACCCGGAGAACATTTTTTTTGTTTTATAAGCTTATCAATACATATTGCTTATCTTATTATATTCAGTAAACTGCAAATGTATGCAAAGACTGTTACGTAAAGTAGTTCAATCAAAATAGCTGAGAATAATTCAAGAAAATATAAAAATTTTAGGGTAAAAGTGTAGAATAGTGTGCCCCTTGCTGCGCCAAGGATGCCCAGTCGCCAACCTTGATTTAGCTGATTATCCTTGATTTAGCTGGTATAAATGCCTGGATTTTATACAAGCAAACAACAGGAGATAATATCTCGAGACAAGACTTTTTACTCAAGCTAGCAGTAGAACTTGCCGACGATTTTCGAGTTGCCCGTGAAAAACCAAAAGAAAAAGCAAATACTAAACGATCGTTGCCTAACCCTGTTACAGATTCTAATAAACGTAAGAGGTGTCAAATAGGATACTGCAAAGAGAATAAAACTAATAAAATTTGCTCCAATTGTAAAAAATTTGTTTGCGGGAAATGTGCGACGGAAACACTTATGTGTAAAAAATGTGATGTATAAGAACAACTCTTATTTTTTGCGTTTGAAATAGAAATTGTAAAAATACTATTTCATATAATTATATACATATTTTATTATCATTATATTTTTATTTCCTTTCCAACATCCATATTTCATACATAAAAGTAGGAAACGTAAATTTCGGGTCATTTGACCCGCTATGGTAAACTAGGTATCTAATAAGTGTTGGTATGATTAGTGTTAATATAAGAACACTGTACAAATGTATAGGTAGAGTCAACTCTTTCAACTACTAATGACTACATAGTTAATAATTAAATATTTCAAACTAATTATAAAACTGAAATTTTGAAGAGTTGTTTTTAAATTGGCGTATAAAAGCTAATATTCAATTCATTCTGAATGTCTATATGATAACAAATTAATGAAAATAATTCTTGAGATTTCAGTTTTAATTAATCTTTAATATTAAATTTTTCCGAGTTTTGAATGATCACGCGTATTAAATAAATCCAGATTCTTTAATAAATCAGCATTGCATTTAAATACCTTATATTAATGATAAAACAAGCAATAATTTAGTCTCGTGTTATTTAATAAACATTTGGTAAAACTAAAATGATTTAATATTTGGAATTGCAAACAAAGGTGATAGAGAGGCTAAAATAAGGAAAGAAAAGACGAGTTGAAAATAATAGTAATCAATTAAAATTCTGACTGTTTTAATTTAATCTTGGATGCATGGATGCTATATCTTGTCTTTAAAATGATAACATCCAAATGAAATATGATACAAAATTTCGAGTATTCGCTAAAATAACCTGAAATTGTGGGTAGAAGAAATTAGACAAAGAAGGCATTTTTCAGCAGGTAAGTTTCTAAAATGAAATCTAATTAATAAATACTGAAAATTAATTTTTTTATAAGTAAAAAAAAGGGAAAAGAACAATAAGATATCTTTCGAGGGTCATATTAGAAATCAAAAACCCATAAGATCATGGTACATTAGGAATTTCTGACTACTTTTGAAAATTCTTGGACGAAGCAAACGCTTTAAGAAAATATTTTAAAATACACCTTGTGGCGAAAAAGATATTTAATTCTATTACACGTGACTTTATTTTTTATTAAAAAATGTGTGTTTCGTTATAGTTGCATATAATTCAAGAAAATTATTTGAAAAAGCTTTAAGTATTTCTTACGTGAAATTGAAAAAAAGAATTAAAATGTACCAAATTGTTATACTGTGAATTAAATAATATCTTATTGAAACAAATCTCATAATAAAAATTATGCAATAAAAATTTAAAAAATCCTTTTTACTAACATATCTTTTACAAAGCGAAGAAAAAATATTTTATTTGCATTTCTAATGATAGAACAATTTCTGCACTAGCCTTCCTGGTACTTTTTCCAAATTTTCAGTTTAAATCTAATTCTAATACCACTACTATATATCTATCGATTCTTATAAAAAATAACTTATAAGAAAATATAGTATTTTTCCAAACATTCATTCCCACCAACCATTTGGAGCAGTTATTCGTAATTTGCGAGTGGAAATAAAAACATTTAGTCAAATGGCTACCCGATGCATTAAAATTTTGATTCTATTATTTTAAGAATTGTATGACAAATTCGCTTTTTTTTCAAAACAGGCTCATTTAAACTACTCAAAAGAACACGACATGTCAGAAGACAACAAGAATTGGGGAAAATCTAACATTGATATGCGTTATTTACTTCAAATGCGACTGATTTTATCAAGAATCGTTGCATTTGAAACACATAGCTGATGACAAGAATTGGCAAACATCTAATAATGCAATGTGTTAATTATTTATGATAATCTAAAACTGAATTTCTTTTAAGCATTCTATGCTTATCACCCTCAAATTAATGTAATAAATGTAAATTCAATAAATTTAAATAATTCAGCAAGGCTGTCATATTTATTAAGTAAAATGAATAGAATTTTAAATTTACTATACGTCATATTGTTTATTAAGTCTTTTTTTGTATATTTAAACGCAAGAACTATCTAAGTAAATAAAACTAAGTACAAACTAAACTAAACTAAGAAAATAAAGAATTATTGAAAGTACAAAATCTGGAAAGAATCAAGTTAAATTTAATATGTAAATTATTCAACATAATACTGAGAGACTGCTTGGATATTTGCACTTTTTAACGAAAAAAATTCTCTAATAACGATAACGAAGATAAATGCAAAATGTCTATTTATAATTCTCCGATCTCGATGAAAAAATTCCGTGTCAGGAAATAAACAAATAATAATCTACAATTTTAATGAGGTATTTTATCAAGTATTCGACTTCAAGAAATGCCAAGAAAAGAAATAATGTTTTATAGATTGCGAGAATCTCATCTGAAAGCATCAAATCCTATCACGTTATTTAATTTAAACTTATTTCTTCGGTTATTTATTCAAATGTGATATTTTGTAATGCAACTGTTATTATTAGAAAAACAAGATAGAATGAATAAGATTTCATTTGGAATACTTTGCGAGGGTTTTATTAAGGATAAAGTTCTATTGAAGTAAAATTATTCTAGAGTAAAATAGGAAATAATACTTTAAAAAAAAGTATTTGGATCAAAATAAATAAATGAAACAAATAGTTTAAGAACCCATGTGTTTTAAATTGATTTGTTCTGACTTTAAGCGTATTATATAAACAGGATCAAATATTGATACATTTTTATAAATACATATCTTAGTAAGAAAAAATAAATTGTTCTTTTACTGGAAGAGAGAAATATAGAGCATTTAGATTTGAAGTTAAGAGTGCTATTGGTATGAAAAAATTCTTGCTTTATTTTTATTTGAATAATAAGTAATCAAAATATTTTTTAATTAATTCTTAACTTACTACTTACTTTAATTAAAAATAAATACTTTTAAAGTAATATTTTTATTTGATATGAAAACGCCTCCATTAAATTTTGAAACATTCAAAGCACTGAATTTGTTGATTTCAGTTTAGAAACGGGAGAAATTTCTTTGGTTCAGAAAGGTGGTGTTGATAGTTCAGAAATGTATTTGAATAATAAAGTTTTAGATAAACATTAAGAGAGGTGATTCTATATATCATCGATTAATATTCAATAGATTTTTATAGAAAAGGCATATCGAAGGCATCAAATCAAATTAGTTGCAGTTCTTCTGCTTGCAAGTGATGTAATTTTCTTTTTAAGTCTCTGATTACGCATTGAAAAGAGAATAATAATCCTAGCTCTATAGGATTAAATATTTGTTAAGGAAATTTTGTCATTATATATTTTAGTACAGGCCATTGTATAATAGCCGATATTAAAGAATAATTAATACTTTTGGAATATTCTTCTCAGAAAAAAGAATCAAAAGCGAAATTTCATTCTGACTTTATTTATAGTTTGCAGAAAACATGAATAATGTTTTCATTTTTATAAAGAGCGTTTTATAATGTTCATTCCTCTTAAAATAGTATTCAGTGTCTCACCATTCCTCTTAAAATATTAACTAATTATAAAATCATAGAGCTACAATAAATAAACAAATGATAACAAACTGGAAATTTAAACTACATTAAAAAATTTCTCTCAGGAAGCTGAATAGAGCTACAGATTCCTTTACATCTAAATTTCGATCAGGCAGCATAAATTGTTAAAATTAGAAACAGTCAAAACTAAGGCGTAAAAAAGATTTTTCCACCTTAGCTTTTAAAATATAGCAGTTACCAAATAAGTTTAAACTCAAAAGCTGTTTTTCTTAATGAGACGTTAATCTGACTAATTGGATTTATTTTTCTATCATCAATACTGAGAAAATTATAGCAAAATGAGAATTTCTACCCCCTCTGAGCTAGATAGGTTATTTATGAATTCGTACGAGATTTTTATATTTCTAACAACATTCTAAGCTATTAAAATCTAAACAAAATTCTCTAGTCATCCTCTTCATAAAATAACATGAGAAAGTGTTACAAGCACAAACACCCATCTATCTTTTTTTTTTTTTTTTTTTTTTTTTTTTTTTTTTTTTTTTTTTTTATATATATATATATGTCCTAAATCGTGTTAGTTACAACATTTATAGCTCTAGGACGACTGTACCGATTCCAAGGATATTTGTATTTCTGGATATGTCTCAAACTCGAATAGCATAATAATCATTATATAACTCAAAAGTTCAAGAAAAAAAATCAATTAAGTAAAATATGATTAAAATCGGAACAGCCGTTCTTGAGTTAAAAATGGTATAACTAAACTGTTCAATAATTTTTATGCGTTAAGAAGTTTGCCAAGTCAGCTAGTATAATATAGAAAAACTTTTGGATGAAGGACGGGTTTGGGGATCTTGGAACTATGATTGCTAAGTAACTGACGAAATTTTCCTAAAGTCTTGTCGTGAGAGCCTCCTATAAGAATCTACCTAAAATCACTCTCTCATCATCGAATTCTGCCAAGTTTTATAATCAAAAAGGTAGTTGTTTCTAAACTATAATAAACTTGCTAATAATTATTCCTTTCCTATTATATTTTAATGTCACGTGCGTTTTTTTTTTATCATACATAACCTTTTGGATTGTTTCAGACAGGAATAATCATAAAATCAACGATTAATGCATAAAAACAAAAATAAATATATAAAAGCATTTTGCCTGTTATTAGAAACCAATGGAAACAGCGATAAATGTCAAAAATAGCCAAAGTGGCCTTTTATTTAATTCATCAGACAACACATAAATGTAACAAAGTATTAGGTTGCTGAATACGACTTCAATATGCTGAGCGAATATTATTGTTTATGGTTTCGCTTCTTTCACATTATACAGTGCAGCTGTCACCGTGACCCACCTGCATTATTTTAGATATTTGAAACAATCTGGCTAAAGCTTCTAAAAATAACAGTGATGGCCTTGGATAATAGGACACTCAAGTTGAGGCTATTAAATGGATAAATGAGCCGCTCAACTTAAAAGCAAAATAACGATGCCTATTAAAGAATGCATTCGTATGCAGGAAATACTCGTCTACCATTAATTCCAGTATGCAGTTGCTATAGCAATGCTCGCTCGTTTAAGTCAAATTATTATGCATGTTTTTCTTTTTTCTGCGCGTCTTCTGTCAGATTTGTTTCAGAAATAGAATATTTTAAAAAATTTGCTCATATTAGAGAGAATAGAATATTTAAAAGAATCAGACGCAGAGTATTTTGCTATTATTTCTTTACTTTTTTGAATAGACGAGGAAAAGTTCAAGGTCTGTTATTAATAATTTTTGGGGGGGTTTAATCAAAGTATAAAGAATTTATAAAAAGAAGACTTTTTTTAAACATAAGAATTAACATTTTTTGTAAAATATAAATATTAACATTTTTTGTAAAATATAAATATTAACATTTTTTGTAAAATATAAATATTAACATTTTTTGTAAAATATAAATATTGACATTTTTTCTGAAATCCAAAAGTTAATTATACTTAAAATACCATTCCCCGTTTGGGTTTAATTTTTTTTATTTTAAATCCTTTAAAAATTCACGAAGTCAAATAACATGTCTAATGAAAGTTTAAGCTGAGACATCTTTTTGGATTAAAAATCGCTTGGCTGCATTTTTTCATTATTAATGAAAAAATACCATTTGTTTTGTTTTCTGTTTATAGAAATAGTATGCCTTTTCATTAAAGTTTTTAAAAAATGTTGATTCCTTGTTTAGAATTTAATGAAAAACATTTAAAGATATTTAAATGTTTTAATGTTAAAGATATTTAAAGTTACGATTCCTAACATTGAAGCATCGTTATAAAATAACAAATAAGAAATTAAAAACTATGCTAGAAATTCATATCATTATTTTATTTATTGACTTTGTGAAATATTCAAATCCATTAAATGAAATATTATATATGTTAAAAGTGAAAGATTATGATGCAAGAGCGCAGTAAAACGAGGTTCTCCCCTCCCTTTTCCTTAGAATCCTCATAGAAGTTGCATAGAGAAAACATCAAAAAATTCGAACTCGAGATTTTGATGAATCTCCACATTATAAAATTCCCTGAGTTCGAAATAGACCTTTTTGAAAAACTTCCTCTGCCTGTCTGTAACAATTATGACTTTAAAACGTTTTGAGCTAGAAAAATGAATTTTCAGTTAGAAGATGAAATATGCGGATGAGAAGCTTTTGGCATAGTGGTTAGTTATCGCCACCCATGGAAAAGTAAAAAAATGGGGTGTGGTCGATTTCTCTATGCCTATGATGGGGCATGCTTCCTACGGGAAGGGTCGTACAGTGTTAGTTGGTGGTCTTTACAAGTCAATCTTTGTTCTGGCCAATACTGTCACGACGGTCTGGTCATTCAAATTAAAGTACATCTTGTACTCTCCAGTTGCGAGATCTGGGTGCTTTAGGCTGGAAGCCAAAATTAAATTTTAGTGGAAAATGGAAAAAAAAAGTTAAGATTAAATATTAGTAGCTACAGTGAAAACGATTTATATTCACTTCAATAATGAAATATGTTGTGGTAAAATAGGCTGAAAATATATTTTAAAAATGATTAAAAGCAGGAACAGTAATAATACTCCATGAAAACTTATTATTGGAAAGATAATTTTTGTATTTTAAGGTGCTGTAATATAATGTATTGTAAAATGTTCGCAAACTCCTCAGTTTTTAATTAATTCAAATTCTTAATGAAACATTTTTAAATAATTGTCCTTAAGTGCAAATTTTCGCTTTTCAAGATATATATATTCCAGGTTGGGTAATTATAGGTTAAAGAGTCTGGATTTTTGACCTCAAATACACACACAGAGAGAGAAAGAGAGAATTATAATGATGACACATTCACTATTATAATTATTGCTAGAAGAGATCAAAATGATTTGCATGAATCAAAATAATCGAAACTTTTTTTTCTTTGAAAGAGGAGTGGAGCACTTCATAGTGTCAGCAGAAAAATTTATTTCTGATTTCCAAAATGAATGTCATCTCTCTTGTATAAAACGTGAGGCAACTAAAAATATACATTAAGTGAATAGATGTTAATAATAAAATAGATATCGATCCTAAGAAAATACATTCGTTATCTGTTCCTGTTTACAAAATTCGAGAATTTGAATACAGAAAATTTCTGCTCTAATAATTAGACTATTTTAAAGGCAAATTCATATTCCCAAATGGGTTGTCACAAATATGCTTTCTATTTTATTTATTTAAATCATTCAAAACACTCGATTTTAATGAGAGAGGGATTCTTTAGACAAAAGCTACTCCTAATTAAGCTCAAGCCGTATCGAACAATTTAGTCAAAGATTAATTTTACAGATACCAACATCTGTTTAGCGCTGATTGGAATTTTCATTAATCAAAAAATAATTAGTGGCTGTTTCGTAATTACAACGCAAAGATATCTTTGAAAATTTGTTCCTGGAGGCGGAAATTGCTTAACTTTTAAAATGAGATAATTCTTCATTTGAAGAATTTTATAAATATTAAACTTTTATGTTGATAGTTCGTTCAATTTTTTAATGCATATCTGTATTAATTATCTTTGTTGTAAAAGTTACGTTTTTTATAGATTTTGAAAATTTTCTATATTAGTTTATTGATTTTCTAACAAATTCTTTTTTTATCTATAAATCATGTAGTGCTCTTGACATTTTAAAGAAATTTTACATCATTTATTGGTATAAGTAATCTAATGCTCCGATAAAATTCATGCTTTTCATTAGACATAAAATATTGTATTTACCAAATATATAAGGAACTTCTTAAATAAATTTATACCTCTGAATAAGGATTTGCGTTTGTTTTAAAAAACTTTCTCTGTTAAAATATGAGTAGCTAAAAATTTAAGATAAATTTAGCAAAATTACTATTTTTTTCCAAGAAAATTATTGATTTTTAGTTATTTACTAGCTGGTACCCGGCACTTGGCTGCCGCAAAAGAAATAATCTTATAAATATCCTTTGGATTTGAAATAATTAGCTTGTTTAATTAAGAATGATAGGAAGAATGATATTTATTTTCTTGTCGGCAATGAATACATTCATTGAAATTGAAGGATATATAAATGAGAAGCTTAAATAGTATTTATTCTTTTTCTAATTATGCTATTCTACGAACAACTATTCATTTTTATACATTAGATTTGTGTATTCTTTTAGATTGTAAAGCTTGGTGTTCTTTCAGAATGATAATTAAACAAACTACTTATTGTACATCGTGATTCGTTTAATACATTTTTCGAATTCTCAAATTTAATATTAAAAAGCGTGATTAAACTATTTTCTTTTAAAACTGATCAAACAAACAAAACTTATTTATGCCAAAAATTCTTTAATATAGTCGAAAAGATAAATTTTTGAAAACTGTTGTAGATGGTGCAAAATTATTTGTGATATAACATTTTCGGAAGTTACTGCAAAAAAACGCTAAAATTTTATTAAATATCCAGTTAAAATTTCAAACATAAAAGAATTAGTTCTCCTAAAATCTTCTCGCCCACTTTCTAATAAAATTATTACCGCAGAGAAGGACTTACATTGCATATACATATAGTAGCTCCGAAATATTAACGTCTAAGATTGAATTTAGCATCTTTACAGAATTTGTTGCTTCTCCTTAGCGAGCTATTTGTGGTTAATTCATGGCTAATAGATGCCGTATATGGATCAGAAAATATTTTATACACTTTCGCTGATTTTAGTATATCTATAAACTTGGCTAAGTGCAAGCAATATGTTAACGGATCAGCGGTAAAACAGTGCATAGCAGGCATACAGACAAACATTTATTTTTATTCATATAGATTATACATAAAATGAACGCATTTCTTAATTTGAAGTTTTGTTATTTATTATTTCTAATTTGTTTATTTTTTGTATTATTTTTTAATTCTAAAAAGTAAAACAAAAGTATGAAGTATATAAATATTAAATCTGAATTCAAGTCAATGAAAGTCCCACGCAAAAAGGAAAAAAAAAACAAGAATGTCTTGATAATTATTGAATTTAATATCGATATTTTAATCATATATCTCAATTTTTGAATTTGGATAAGCAAAAAAAATGGTAAACTGATATAAATAATTATACAAGAGATATATGTTTTTTTTTTCTCTTAAGGCAGCTTTAATATTTTATATTGTTTGTCACGAAAATTAAAATAAATAAATTCAGGAAAACAACAAATAAATGTTTTCTGAATATATTTTAATCCTGTTATTCTACTCTAATTTAATTATTTATTTTTCGAATTTTTCGTTAAAATAATGATATAGAAGATACAAAAAAAAAATTAAAATTTGTTGCGATTTCTTTTCAATCCTGTTACCGAAACCCCCAAGGTGAAAAAGACAAACATAGCATGCAAAATAAGTTTTGTAGAGCTTCGAAGCAGGCAGATTTGTCGAAAAGATGAACAATTCTCAAATTCTCAAGTGTATGTAAAACAAAAAAAATTCTTTTTATTTTACTTTTATACAGGAAATAACTTACCATGCGGCAGGAACTGTTTCATTAAAGAGCTGCCTCACATGTTCTTGAATCTAAAATTGAAAAAGAAATATCAATAAAGGGATAAAATACTAGTCATACATGCTTATATTATATACAGGGTATCTCAAAAACCTGGACTGCGACTTTTATTTCTTAAATATTGATCATAGACATATATTGTAAATTGCAAAGTTGAGTAAAAAAAGGTGTAAGATGTTATGAAATCGATTAAAATTTTCAAGGGATTAAACTTTAAAACGCAAAATTTAAATTTTTATACGGACCCAGCACCAAAAAAAAAAATCCCAATGAATAAAATGTTCCCCATTATCAAGTACGAAAATTCAGCAATTGATCACGGAACGTCTCAAATATATGAAACTACATCAACCACTTTTCGATGCCTGGATATGAGTTCGCAAAGACGATAAATCATGTTGGATGCTCTTTTTTTTACGGATAATACACAAATTAACAAAGAAAGTAATGATTGAATAAATAAATAATAATTTTTCGATTTATTGGTTCAAAAGTACTAAAAATTTGTAGAAATAATAACTTAAAGGAAAGATTATGTAAGTATTTTTACAAGTTCATTGATTGTGCTACTTTTATATTATATTCTGTAATTCATGACATTAAAATATTTTCCAGGAAACAAAAATTTTAAATTTTTTTATTCAAAACTAAAGATATCAACCATATTTTATTTCTTTATAATGCATTCCTGGGTCGGGTCATCTGCACATTTTTTATTAAACAAACTTTTGCATTTTAATTTATGACCTTTCACTAAATTTGTTTTAATATATCTTTGAGAGTTTTCATGATAAAGTGTTGAAACTTTGTGCATGATCTTATTAGAGGATGGGGTACATTTTACTCACTTCGAAGTTTTTTGTTTGTTTGTTTGTTTTTGGTATATGATTCATATAAAAATTTAAATTTTGTGTTTTTTTAAGTTTAATCCCCTGAAAATTTTAATAGATTTCATGACAATTTGCACCTTTTTAAATTGAATTTTGTATTTTACTGTATATGTCTATGATCAGTATTTAGGGAATAAAAGCCGCAGTTAAGGGTTTTGAGGCACCTTAATTTATTTTGTAATTCATTTTAAAAGAATACAAATACATTTCTAATTATTGCACCAAATACATTTCTAATTATTGCACCAAATACATTTCTAATTATTGCACCGAACACATTTCTAATTATTGCACCAAATACATTTCTAATTATTGCACCGATATTGCACCAAATACATTTCTAATTATTGCATTTGATTGCACATTACAATATACATTTCCAATTATTGCCGATTCTCCGAAATATTTCAATTGTTGTATAAAGACAATTAAGTGATTTATAAAAAAAATTAATGCAACAATCGATTCTATTTTAATTCTCTAACTATAGATAATTAATACCCTTCGAAGAATATTTCAATTTCCACTGCGCGTTTTCATTCATAGTTGTAGACTACTATGATAACAATTTGAGATAAAGAGTTTATTTAATCATCTTAAAAACTGTGTATTATATAGCTGACAATGCAGAAAAAATTAAAAGTATTGGTTTGACTGTTTTTTTATAATAATTGTGCTTTTGTATTGTTTATTTTGTATCTATCTCCTGCTTTGTTTTTTGTAAGTTCATTTATAGATAAAATAATACATTTTGAAGTTTTTCTTCTAAAAGAAAATATATAATTAAAATCTTGAATCGTTGGTCTTTAAATAGCATAAACGATTTATATTGATATTTTATTGTTATAATGCTAAGTCTTGGAAAATCAATAATTTCAAAATAAGAATTAAATTGTTAATTCATCGATAATTCTGAATTTATATGCTGCAGTTTGATTTCCAACCTATTTAAATAAATTTGTTTTTGAAATGAAGTGAAGTGAGGTGAAGTAAAAAGTTCGAATAAAATAACAAATAAAATCAAATATGTTAATTTTGGATCAGTTTTTGTTGTTGTTTGACATTTCACAGATCAGAAACTGGAAAACTTTTGAAACTTTTAAATGATTTTGAAAATTAGTAGCATTTTTATTCCTATCTTGATGGCAACAAATAATTCTTAAAATATCGAATTCGTCAAGTTTCTTTTACGGTTAATGATATTGTTTCGTAACCTCCTACACTGAATCTGTTAAGTCCGGGAGTTCACCTGTAGTGGGTGTATGGTGACGCAGTCAACAGACCTCAATAAAAAATAACGACGTTTATTCATACGAAGACACGTGCAACCAAGACATGAATAACCAATGAATACCAGGACTAACAGCAAATTTCATGCAGCACAACTATAATAAGCAACTAGAAACGTTCAAGAAGAAAGCTTGTTCAACTATTAACTGAATTCAATACATTGCCTCCAGTTCGGTCTCACGGGTTTTATTTTGAAGCATTTAAAAGAAACAATCGAGTCTCTATAGCCAAATTGTTATAACACAGATCTCGTAGTCAAGAGATCACGAGTTCAAATCCCAAAAGATTCAAAATTTGTGTACATATTTTTCCTTGATTTGTTTCCCCTTTCTTTCGTGTTTCAGAAGATACTGGACCTTTCTCTAGTTTACAAATATATGCTCTGGATTTTTCTTACTGTTTCCAGAATAGTCTTCTGTAACTCCGGCTTTTATTCCTGCTGGAATAAAAGCCGAAGATCTCGACACAAGGCAGTGTAGGTTCTCGAACAATCAAGAATAATTCCCATTCTTTATGGGGTCTGTCACCAAAATTCTGGAAGAATCTGATATTTTCCATTTGTAGCCAAATTTCTAAACAATCTTCAAATTTGTAACCAAGCCCGTGGTAATTGTTCCAGCAATGCAATCAGCGTCCAATAAAATTATCCATAAAGTGTTTTTTCCTACAAAGGATTTTTCCTAATTATGCTGGTAAGCAACTTTACGGTTTAGTAAGAATATATGTACATAGTACACGCGTTTTTAATATGTTAAAAATAATTATTCTGTTTCATTTTAATTAAAATATGCAACCGTTTGCCATGCTTAAAAATAATTATTCATTTTTATTTTTCAATTTAAATTATACAGTTATTAATCTCTTTTAATGCTATTTTAAAAGCAGTACCTTTTGAAAAGATGCGAAGTTACATTTCCTTTGAATGATAATTTTAATGAAAGGAAAGAAACATTGACCAGTTTGGTCATGATAAAAATTTAAAATTTTTTTGTAATGAATTAAAATTGGGAACTACGGCAGATTAAAAATCCATCCACATTATTCATGCTAGGAACGACTAATCGAAAAATAAATGATTAATTAATTAGCGTCACATATTTTAATGCATAAATATTATACATGCATAATAATCTTCCTAATGGGCTGAATAGACTTAGTCATGAGAGAAAAAAGCCATAATGATTCCATCTAATACCTGCCACTACGAAAATTGGCGATTCGACTTGCATACCAAAAGTCATCAAACCTTATTAAAGCGAGACTACTTCAGGACAACTCACAACCAATGCATTAGTCGCACACGTTTATCTAAAACAGATAATCAAAGCTAATGCATTTTTGCTAATGGGAAGGACTTTAATAGCAGTAGTTGAAGGAGCTATAATGCCATGAAGCTGATGTGGATGATCAGAAGCAAATAGTAGACATTTTTCATGAATTTTGTTTGTATTTTGGGTTCTAAAACAGTGTATAGAGAAATGAAAATGAAACATACGATCACATATTTCAAATTATCATGTGAGACCATTATTATTTTCAAGAGATTAATTGTCTTCATTAAAGTCATTAATCAGTTTAAAACCGGTTTGAAAAAATCACGAGACTACTCTGTCGGATTTTACTCCTCTCTCTATGTATAATTTTTTTTACCTTTTGTTTTCAATTTTTGTAGCTGGCAAACAATATTTCGGAACCTGGCCGATTTTAAGATGAAAAAAATCCTCATTCAATAAATATCAAAGCATACGTAATCTGAAAGTCTCGTGATTGTTTCAAATCGGTTTGAACTGGTGAATGATTTAAATTAATTAAGATAATTCATAAGAATTCTGAAAATGAATAATTTGAAAATCGAGTCGTAACTTAAGTTGGTGATAAATCGCTAAATGTGACAACCTAATTCATTATTTTCTAATAACCCTAAAATAAAAAATTATACCTCAAAAGCTTCAATTTGCTGCCTTTGCATTTTGAGTTTTTAAAAACCTCAAATTAAAACAACATCATGGTCTCACATGAAAATAAATATTAAAAAAACTTTTTTTCCAATATGTTATTTTTCTAAATTTAACAGAAACATAGAAATATAAAAGAAATAAAAGACTTGTAAATTTCAAAAAAATATTTCAAAGGAGCATTTAGTGTAGCTGTAGTAATAATTAGACAACAAACCAAATACTAAACTAGATTTCTTAAGAAAAGTTAAGGTATTATTTTTCAAAAATCACATTCTGACTTTTTTGTAATATGATGATTTAATATAAGAAATTTAGTTTCATAATACTCAATTTGAAGGGAAAAAAACCCTCAAAATATTGAAAATAAAATGACATAATTAAAAATTGAATATATTTTGGTTATTAAATTATTATCAGCTCAGTAATAATTCATTTTTACGATATAAATACACTAAGTGATTTGAACAAGTGTTGAATTAATGTAATTTTAAATCTATTCTTAATCATGCTCATTGAGTTATATTGGAAAATAAAACGCTCTTATCTCACAGTTTTGATGACAATGTATGGTGACAAGTTAACAAATAAACATATAATATTTACTAACTTGTAACAAATTGAGCTTAAATGATCAAAATAAAACATTTTTTTAGATATTTCGTCCTTAAATCTCTCATTTAATAATATAATATATCTATTCTTTATCTTACACATTGAGTTCGGCCTTAAATGTCCTTACAGTTTTAATGGTAATGCATATCGACAAATTAACAGACAATCTTTGAATATTTGTTGACCTGTAGCTAATAATGCATACATAATTAAAATAGCACCTTTTTTCAAAAGGTACTTCATTCTTAAATTTCTCATTTAATAATATATTACGAGGTTGAAATAATCAGACATTTTATAACACTATATATGAATTTAGACTCTACATCTGTATAAACATCCAATAAACGAGAAATAAGATTCTATATTTAATCATTTGATCTAATTGGCATACTTAAAATGATAAGAAAAGAATCAGAATAACATTTTTAGAAACTTTTGCAATTGTCGTTTTTCAACTCGAAAAGGCATTCCACACATTACAAATATGTAACATGAGCAAGATATTTTAAAATTGCAGGAAAGAATATACAAGATGGCACCATTTTTATCAGGAGTAACTGAGAAAAACATTAGCCCGGCATTTAAAAAAATAAAATTGTAAAAAACATCTTATCCTATAGCTCGTTTAAAGCTATAAGTGAAATTTAATTGAACTGTAAATGTAGGATGAAAAACATGAGAAAAATATACATGGGAGTCCGGAGCCCTAACCACTAATCTATATCTGATACACTTAAGAAGGTCATAATTGCATTAGATTTGGCGAAATGTAATACTCTTATGACCATATGTCAATATTTAAGTATACATTTTTTTGTACAAAATCGCTTTTTTTAAAGGAAAAACATCTATATAAATGAATTTAAAAAGGAAAACCTTATCTAAATATCAAATTTGATTCAAATCATCAGATCTATTATTGAGATACACGAAATAAATTTGTATTATATATATACACTAGAATTTCTCGTTCAAGGGTTATAAGATATTTGTATTGAAAATTAAACTACAAACGCAGAACTGATGGCAAAATTTAAAATTGAATTGTTACCCTAATTTTTAATATTTAATTCCTCAAGTACAATTCTATCAATAATCTGCCAAATTTTTCAATCCTAACTAAGTATCAGATTCTCTTACTCAGGAGAAATTATCTATCGTTTGCAATGCATCACTGAAAACGATATTTCTCAAAAAACAAAGCTCTTGAGAGACCATTATGACGTTAGATTTTAATTCCCTATCCACTTTAAGCCTGCTATTTTAATTAAGTTCCAGAAGGAAAGCTTTAAAGTTAAATAAATAGTGTTTTTATTAAGTACTAAACACAGCAGAAAGAAACCAACAAGCATCTTCATATCCAAATGAGCTGAAATTGTCGGATTTGCTTACATCCGATTTATTCACCTTGAGGTTTAATTTAAAAGAATTCAGATTCCAGTGATATATTGCAAACAAAAATTTAAATTTTCCTGTACAAGAACATTCGAAAGTAAAACGAATAGAATGCGTAAGTTTTTGATAAATTTGTTAGAATGTAGGTACTACAATATTAGTGGCATTAACTGTTGAAGAATTTGGCGGTAGTTCGACTTTGAATTTCGCCAAAATCTTCAATAGTTGTCACTTGTAGTATGGCTTTAAATGTAGATACGCAGACGAAAATGTTGGCAGAATGATGACAAAACTTTTAATGAACTAAAACATTTTAAAGGCTTTGGAAATAATATGGAATTTATAAGTTTTTGGTAAATTTGACAGATTGTAGTGAGAGCAATATTAGCAGGATGAAGAATTGGGCGACAGTTAGATTTTGCATTTCACTAAGGCTTTGGCCACTGTACTTCAGCTTTCAATTTAGGTATCCAAAGAGAAAATGAGGATTCTTATATTATTTCCCTTTCTCTTTAAGATTGTGAGTTAATTTTATGTGCAAATCAGTAAGAAAATTTAAATTAACCCTTAACTAGGAAGATGAAATTTTAGGATTTAACTGGGAAGGTGCTTCTTCTTCTTCTTGCATACAGTCGACCACCCCGCCACCACTGAACGTAGCAGTATCGACAGAATTTGTCGTGGTCGACTGCTGAATAAGTATTGTTCAGCCCTATATTGACCAATCGGCGAAACTAGCATTTATTTTCGGGGCAATAAATGAGTGTCTTTCTATTCATCTGCACTCTCTCAAACAGTTGGAATGAAACAGTCAATCTTTAACATTATATCCTTCAGGGTTTTGAGATTACCTGGTACCATCAGTACAGTACTTAATTCATCATTGTCAATCTTTAGGTCCTTCCTTAACTCTGATATTTCCATACATTCCCTTAAATAGTGGTAAACTATACCAATTTCCCCACAAAAGCATTTATTTTCTTGCGTTCTTCCAAATCTTTGGAAATATGCAGGAAATCCCCCATGTCCAGATATTATTTGGATTATAAGTGGATGGTATCTTCGTATTTTAATTTCCGGATTAGGAATAAAGTCGAAAGTGACTTCCTTTTTTGGACATATACCATCTGTCAAACCATTGCAGTCTTACTTCTTCCCTCAGTTCCCCTTTTAAAACACCACTTGATTTGGGGATAACAATATCAATATTATCTTTCTTAGTCGCCAACTTCGCATAGTGATCCACCTTTTCATTACCATATATCCCAATATGGGCCTTAATCCAATTCAACTCTATCGACTTGTTAACTTTAACACTTTTTATCTTTTCTTTTATCATCCCTATTACTGGGAAGGTGCTGTCTACGAGACTAAATTTCATTTATACACTGAAATTAAATATCCTAATGAATGTATTAGTATGAAAAACTGCTAATATGTTTTGCAGATACTTTTCTTGATATATAGATATGTTTTAGAAAATTTCAAAATGTATGTAAAAAGTAATTGCGTTGGAGCATATATTTCTACTCAAATTATTTGCTACCATAAATAATATACTTGAAAAAACATAAAAGTTTACAACTTTTTAAATCATATTTATTTTACCAGTGTACAAAGGTATATATAAAAGATTATATTGTAAAATTTACCAATTATATGAAAAATAAAAATAAATGACTTTGGGTAAAATTCGTCCTTTTTTTTATAGTCCTGTGTGACTTTCAAAGCACGATTTTCTAAGGCATTTGAAACATAAGAACTAGTATAAAAACCAATCCATAAATTATGTATATATATCTCTTGGTATATTGATATACTTTATAAATTTTTCAAAATACATTATCACTAGAAAATAAATTATGTTTGAACATACATATCAAAATCAGATCAATGAACTAATATATACCAGAATCAGTTCATTGAACTGATTCTGAACATATCAGAATCAGTTTCGAAATTTCATGCAAAAACTATTCTACACATTTATCCTTATCACTAAAACTACTTTTCATTTTTATATAAAAGCAATTGAAAAAATCCAAGCATATTCACATGACTGTTGAAATTACTTAAAACTGTAAAAAAAACTGACAATAATCGGCAATAACTTTTATTACACACATTTTTCTTCTTTATTTTATCGCTATAAAAACCTTTCTATATATAATTTTTTCAAATAAAATGCCGAAAGGTCACTTTTTTGCTTTTGCATTATAAGAAAATATTACTGAGTATCAAATCTCGATTATATTTTAGAGCTTAGACGGAATTTCTTTTTTCAATAGTTATTATAATTTTTATCTCTAGTATAAAATACTGTGATACGACAGCTCCTCAAAAACGTTGCTTAAACATAAACAGCCCTACATAAACACAAAACCTTCAAGCATTAAGAAATCCAAGCACTTTCAAAATGACAGCCACTTCCAGAGTCTCATAACTCGTGACGAAATATGAAATTATCACACCTTGCAACGTTTCATCCAAAGTAGGAGCATCAACGCGGGATTAAAGCGCCTCTTGCCCTAAAGCACAAGGTTCTGCGCTGGGATATGACAGAAATCCCTTAGTTCGTGCAATCGACCGTGGATTCGTTAAAATTTTGCCTATGCTTCTCGCTATCGAGCGGCAGACTGAAATGACTTCAGCTTGGGGGAATGAACCCATTTAGCAGAGTATATTTCAGCAACTCATCTGAGCTCGTTCAGCTTTTTCAATTAAGTTTTCCGCATCTCGCATTCTTAGGAATGCAGTTTTTAATTATTAGAAAGAAGTTTTGGGTAAACAAAGCAGAGTTGAACGTAAGGTATGAAAGAGAAAGGTGATTTTTATTCTTTCCAGACCGTTTCTTCTTTTGGAGAGGAAGGAAAAAGGATGAAGGTTGGTGAGGGTCAATTCCTTTCCCGATATTGTACAACTAAGTTTAGAATGGAGATTTGGTGGAGCAGATAAGCGGGGATGCCTCTTAAATCTGTTGATATGAAGGATAAAGTGGAATGTTTTGCGAAATCTGAAAGAACAGGTGGAGAAAAACTAATTTTAGAAGGATTTTTATTCGAAATAATATTTTATTCTAAGCCTAAGAAAATGTGTTTACTTTATTCGCTATTTTATGGAACAAAGTTTAGAATCAAGAATGTATGAAACTGATGTGGAAGAAACACGTGATGTAGATGATCAACCATCAGAGGTATTTAATGCATGTTTTTAAGTGAATTTTCGATATCTTTTGATTTGGATCCGAAAACAATATTAGATTTTTAAAAAAGCTTCACTTTCTAAATTAAGTGCTACTAAATTTAATTAGAGTGTTGAACTGTCTTCATAAATTTTTTATGCGAGCCAAAAAATTAATAAGAAATATTCAATGTAGATGTGGTAATATTTTAGTGAGAAATAAAATATAAAACTAGGTTTTTTTAAGAAAAAGAAACGAGCTATATTTCGAAAATTACAATCTTAACACTTTTAATTTTTCCTCTGATATGATGAATTAATATCGAGAATTTGACTTCAAACTATCCAGTTTAATGCATCAAAAACTTGTTTTCTATACATTGGAAATAAAAAATAAGGTATTTACAAGTAAATAATTTTTATAGTTAAATTTTTAATAACATTAATATTTTATTTATTGACAGTATAAATACACTACGTAATTTACAAATGTTAAAATTATTATAATTGTATATCTATTCTTAATCGTACTTTCTGAATTCAGCTGAAACAGATAACACTTTTCACTCAGGGTTTTTGACAATGTATGGTGAACAAGCTAACAAAAAAAAATTTAGAATATATTTTACATATAGAAATTAGGTAGAGAATATGCCTGCGTTCGGGCATAGGGGTATCTCGTCTTCCTCGTGATTTGGGCGCCCCGGGTTCCAATCGCGGTTCAGGAATGGTTGCTTTACTGTGTTCTATCTGTCAGCAGAGTGAACGCTTCCCCTTATAAAAAGGAGCTGTGCAAGTGGATGTGACGCATGCGGTATATAAGTCGTACTCTGGCCTAGTTGGGGCTGCTGAAAAAACAAGAGAAACTTATTTCGGTTTAAATCATTGGTAGATAAACTGTCAGAGGGCTTGTAAAAGTACCGTAATGGGTATATATAATCGAAATAAGCCGGAATTATAGATATTTTGTTCCATAATTCTTGAATGTAAATTTCCCCAATGGATATTTTGTTCTTAAATCTATTTAATAATATAATACGAAGTTGAGATACATAGACATTATGTCACTCAATATATTTATCTAGTTCCCATATCTGCCTAGGCATCCCATAAATGAAGTTCTGTGTAAACAATGCAGATAATAGGATGAAAAAGAAAGGCAATTTTTATTCCTTTTAGACTTTTTTTTGAGAAAGAGAGGAATGGAAAAGGTTGGCAGAGGCCAATTCTTTTCCCTGGTTTTGTGAAGCTAAATTTAGAATTCAGATTTGGTGGGGTAGAAAAACAATGGTATTCCTTAAATCTGTTGATGTGAAGGATAAAGTGGAATGTTCAACGAAATATTGAAGTCTTGGTGGAAAAATTTATTTTTGAACTATTTTTATTCGAAAATATATTTTATTTAAAGCACAAAAGATGTGTTTTGATCTTTGCCCTTTTTTCAAAGGTATTTTAGTATCTTAGATTTTTTTTCTTGAAGACTTCAGGCACTTTTTTTTTGAATTTTTTGATTATTTTATGCTTTAATTAATTGCAATAAAAAACTTTATATTTTAAAGACAGTTTCTGTTGCATTTTCATAAACATTTTTTTCCCATTATGTGAATGATTACATTTTAAATATAACATAAACAATTATTAAAAGATAACTTGTATTTTAAGATGAAAATATGATACAATGTGAAAAAAGATATTTCATATACATTGTGCACATGGTTTTTACTTTTTTATTGATGTAATAACTAGTAAGAAACTCAAAAACTGAGATGTTTTTACAGATAAAAATACAGTTTTTATGTTAGTTTAAGTTGAAGACCTTTCAATTAGAGATTTTGCTTACCAAAAGAATTAATACACATTTGAGAAAAAATTTGCGAAACCATTGTTAACTTGGAGATTTTTTTATGGTTACACATATATTAACCTGGAGAGCTTTAACTGAATTCTGACTTTGAAAATCTTCCCTACTTTTTCTAATTTTGTTACATAATGCAGCCTATATAGGTGCTCACAGGTTATTTAAAAACTTCTCTTCTGCATAGCATTGTGAAACCATGACTTTAATTATAAAAATATCCAGAGTGTTTTTGGCATTCCAATCAAGTATTTTACAGTTTTTTTTTTACCTTATTGACAAACAAGACTGACTTGCAAATTACGGGCAGTAGTCCACATGTAACATAAAAAAAATCTCCTAGTCACTCGTTTAGAGAAAAATCGATCATTGATGGAGTCATTTAGTTATATTTAAATTCTTCTCGTTGATTGTGTTGTTAAGCGATGTTTGACTGTAAAATATAAATGTCTTCAACTTAAATAAGCTATTTCTGATATCTTGTAAATGAAATTCCTTGATTATTCAATTTCATTACTAACCAAAGTCTAAATCATTTGTGTGGGGTAGAACTAAAAAATTGAATATACATGTATTTATTAGTATATATACGATTTCACCAGTTGAAATAAGGTGACAAGATTAGAATTAATCCCCCTAAGCATCTTGTTACTCCCAACAGCAGCTTAATTCTCAGTATTTCCTTAGATGTAAGATCCAAGATAGGGTGTGACAGAAATCTCCGGATTCACAAGAAACACGAGGATTCATTAAATATTCCCCTTACCCCTTCCACCATCGAGCGGCCACCAAAAATGACTCAGCCACTTCATATTCGGGGAATGAACTCATTTACCAGAGTATATTTCAATAACTCGACCGAGGCTCTCTCTCTCGGCTTTTTCAATTAAGCTCTGCTCCCTCGAAGATTGAGGCGAGAATTCGTGGGAAAGAAGTTCTTAATGAATAAATGGAAGTTTTGGGCTAAACAATGCGCGTGGAAAGATGATGGAAACAGAAAAAGAGGAATCTCATCTCCCCTTCTAAGGGAAGAATGCCTCTGGGAGGTGGTTGATGTAGCTTTTTCCGGATATTATGGCTTAAATAGCGAATGGTGGAAGATGGGTAAGAAGATTGGAGGTGTGTGCCTGGAACTTGTGGGTTTGAAAGGAAAAAGTCATTTCCAGTAATATGTCTGTGAGAGAAAAATCGACTCTTTAATGTAAGAGGAATATTCTGAGCAGAAAATTCATGAAGTCTTCAGTTTCTTGTTCTTTTATACTCATTTTCAAATATGGTAAAAGATTCTAAGTATAAACATATTTTAAATGTAAGAGTTATGGCGGATACTATTAGTTACATGTATTGTATTAGTTACGTTACTGAACCATTATATTATTAGTAATAAAAGAACAGAAATATTCAGATGATGGTCGAAATGGAGGATGCTGAATAAAGGTCAACAGAAGTCCTTGAGATGTGGGATCAGGTAAAGATTTACGAGATGTGAAATTGCGATGAGTTACCGGGGGACTGTTGAGTATTTAAGGTGTCTTTAGACAAGTACTTCGTACGAATATATATATGTCACATTAGTTACATATATTATTGGTTATAAAAGAGTAGGATTATTCAGATAAATTGTCAAGACAAGGTATGCAGGATATTGGGATATCGTTTATATTTGTAAAACTTTTCTCGGTATTTTTCCGTTATACGGGAGCAAGATGTCGCCAATATGAGCCAAAAGCGAGTCAAGTCGCCAAGCGAAGCGAATGACAAAGCAAATGTCGCCGATGTGAAGAAAACGCGAAAAAATATGCAAAGTGAAGAAACTGATAAAAAAACAACAACAACAAAATAATAGTCTGCAGTTTTTCGGCGACCTTTTGGCGATTTTTTTCGTTGCGCCCGTATAACGGAGAAGTACCCTTTTCTCCAACGGAATTATTTTACTCAATACAAAAGGTAGATTATTTGACGATAAACGTTTTTTTTTACATAATTAAGCAAAATTTCTAACAGGGAGAAAGATCAAGGTTTAAATAAATTTTTTAATTTACTCCACTCACTGGCTTACAGCATGTAAAGTATTTCGCCACAAATATTGGTTATATGGCGATTACAAATGACAACGCGAAGACTTCGAAAATAGTTTCGTACAATTACATTTATAATATGAAATTATTGGAGATGCCTATGAGTAAAAAAAATCCTCTGAAACAGGAAACTGATGTTATAAAATTTACATGTAATTTAAAAACTCTTGTTAGTTTACAGTTTATTTATAAATTTTTATTTTTAAAGTTATTTAATTAAGGAAGGGAAAACTATTATGATAAGTTTATCAGAAATTATTTTTTTAATATAAAGGTAAATATTTTTGTTTCTGCCTAGGCAGGTAGTACAATATGTGACGAAGTGTAATAAAACAAATATTTATGCAGCAACAAATTTTTAAAAAAATTTATGTAGCATATAATATGTAGCATCTAAAAATAAAGACTTTTAAAGACAAATTGAAAGAAAATCTCAGGATGTTTCTTTAACTATTTAATAATATATTAAAAACTAATTGTCATGGATTGAATGCTTCCGGTCCAATTTTTGATTGGCTAAAATTTTAAATCCCTCATAAAAAATTTCTTTCTACAATAACCAACACAAAAGATAAATTATCTTTAGCCAATAGGGAATTAAGCTTGAACTGTGGGATAGATATGCCTATTAGGGCTTATAAAGTTAATACCCCTAAAAAAGCATAAAATTTAACACAACAATAAAATAAAAGCATTTTACCTCCTGTTATGTTGTAGAAATATAAATATTGCACCAGAAATTCTAATAATATTGCAAACTTTTAAAGAAGTCCCGTTGCTTTATCCACATCAACACCAACATGAAATAAAATTCGAATGTTATATCGCTTCGGATACATATTCGACGACGATTAATGCCAGAAATCGTAAATCCTTTAGTTCAACATAATGACAGGGATTCATTAGAATACTGGCCGATTCTGCCATCGAAGTGCGATAAAATTGACGCCTTATATTGCCGCAGGTAAGCACCCAATAAATGTATATGTCGGAAATCCCTTAGTTTGTGGTTACGACGGGAATAAGTTGAAATTCTGCCTATTTTAGCCATTATCAAACGGCAGGCAGAAAAGACTCAAATTAAGTAAATTTTTCCGGAATTTTTTTTCAAATTAAGTAAATTATCCGGAACACATTTTCCGGATGATGTAAATTTCTATAATTCGTCTAGTTCATTCAGTTTTTTAATTAAACTTTTTTTAAATTCAATCAAAGTTTCTAACATAAAGCTTAAACATAATTCCCTTACCAGAAAGGGTTCAAAAAATAAGGAGAGTTTTAACTCGGAATGTAAGCGAATAATGCTTTTTGCAAGACATGAACTAGCTAAAGGTGATATTTTGGAGGATTTCAGCTTATGTTTTAAATGGAAAGGGGTTGGAATGGAAAATAATAGGAGTTTTGTATTCGAAAACCTCTTTGTGTATACAATATCCAATTAAATAAATTACGTTCCCTTAACATTAAATCCATGTCAGCGTAGACAAGAAAGCGGCATCTAGATGAAAACGGCAATACACTATACAATGAGATCATTTGCAACACTACTTGGTGAACAATTTTGGGATATTAAAAAAAAGGGGGAAACTGCCAACTACAAAATTGCTGCTATGGATTTAGTACAAAAAGAAGTACAAATAATGCTATCGATTTAGTACAAAAAGAAACCTTTTGGGCCTTAAGAGGATAGTAATTAAAATGCAGTTTTGTCTGTTTACTTTTCGGAAAATATATCGTCATAAGGTATGAATTAAAGGAAGAAATGTTATCTTTGGTATTGAAAAATTCTTCAATGCACTACTCTTTATACCACTTCACAAAATGAGGAGCTGAATAGTTTGGAATGTGGAATTCAAACAATGAGAAAATCGGTACCGTATACTAAAGAAAAATTTGAACAACGAAGATCAGGAATTTTGTGGTAATTGGGTTTTTTTGGTGTCATTTTTTTATTCGTTTTAAGACGTGGCAGTTTCAAAAATTGCAAAAAATTAATGCATGTAATGTAAAAATTAATGCGTCATGTATTTAATTCATAGCTCGAATGTACTAATACCATTTTTGCTCTAAATTAAAATGCTATGTAATTTCGTAATAACTATTTGCACTCTCTCATACCATTTTGCATATACCAACGCTAATTCGAAACCTTTGTGCCAGATGTCCTGGTAAGTAGCCTCTTTACATAACCTATCATACCTATACATCACTTTCTTGACTATATCTGTTATTATTCTGATTTTAATACGGAAGATGGTAACGGATTTAAAAGGTCATCCCATGTACATTTACCGTAAATTTTTATCAAAATATGCCTATAAAAATAAATTTTATGAGTTAATATTGAAGAAAATTCTGAATACAGAACGGATAGGCAAAAACCTCACTATGGTCAGAAGTTAGGTTCGAAATTCCAATCGATCTCTTCAGAAATTTTAGATAATGTTATAAGAATTTTACATTCACCAGAAAATTATATATATAACAAAATGTAATTCTAAAAATGCAGTTACAACTTTACTAATATAATTAGTATTTTTTTTTTCATAACTCAAAGATATATTTGAGTTTTATAATATCTATTTTGACCTGAAATTATTTATGTCGTCATCCTATATAAAGATGATGTCGTGTCTGCGTTAACTCGGAAATGGGATGCAGTGGCTTCTGAGGATAAAGACCCACTCAGCATCCGAATGCAGAAGTCTGACTTCTAGCTCAAATAAAGATAACACACACACACATTCTCTTGCAAACCACATTTTACTGGGGGAGGGGTCATTCACACATCTCACCGATAGAACCCAAGGGAAGAAAAATCCATGCCCGAACTCTTCGGGAATACGTGCTATTCCCTAAGCCCGGATGCCGGCTCATTATCCTATAAAACATTTTTAAGAAAAAAATTGTAACGTTTATTTTAATATAATGCTTACGTTTTAAATATTTCTTTATATTTTAAAATAAATTAAAGGTAATAATAGAAGAAATAAAGATTCATTAGTGAATGAAAATAACCAGAAAGAAAATGTCTCAAAAACATAGACAAACTGCTATTCCATGTTTTCGTAAGTTATTTTCGGGTAGAACGTAAACTCTAAAGCGGAAAAGCAATTTATAAATAAAAGTGCATTTTATGCGCATATATCCTTTATTTTATTATCATAAACCATTATTCTTCTTATGCAAACAAATATTTATTCTATGTATAAATGCTATTTTATGCCTCCAAATTATGTGTATACAAGATAGCTACAAAATAATTTTCTCTCCTTAAAGATATCTACAAACTAATGATAGAAAATGGCGGTAACAAATAAAGAATGAAATCTAATTTCATACGTATGTTTAGGAAGGTGAATTCTGGAAGAAAATATCAAATATAAGAGATAAGCATGAAACTCAGAAATTATTTTTTAATTGATTAGATCCCATGAACAATATTTTCGGTATGTTGGTCTTCCCTGTAGCTCAATTCAGTTATATTAACGTCCCATTTTAGAACAACACAGAGGCTGATTTCGAATGCATTTCGTAATTCTGAACCATGGTCAGATGACAAGTACGACACCTGGCTTGCACCCCCCTGCAAATTTCATCACCACACTAGTGGGAGGATGTTTGTTCCCAATAATTTTAATGTGCGCCAGATCCTCTCAGACAATGGTTATTAGTTGGAATCGAATCTACAGCCTGAAACTCCCCGGTTCCGAAGCTGATACCCAAGTAGCAGGTCACTCAGCATATAAGAAAATGCTTGAGAATTTGGGAATTTTTTTGTATTGTTTTTATTTTGAGGAACTCATCTTCTCATGCCTTCTACACCGTGCGAATGAAATTCGCTTCGACCGATTCGTTAATTTTAACTGTAGATGTCTCCAAACAGGTGAAGTTATTTTATGGTTACCTTGCATTCACTAATATGCATATGTTTTTATACTTAAAAATATAAATATGTTATTATATCTTTAGAAAATAGTAGTACAAAAATATCTTTTCAGAAAACTATCACGAAATTTGTCGAATTTAAGAAATAATATTTAATATCTTGACAATTTAAAAGTTTTATGTAATTGTTTGCATAATATTAATCTTTTGGTGCCCAATACATTTATTTCGTTTTGCAAAATTAAAATTAAGAAGTTTTTAACCATGCCTTTGGCAAATGACCAAACACGTTCAGTTTAACAAATGATCAATTACTTTCCATTTCTTTAAAAAAATCTTCATAAGAAATAACCAAAAGTAATTTAATTTAAGCTCACGCATAGTCAAAACTTTTACTCTCCAATAAAGAATATTTAATAAAGCAATTTCCTTTTGACCGGTTAACCTTTATCCGAGAGATTTAAGAGTTACCTTAACCACGAGTCTTGCCAAGAACTATTCGATTTTTTTTATTCGATTCTTTGTAGGCAATTCAACTATTCTATATACCAAATTAAACAGAATCCCCCTCTTATGCAACCTATCATTCCAGTGGAGATTAAAAATAGCATAGTTAAAAAAACGTTCTAGGCCAAGCAGCAGTTATTGATTTGGGTTTAACAGCAGCTCTTTCACTGCTGATTTGTCGATTTTCCAAATGGATATTCACTAAACGTCGTTACTGCTTTATTTCTAAACGGATAAAAGACTAAGGGCTACAGGTAATTAATTTTCAGAGTAATCTCAGTTTTTCTGCTTCGAAATTGGCAACGCAAATTCGTGGGATCATTTTTAATTCCCTAATTGCCCTGATTAGGCAGATGAACGTAGAAGATTTCTAGGTAACTCGAATCGAAAATATTTCAAATTAACCATTTTTTACACGATTTTTTTCCTTTTATCTATACTTATAATAAAGCTCAATGTGTGTATGTGCGTGTGTGTGTGTTGGCGCTCTACAGGTCAGACCGCATCATCGCAAATTAAATCTGAAGAAATGCAACTTTTAGCACGTGATCGGATAAAATAAAATAAATATAAAATGTGATATTTTCTTTAAAAACTGCAAGGCAAAGGATTCTATGATCGTTTGCAATATTTAAATCATTAATTGAATAAATTATCTTTATTTCTTCAGGATTGAATTTATACAGAGTATGCATTCAAATTCCCTTCCAATGGCCAATTTGTAAAATATTATTAATAGGCATATATATTGTTTAATACTATTAATTTGATCTAAATGAAGTAAATAATTGCATTTTATGTAGTTTGAGTCAAACAATGCATTTATGAATAATGAGTTTTAGATTTCTTCATACTTTGCTCTGTGAGCCATATTTTACTATATATTTTTATTAATATTTTAAATTAAAGTTGCTACATCAATCAGCCTTCTAAATCAATCATTAAAACTGACTGATTTATAAAATTAAAGAATATTATTAGGAAAACGCATTCTTTTAGAACTTTCAGTCCATCATCTTAAAGAAAATACTAATTTCAGGCCAATCAATGCCCGGAGTTACTTCAAGGCTAATGAATATGTGATTTAATTGAAAATTTTAGAACTCCTCATTCATGGCGAACCAGCTGGTCGCCAAAGGCGGCTGGTGTGAAATAAATCAGGATGATATAATTCATGCTCTACATAAAGGAAAAATATTTTAAAAATCCTAGAATAAATATATAAAATAACTTTACAAAATGATGGAAATATCCATCATCATGCAAATTTACATGTTTGCTCAGCATAAAATCCTCAATATCGTTCTTTTCTAATTTTCTCTACTCATTATCGCATTTATAAGTTTAAAAAAATCTCGGATTAATTATAAAAAATATGAAAGAAAGAGCAATTCTCTCCAACCGCAGCAAACATCGGAAGCACAAGTTCAAACTCGTTACAATGATTGTGGTATTTGAATTTTTGGCAGCTATGATCCTTATTTCGCAATAGTAGTGAAAATGACAGCAACAACCCATGTTTTAAGCACAACTATTTTTCACTAAATGTTATGAAGGAACTTTCCAGTATTATGCAAAAAAGAGTTGAACTTTTTTCGAATAATCATTTGCAAATCTGATTTTATTAAAAACTTTATAGCATTTAAATTAAATATTCAATTATTAGAAAATCTTAAAATAATGCTTTTTTCATGTTTTGTCTGGAATTTTCCTGATAAGGTGTACTAATCGTATGCTTTGAAAATTACAATGTGCTTTTAACTTTGTTTAAAAAAATACAATTATTGAGCACTAACAAGATCTAAAAATAATTAATTTCTCTTTTGGTAATTGGTAACGGATATCGTAGAATAATTTTGAAATTTATTTATTGTCCTCATACTTCAGATGATTATCGAAAAGGATTTCTAGGAAATTCAAATCAAAAGGACTTCTAATTATGTTCAAGCAATTTTCTGTACAGCTTACTTTTACAATTTAGAGATTTTAAATTAAATACTGAACAAGTAGAAATTATCAATACAGTGCATTTAGAGCAATTATTGTAAACTTACTTTTATATTTTAGAGGTTTTAAATTAAATATTGAAAAAGTAAAATTTATCAACAGAATGCATTTTTGATTCGATTTGCTTAAATTTTAAGGGTTATTAAACTAAATTTTTATTTTAAAAATCAGAAACCGTTTCTTAACTTTGTTTCTTAGTATAGGACTTCCAGCTGTGAAAGCTTAAAAAGAAGAATTATAGAGAATAAAAGGAATATGTGAAATTATGATGAGGAATGTACGAAGCAATAGGTACATTTTGCTTGGAAATAAGTTCAATTTTATAATTTATAAAGTTGTACATCTTTTGACATGCATATATCTATTAATATATCAGCAAATAGTACTAAGAATAACTTTTTTATTCTGTATCTGATAACCTAATTGTCATGAGGTCTATTATAAACTATACCACTTAATAAGCATATGCAAATTCCAATTGAATGATTTTTACTTTAAGAAAATCTAAAGATGCATCCATGAGAGGACATGAAAAAATATTTAAAGAAACTCATTAGTTTATCCAATCCAAGGAAAAAAAAAGAAATTTCATCATCAGAAAAAAACCCCTCAAATTTGGGATTACTGGTGTAGTAAATATGTCAATTTATACTTCATTAAGGGCTGCAACTTTTTTCTTGTTAGCGTAAATTTCACCAAGTCAATTTTTTTCTTGGTCTCTTTATTACTATTATATTACGGTTTTATTTATATGTTGGGTAATCAAGATGCAATATAAAAAGATGTATTATTTTAAGGTTTATTTTTTTTTGTAATATATCTAATTTTCGGTTATGGTACGCGTATTTATTATCTTTCAAAATAAATTTTAATAAAAGATAAATACTGAGAATAAAATAGTTTTTTATTTATTATCTAAAAATAATTTTGAAAAGCAATCTAATAAATAGTTTGAAGAATAATTGAAGAAGTATTCTCGCAGTTAATACTGTATTTTAGATCAATCTGATATCAGCTATGAAACTTTCTTCACCTTCAAATTAAGATGAAATATTTTATAACCGAAAATTTATTAAAAACACAGATTAGAAGAACAGGTCCAATAGAATTTTTGCGTGAGTAACTGGCTAACACTGAACATTATAGGAGTGTTTGTAGAATTTTGATAGTGTTCCATAATATCTGCCAATATTTCATAGACTACTATTTTAATTCAATATTGTTTGTTCATAAATATTTCTTTAATTATTCTTGTTTTATTATAATAAAACTTATTTCAATCAATAGGGTACCATACTACATTTCTCCCACTTTTTGACATTTCTATTAACAAATATTAAGTATTCTATTTTTTTAACCAATATAGATACTTAAAAATTTAACACAAAAAAACACATTTATAGATATTGTGGGCTTTTCTTAAGTTATAAAGCAAATATACTTAGTTACTATTGAATTGCTTATTGAAAAAAATTATCATTGTTCATTTATCAATATTGTTACCAACCTGCAATTTTACTTCCTAGCTCGAATAGAGTCTTGATAAGAAAGACTGATTTACAGCCATTTGTATTGGATAGTGTCAGATGTCGCGTCAGTGATCTCAGAGCTTATCGGCAAGTTTGGCGATCATTTGGCGACAAAATGTATAATACTCTTGCCCATCCGTCCATTAGGAGCCTAGGTACGCCTGATTGATCTAGACGTTTCTAGCCCCGCCTCCCGGAAACTATAATAGGACAGCAGCCTCAATCTAACAGAATTAGTAGTCGGAACCGACGATAAATAACGAGTCTTTCAGAGGATAGCGAAGCAGAGGTGGAGTCAAATTAGTGCTGAACTGAGCTGTGTGCCTTATTGTCTATTGAAGAAACAGAGTCGAGTACTGTAGTCAGTCTTGTGGTAGTTATATAGTTATACAAGGGACAGTGGAAAGGGTTTCAGCTGTTTGGAGAGACCGTAGAGCAAGGCTCCGAGGATCTCCTCTTCTGCTGAATGTTGTTTGACCGCTCTATGTGCTATAGACGTTTTTACTACTTGTGGTCTACTGTAGTTGTTGTGTGATGCTGTGTATTCGTCTCGGCTGTAAATAATTGTCGTCCTTGTGCTATAAATATTTTGTGCTGTCTTGTCTTCTCGTATAATAAATGTCGTTGTCGCTCTCTTCTAAAGTATTTATGACAGTATATGATATATTTTAAGTATGTTGATTGTATTTATGACACACCAACACCCACTACACAGAAACGAACAACTTCGGAAAGAAAATCTGTAATAATATTTGTAATTGTATTTTTCCGCCAAATATAAATTTATTCCGAATTTGTCTCTCTTCCCCTACAAATGGATAAAATTAAAGCAACTATTTTTTTACATTAACAGTTAATAATTTAAAAGGTTCAAGACAGTCTGTATGGAACGATTCCGAAACCAGGCTTTTAATACTTAACCTTTAAATAATTTAAGATAGAAACCCATGATATAATTTATATTCTATTAACATCATATAAAGATACTCTTTTGGAAAATCATTCGCTTTAATCAGGAATTTTCAGAACATAAATAATTAATAAATGCCACTTTCTATTATGATGTCGCAATGTTTACTTTTTAAATCAATCAAGTAATTCATCTCCCCATTTATTGGGAAAAATATGGTCATTTATTAAATTTTTTATATCAAGTATATCTTACTTTTACCGTATTGTAGCAAATGCGACAAAAAATGTACATCAATTTTAAATTTCAAAACATATCTTCATGTCACTCAACATATATTATAAAAATAACGAAAGTAAGAGAAATCAGATTACTTACAAAATGCAATTACAAAAAAAGTTTACCGTTTACAATTCTGTCTATCAAAATATTCTTACTTCACAAAAAAGGCATTACAATTTCGTTTTTTAAATGTCCGTTGTATCTCAATTCTCCACAATTTTTTTGGTGAACCTTTATGGGTTAAGATTGTGGTAATTATGTTCGTTTTAATATTAACTGAATTTTCCTTTTATATATCCGAGTGTCAGTACCTTTAGGCCAATTAAGATTCGTTTTTAGTAGTGTTTGCATTCTATTAATTCGAAGTTTAATATCTAGATGTGTACGAAAAACAAAAATAATAATATCACAAAAAATAAACAAAAAAAAGAAATAATAAATTTAAGGAACCCATAAATAATTGATATACAAAAAGATATATAGATTTCAAGAAAAATAAATTTCCAAAAAATAATAGAAATAATTATAAATTTTGAGTTTATACCTTAAAATAAAATTAATAGAAATGTAGAGAAGTTTGGAATTTTTTTAATAATGAAGAATCAATTTTCTTCGGTGTATCAGTACCTTTCTTTCTTAACCAAGAAGAGAACGTATATTAGTTAGAAATTTTGAAATGTTTTTGATTAAAAAAAATTTTTTACTGAACTTCAATATTATCCAAACGAAAGTCTGATGTTAAAAAAATTTTTATATAAAAAAATCAGATTTTGAATTATCCAATTTTATTAAACTGAAATATGAAAGGAAATTCGAATGTTATAATATTAGATTAGCACAAAATCTTTGTAACAAAACTTAATTTTTAACTATCATTTATGAGTAGCTATTCTCTTTTTATGATTACTTTAGTTTTTTTTCTGTTTAAATCTTCGGTGTCTGCATATAGCTTATAGCTCTGCATATAGTAAGATAAGAATTATTTTAGTAATATTAATTTCATTGTAATAAATGTATTGTATTAATTTCATGTATTGGATGTTGTTCAGTACAATAAACAAAAACAATAAGATTATAAAAACTATAGGAAATAAATACGAATGCATTTAAGAATTGTATGGATAGTTATTTGTTATTCAAAATATGTTTGGATTTCAGTAGAATAATAAATTATCAAAATCATCAAATTAATTATAAATTTGGATTTATAACTTCAAATCAAAAATGAAATCAATAGAAATGCACTGAGGTTTGGGATTTTCTCAATAAAGTAGAATTAATTTTTTCAAAAGTATGACATTGTACTCTTACTTCCACAAATATCCGTAAGAAAAACTTGAAAACGTTTTATTAAAAAATTTCTCTTTCTGGAACTCCAAAATGTTATGTTCCAAAGATTTTAAATAAATAAATAAAAAAGCAGGCTTCGAATTATCTTATTCCATTGAGGTAAAATACGGAAAAGAATCGGAATGTTGTAATATTTTTAGAACATCATTAAATATTTGTAACAAAGCTTAGTTTGTTTTTTCAAATTAAAATTAGACTACAGAAAATAAACTAGACACAGTCGACATTTTCATAGGAATGAACTAATTAAATATTTGTCGAATCATTATTTTCTTTTTGGCTCGGAGAAAAAATGAAATCAACAGATTATTTTCTCTGCAAAGGATAATTTAATATTTAGCAATCTGTTACACAGAATTTTACAATTTTAATATCAAGAGAATTTTAAATGAAGAATCTGACAATATTCTTTGGCATACGAATAGTTTAACATTATGAATAAAATGTATTCTTAACTATATTAAGTTATAGTTAAAATAAATATATTTTGAAATGAATTATGTAGAATAAATTGTGTAAATAAATATTTAAAAATTAAATAAATGGTGACTTTCAGTGAAACATGGTTCAACTTCATGAGATTTATGCCTAAATTCTAAATCAAATATAAAATACTCTAAGCTACGAACATGCCTTTCGAAACATGCATTAAAAATTAGTGTAAACTATGATAATTTTTGATTGATAAATCAAATCAAACATCTAAATTTCATTTAAATGGCTGGGGATTTCTTGCCTGTAATTGTTTTTTCTTTAATTTTCTATATAAATAGAAATATCAGAATTCTTAACACATTTTTTTTAATGAAAGAAATTTTTTGAGGAACACTTTCGTTTATTTTTTATTATTTTGTTAAAAATCGTTTGCAGTCATCCTCCAAATAAATATAGATAGAAATTTAAAATGTATGTGTTCTATCCTTATATAGAACATTGTTGAATAGAATCGATATAAACTTTTTGAAACATAAATCTTTAAAATAGTTTAAATTGTATGTAATGCCTATGGTAATCTATACTGAAGTCAAATGTCTGATTATTTATAATTAATTAATTAATTAATTTTCTTAACATTTGATTACATGCGTTAAGTTAGACTTTACTTTTCGAATTTGTTCAGTATTTTCAAATTAAATTTTAATTCTATACTGTGTCTAAGGTCCTATTTTCCCTATTTACTTCAGAGCAATGATAACTGCAACTATAAAAGTGGTGTTTATATATAATAGAGAGAGCTAAACGAAACGAGATTAAAATTTTTACAGAGTCACTTAATGATTATGTAATACAGATATAAAATTTATACATATATAAAATCTTAAAAACATTTTTCAAATCAAAAATTCAAATTTTTTTAAAAATTTCATATGCAACCTAATTAAATCCCTGAGATAAAACATATAAAACTTTTTAACGATTTTTATTTTGTGTCTCAGATGATTAGAAATGAAATTATAGGCATTTTAATTATAATTGAAAATGGAATTGTGAATAATACTATAAGAAATCATTTTTCATTAGTTTTAACCAGATAATTTAAAAGCTACCATTTATAATTATAATAAGATACATTATTTATTATCTTGGAATAATTTCTGCATAAATTATTTTGTTTTTGGTAGTATGGTTGAAACTTTAGACAATTCTGAATTATCTTGATTTTGTAGTTTTATCCCGATTTCTGAAATAAATGCATGGGAAAGATTTAAACGATATTCAAAATAAATATTAATTGATAAAAGTATTTTTGAGTTAATTCATATGCATACTTAACTTAAACTGTTGAACTTTTCTTGAATATGTCAGTGCCAGTTGTAAAGCAGATTGCAAATAATATTAATTACAGTGGGAAAAAATGCATAATCTAAAATTTAAAAAGCGAATTTCATTCGAAAAAAATTATAACTTACTAATTTATAAAATTCTGAAGAAAATCTTTCCTTCATCGTGTCGAAACATAAAAATATTAAGTTTATTTTTCTCGAAATATGGCTTTAATTAAAAAAAGTTTTTCACACACACTTACTAAAATAAAATTGAAAATATTTGTAGGATATTTGTTATGCATTTTATTTATAAAGCAATAAAGTGAGTGAAAAAAATATAGATGCTATGAAAAATATTTCAAAGTTGTTGTAAAAGCAACTTTTATTTTTTGAAAACGGATCAAAGATTTTAAAAGACGATTGAAAAAAAAGATCACAAAATTCGCAAGGACTTTGAATTCCTTTTTAACTTATTGACTACGCCCCTGTCAGTACTTCTATAATTATATAAAGAATATATCACGGCTTT
Organism: Argiope trifasciata; assembly: GCA_026543055.1. Lineage (NCBI taxonomy): Eukaryota > Metazoa > Arthropoda > Arachnida > Araneae > Araneidae > Argiope > Argiope trifasciata. Next base: position 145,085 of record JAPMOQ010046034.1, read on the forward strand.
TTTCTTGACTTAGAGTGTTTTTTAAAGTCAAGTTTGATGCAAAAATACTATCAATTATTTTGCTAAATATTTAATTGTTAAGTAATTTTGTACTTTATGCTATTTTTGCATACATGCCTTTTGGAGTATTTCGAATATAATTTTTTTAAAAAGGTGTCCATACATACTTGTATGCCTTAGCCATTGTCGTGCATGAAGGTAGACCCTTTGCCACAAGCCTTACATATTGAAGCGGCATCAATGTTTTAAGGATCAAATGTAAATTACCGGTATTATAATTTTCTAAACAACAATTTGAAGACAATTTACTTTTGGTGTAAATAATCAATTACTAAAAAATGATTTTTAATTTCTTGATCGTTTTATCCATTTATAAAAATATTGCTATGCGAACTCTAAATTTAGACGCATTTCTTATTTAATTTCCTCACCACCAACATTAATACAATGTAATTAAAAATGCTTAAATTATTCCGGTTATAGGTCTCGGTAGCTTATTATCATAGTTTGTCAAAAAAGATCTGCTATAAACAGTTGAAAATTTCATCCACTCTGTTTCCGTAAAAATGTATTAAATTCCAAGCTTATTCCAAGTAATTTTTCTTTGACAAAAACATAAAAAGGAACTACTTTGAATTAGAAAGTGCTAGTAAATCAAACATTTTCTTTTTCAAGAAATATTTTTATTCTTTTAAAATCTGATATTATCTTAGAGAAACGCAAAAAAAAAGTATTTAATGATGAAATCAGGGTGAAAGAATAAAACTAAATAAAATTCTAAAATAGAGAATGAACAATGTGCCTTGCTTAAAGAAACCATGAAAAAACTAATTAACTCAAAACCTTATTTAAAATTCTTGCTTTTAAGTTCATCGCAGGAGATAGAGATCTCACCCTGTTTATTTTAGAGTATTTTGAGGAATAAAAATCCACCTTAGAAAATGGGTCGAAATTTCAATAAATCAATAAATCCAGTTCTGTGGCTAGAAAGTAGAATAAAGACTTTTTATATCCTTTATCAAAGTGCTTTTATCAAATAATTTTATTTACATTATTTATTAATGTAATACAAATATTAACTTAAATACATATCCAAACTTAGTTGTTAATTGGAATTTGAATAATTGCAAACATTGTTACTTTCATTGTCTTAAAGCTCACAAAGAATTAAAAGCACATTCATAAAAAAGGAATTGCAAAAATATTTCTCTCAGAATTTTATTTTTTATAAGTGTATGCATGTGTACAATCAGATTACCGCAGCTCAAAGGACACCTTACAAAATTGAAAAATATACTAAAGTTAATAAATAAATAAACGGATTTACGGATTTGCAAAGAATTTTGAAAAACCTTTTTTGAAAACTATTCTTTAAAATCTTATCTGGCTGCATTTTCTTTCTTAAGAAAATTTGGCTTCCTTCCTACTCACTATTACGAATCAATTTTATTTCTTATATATCTGGCAGCAGGACAAAATCTGTAAGTTCGCATCAATTACCAAGAGAGTGGCTGCTGTTTGGCATATTCTCAGTTTCGGTTGGTGAGGAAGCGTCGTTTTGAGAAGAAATTATACCGTAAGTCAAATTATAATAAGCTTAATAATAAATAACTATAATTAACTCAAATAACGCAAACGTATTCTTGCTTTCATTTAGGATAAAATGGCTCAACTCAAGATTACCTATGCAAAACTTCAAAATGCAATTTTAATTTATCTTAGGTCTATGAGAGCCTTTGTAAACACTTTGTAATACAGTTAGTTTCCCAACTCAGCAAGTTTGCTGTTAAGGAAGATAGTTTTACCGGCAACGCTGATAAATGCTGAATAGTTGCAAAGCGTCGATGAGCGTAGGTTTTGGCAAAAATACTAGAAATTACAAGAATTTTAACACTAGATCCATAAAAACTTGAAACATGTCGCTTGTTTTAAAGCCTTTGATATCCTTCCTTGGAAATTATAAAAACCCGTGAGACGGAACAGATGCCAATGAATTTGGAGTCAATGAAAACAGCAGACGAAACGAGAGGCTGATAGTCAGACGAAGTCTTTTCTAAGTTTTCTTTGATTGTTTTGCTCTCTTATGGTTATTTATTACCACATTTACAGACTTACTTTGTTTGTTTTATAATTGGTGATCTCGTGTACATTTCGGTTAAATTTTTTTTATCTGTGATATTATTCTCGTCAAATATAATTGGTCGTTATTTGCTATTGAACGTGTCAATAGTTTTAACGTACAACACATAGACACACATTTTGGATATTTTCCATAACACTGTTTCCTATTTTATTTTAAGCCTGTATCAAGTAATAATAAAGAAGAAAACGAAACAATATGTATATTGATGTTCTACACACCAAACTGTATGATCTAGAAATACCAAATCTCGACATATCTGCTTTGAAGGGGGGAAATTGTGCATTTCAGAATTTCTCCGTGGCAAGAAATAATGTTGCTCAAATTGAATTTTATGTATTTTATTTTTAAAAAAATCTAATGATATCAGCTTAAAGTCTTTTGATTTTTTAAAAAAAATTCATCAAAGCCTCTTTTGAAACATTTAACAAAGTTTCTTTTGCTTAATCTCCAATATTATAATTATTTGTTATATTGATTCATCAAGTTGTTATCTATTAAATTCATTGTTTCTTCAGATATACAGGCTTTATTTTTCATTGTTGAAAGCAATGAAAGAAAGATTTTTCTAATTATTTGCATTTTATCTAATTATATGCTTATACAAAGAATTAGAAAGCGAAATAAAACTACCACAAGAGATAACGTGCAATTCGAAATAGCCTTTTAATGAAATTATAACGTAATAATTTACTAAGATGGAGTAATTCTAACACACAATAAACAGAACTGATTCAAACATATTCAAATAATACGGTTTTGATTTCTAGCATATTGAATGAGAAATCATAAACACCAAGTTCGGCATGTAATTAAAAATAAATACATTATTATTATTCTCATTGAATCATCTTGTGTGTGTTGTGGCTTATCCCATCTGGTCGACAGTAACATCAAACCAGGTTCATGAACCCAAACTCCTTCAAACAATGTAGCACTGCTTCAGGACTCGAGAACAACCGGCCTTTGTTGAAACCGATGCAGGCCAAAATGTGGATAGGAGTAGCTTGAGTCACATCGCGTTTTGAACACAGGGAATACTCTTTGTGACTCATCACATAACGTTGTACTCGAGTGTGTCTGCTTCGAAATAGAGCAAGCGTTGTCTGCTCGCACCTGTAGCCAACCCCAATGAAAACGGCTTTCCACATATCATTCATTCATGGGGGATCTTCTGCAAAAAGAACAGATATCTTTCTTGAATCGGATAGCGATTTCTAAAAAAGTAGGGCAGCCCCCATGAGTAGTATCCTTTTGGTTGCCCTCTCGGGTCAGATCATCAGCAATTTCATTCCCTTCACATACGACGGAACCCACTGAAAGGTAAATTAACATTTTCAATCAAGCGATTCAAAAGCCGACTATGTTCCTAGCCGCTTGTTACCAAAGGTAACTAGCATCTCACAGTAAAAATATTTCCATACATATAAATAGAGGAAGTTGGTCTTACATTTAGGAAGTTTACATATGTTGTTGTTGCCTGTTATTTTGATTTCATAACAAATGTAACATAAAAACTCTTATTGGATCACTAGAAAGGCAAGTTATCTTAGTCGAAAGGGTTAATCAATCTTTAGTCAAAATACATCGATCAATTTCAAGCATACAACTAAACCATTGCTAAACATGGTAAGAATTCTAAAACGCAAATTTTATTAATAAAAATGTTTCTTTCTTGCGAGATAAATAAAACTTTACTTTGTCACCTGCCATAGGAATTTTGTAACATTATTCTAAAAAGAGTAGGATATTTCATATCGTGTGAAATTTTGATGTGCATAACACATATATTAAATTTTCGGCCTTCAGGGAACTGTCAGTATTACAAATTACTGTTTCAAGAAGATTTGGTGTTTAGGTTTCAAAGTCGGTGGAAAATTTCTTAAACTGTCGTTGACCAAAAATTAGTTTTAAAAAAAAATTGTTCTTTTTGCTAACTTCATATCGAATTAGAATATTTTTCACTTTTGTTCTTTTTGCAAACTTTGGAGTGATTTAGAATATTTTAAAAATATCTTTAAAAAGATACAAAAATAAATTTAGATTTTGAAAAATAAAACTTTAACAGAAAAATGTTTTATATGTTCCCCTTGAAACTTTTTTAAAGCTTTTCATTTGCTTCCTTTAGTTCCTGAAAGTTTCAGCACTCAAAATTTTTTTTATAAATCAAGACTCTTCAAAGTATGGATCGATATGTATCGATATCGGAAAGTCGTGGGGAGGGTGTCAATGGAGATGGGATGGTTTGGTGTAATGTAGGGAGGACTAGTAATGTAAAGATTTTAACATGATATCATAGTTTCAGACTTTCCAATATTTGGCATGGAAATTGACATGGAAAGGCGTTTCAGTTTTAGCGAGGTTGAGAAAAGCTCTTTGTTAAAACAACAAATACATTCATATCTTTTTCTTTTTTTTCCCCGATGTATGCACAAAGAAACTGTGCTTGTCGATAATATGACGACTTTAGTGACAAAATGGATAGTTCTCGAAATTTCCAGTATTTTTATGATCCATCCAATATGAACCGGGATACGACCAGATACGCCTTGATTAGTCTAGTAGCTTTTAGTCCTGTCTCCGGGGAACTATAAAAGGTCTGTACTCGCGAGCTGGAGGAGTGTGAACTGAGTGAATTAAGACGGCAGCTAAAGCGAGAAGAGGTAGATAAATGATTCAGCCGTCTGAAGAGACCGTAGAGTGAAGTTCCGAGGATCCTCTGTCCTGCTGAATTTTTTCTGGCCGCTTGTGTGCAGTGGACTTTAATACTATTGGATTTCTAAATGTGTGCTATTGTCATCTGTAGAGTGCTACTTAGTACTATTGGATCTCTCTCGGCTGTGCATAGTAGTCGTTTTTGTGCTGTCCTGGCTTCGTGTAAATAACGTCTTGCTGTCTACTAAAGGATTGTTGATTGTGTTTATCTCACACTATACACCCACTATACATAAATGAACCCAACGTATAAGAAATCTGTTACAATAAACGACGTTGGATTTAATGATATACACAGTAGAGTTTGTATTATGACTGTGATGGCAGGCAAATCGGTCTCATTAAGTATTTACAAATGTGTTAATTAATAGGGTAGAATTAACAGCAACTAGTTAATATTGCTTATTAGGTCACGTGTGCAAAATGAGAAAAATCTCACAGAATACCACAAGTTGTCAAAATATCCGAAAAAGTCATGAATAAGTGTATAACCTAGTTCCCAGATTTATAATTTCCAGCATTAAAAAAATCAAATCCATCCATTCAACAAATTCTTTCGAAACAGTTTAGTGGATATTAGGACAATTTATGAGTTATAAATGTTCCAAACTTTATGTGTGTGTCTTAGATGGACGAAAATTGTTTAAATCTTTTTGAACTTCAATAACCACAAAGTAAATTGTCCAATTGAATTCTCCTGTGTGAAAAAGTCCAATGGAAAGGAGTTTAGATCAATATAATGCTATATCTATATATAAAGCCTCAAAAACTTATATTGGGTTTTAGAGTAATAAATTATGGATTTACTTTATCATTTTTAGGAGTTACGGTATAACTTTTAAAGTTTATCTTCATCAAATGGATACCAGAAAACATACTCGAATGAAGACGAATAGGTTTTAAATTTACTTCGCACTACACCACTTTTTTTCTTCACTATGAGATGATTTTCTGCAGTGATTTATGATGATATGCTGTAAAGTTAAAACTCTCCATCTTTTTCTTCGTATTTTTAGTGATGGCATTAAGTTTTATTTCTGAAATAGCGTGTCGAAATCGATGGTGAAGCTCAGATGGAAATTAATAGAGCCATTTGTAAAGTGTTTGCTCATAAAAAAGTTTGCCATTTATAAAAAAAAATAAAAAGACGGAATGATATTATGAAATAAAGGACCAACTTTAATCAAACAATTTGAAGTATAACTAGTTATACCTTGGATATAACGGCGAGCAAAATATAAAATATCACGTTATATTTTATAAATTACTTGTGTATCAAAACTTTTGATTTTGAGGGCTGATTATTATAGTGTGTTATATTATGTATGCTGTTATTAATAATCCATCCAGTGAGTGGAAGTTGAAAAATCCAACAAGCTAAATAACGCTTAGTAGTGCTTTATATTGCTAGCGCTACAAAACACAGACGATGCGTATACAAAGTAGTACTTGAGAAATCCATTTGATTAATTTGATTTATGAAAGTCTTCTAAATTTCAGAATATTTCTAGGATATCGCACTACTTATAAATTGCGTGCCAACAAACGTAGATTATGAAAATTGTTTGTTCACTGCATCAATGAAAAATGTTGTCAAGAGCCTCAGAAAAGATTTTCAAAATATCGTGGACATTCAGGAAAATATTGCATTGAAAATTATTTAATACCACAAAAAATAATTTTTTAAATAAAGATAAGAGTTGCTTATACAAAAATTAGCGATGAACAATTAATTTAAATTAATAAATATTAACTTCTTTGGGCAATAATTAATAATAATTTTTATGAACTGCTTTTAATGTATTTCTAATCATATATTTTCAAAGGGACATTTATTAACTTAGCTAAAACTTCTCAGGCGTGTGGGTATAATAAAAGATATAAAACAAATTAATAAAATTAATTTTTAATACTAAACTAGGAATTGAAAGTTTCCTTAATACAAAAATAATGGATGATTCTATCTTAAAATTCCGAAATTAACCAAAAGGCCATACATTAAAATCCATATACAATGTTGGAATGAAAATGAAAAATAGAACAATTGGGATGTTTTAATGAGAAGGGATTATTGAGACAAAGCAACGTGACAGATATTTTGAGGGTCAGCTCGAAAGTGCAGTTTTGAACGCCAGCTATACGTAGATTACGATCCATGGATTGGCGATCTCTTTCCCAAAGTCATACATGGGACATTCTGCAAAAGATATCAGAATAGAATGGCGCTGGAAGACGAATACGATAGACCTTTCGTAGAATCTGATTTCGAACCTGTTAGCGCTAATCCTTGAAACCGAAATTTCATTACCATTGACAAATCCCCTTATCAAAGATTTTTATCTATCTCAATTTTCTAAAAATTGAGGTTACGTTACATTCAATACACTTTCATATTAAATAATGATATATTAATTGATTTTTTTAACAAAAACCTGTCAATGTCTGAGATAAATAGGAATTTGTATATTCTAAACTGAATTATTGTAATGAGACGAATAAAAATATAACCGAATTCAATTCTTGCATTTGCATAATCATTTTACAAAAATGCCAACCAATGAATGTAACGTCATTTGATCACGTTTCGAAATTCAAATGCCAATTATCTTGCAAGCTTTAAAATGTAAAATCTGTTTAAATAAACTCAAACAAAATAAATTCAATCATTTCAATTTACTTAACAAAATGCTTTATATTTCAATGAATGATAATTGGATATAATTACTCCTCCTTGAGCCATCCCCTAATTCTTAGAATGTGCAAGAGAGGATTTTGGTTGGTTGGGTTGTGCTTTCTGGTGCAAGGGCCATATCTGACCATGCTGCGCCAAACACGAGGTAATGCGAGAAAGGAAAATTGTGTCAATTCGATGACTAGTAGTGTTCTTTAAGCTCTTAAGTGATTCTCTTCAGGAAACCTTTGAAAATGAGATTGGGTGTAAAAGTGCCTTTCTGTAAATAGGTATTATTTTTAATTAATGGTGGTACCTTTCACTGATATTCAAATTAAATGTTTCATTTTTTCTCGATCTAATATTTTTCCAAAGCACATAATATGAATATAAATCCATGTGTAATTAATATTAATTTTAGTTAAATATTTTATATCGTTAGAAAAACATTAGTTCAGCATTTTGCGTGTCTTTTGAAAGAACTTATTACCAAGCATTACACCAAGCAGCATTTATTTATATATGATTGAGAATCGATTGAGCATTTGGATTTTCTGCAATTCCACGTCCATTAGCGAATAGAGACGAAATTTAGTACTTTTGTTCCTTTGTACCTAGAGGAATTTAAAAAATTATGTAATCTTTAAAGGGTCATAGAAATGGTAAAATGGGAGTGAGAAGATTTTAAGTTTCACCACTATAACTTCTGAAAATATCCATCTAAAAAATTATTTTTATGCCATTTAAAATTTTCTAAATAGTCGCTTTTTAGCCACAAAATTCATTTCTAAATAGCATTTCTCTAATTTTAATCAATTTTTAATTTAAATGCATTTCTCCTCGTTAAAGTATTAAGCTTATTATATTTTTTATTCGCGTGCTTTTACGGGTGTTGAATATATTTATTTTCTTCGATTATTTTTACTTTCATTTTTCTTACGCATATTCTTCTGATAAGTTTTAGTAGAATTTGTTACTTTCTAGCGTTTGAAACGTTTTAAAAATTGTGTCTTTTAAAATTCTTGTAATTATTTCAATTGTATCATCTAATTTTTCTTCATATTTTAGTAAGTTTAAAACAAACTTTTTCAAATTGATTTTTACACACTTAGAATACATATAAGGATATTATTTTCAAAGTGCTCAGAATGAAATTATTTTCAAAAACGCTTAGAATGAAATTATTTCCAAAAGTGCTAAGAATGAAAATATTTGATTCAATGTCTAATAACTAGAAAAACAGAAACTTTGTCATAGTCAAAACCTGGCTTTTCAGAAATATTAAAGCTGTCGTTGTTCAGATTCCCAATTTGGTCTACTTAATTTCAATATTTACATCAATTGTCTATGTCAGCATAATAACTACAAACTAGTGATAATGATATTACACATCTATAAACAATAGAATTGTAAATTATTGTTTGATTATTTTGTATCACTTTTAAATGTATTAGTATTTGTTAAAGTAACACAAAATCAGTCCGAAATTCAAAATAAATGCAATTGCTTCGAAGCAAATAACCACTAATAAAAATTTCAGGCTTAATTCAAAAATTATTGAAAATATTCTTAAAGAATCCGTAAATTTTTATACCTTTATCTTTACATAATAAAGATTTATGTGTGTGCTTCTTTCACTTTAAATAAGATACAATTTATCTTTCAAAGAACAAAAATCTAAAATAACTTCTTTGGCATAGAAGAAACTAAGTTTTCTTAAGTATATCTCATCAGATATTAAAATAAATGCATTTATTCGACAACTTCAAAGCCTCGCATGTAAATGAGGAATGTTTTATTATGAGCAATTTAAATTTATATACCCGTCATCCCATATCAAATACTCAGATATCTTAAATCAAAATATGAAAAACTGATTCAATTTGTCAAAACTGGTAAATTAATTCAATAAAATTAACATGCAAATATTTTCCCCCGAAATAAGTTTAATTAAGGAAATAAATCACTTGAGGGATTTATTTTCAGAAAGAATCAATTTTGGAAGCTTATAAAGATTGGGAACGGGTTTTAAAATATGTATTGTTTCTTTCAATCGCTACAAATAATAAAAGAGAATGTTTGTGCATGAGTTTGTTGAGATTCTGTAAAAAAGATCGACATCTACTAAGTTTTGTTCAGATGAATTTTGGTGCGCTGAACTCCATATTTAACGAGGTACTAATAAAATATATTTAAAATTTTAATTAATTAAAAATAGGCTAATTTTTTTACATCTTGTCATCTTAATTCCCAAAAATATTACAAAAGAAGAAAATTTTTCAAACCATTTAAAATTTTTAAAAAACTATATTCGATGATAACTATTTATTTGGTGAATTTTTTTCATATATTTAGTTAATTAAAAAATAGTTTCAAGTTTATTTTATAGCCATATATTGTACGGTTTTTAAAAAAAAATCCCATTTTTTCTAGTGTTACTACAAACATTTCAGTCTGGATTGTTTTGCTTTTCTTAATAATGAAAATATAAAGATATGGCTTATTTTTCTGTGTTGAATATATTTTTTTTGTTTATTGTAATACATATCATTATTTAAAAATAGTTATAAAATTGTACCGATTTTTAAATAATTTCACAAAGAAAGTCTTTGTATTTCCCCTTTTAGATTAAATTTAAAATTTTTCATAAGATGGAAGTAAAATAGGTAAGTGCGTACCACAATGAACGAAATAATGTAAGGCTTCTAAAATGGTTATTACATGCTTATTTGTATTTGAAATTTTAATACTCTTGTTAAGTACCTTGTTAAGAGTATGTTACATAAAGTATTGATTATATTAGTTCAGAAACCCTTCCTGGAGAACCAGCTACATGCTAATGCCATCTTCTTATTTCGTAAAAACAAAAAATGAGCACGGGATAAAAGATAATTATATATTAGAGGTAAACATAGATTATAGAAATTTTTTTAAGATGGTTTATTAAAATATTTAAAGTTGTTTCTTGATGTTTTCGTCTTTACTAAACTTATAGATAATTCAAAGTTTTAAATCTAAGTAACTTAGGTTTAAGAAAACATTAAATAATTCATCTAAAACATGTAGCTGAAGTCGAGTCATTATGTAATAATATTTAACATTATAAAAGCATGTAGATATTTCATATATTATAAAAGTAATGTTAGATGTTTTTGTTTTTGATTTAAATTATTTTTCTACGAGTTTCAATCCAATTAATTCGTCGTGTTTACTTCACATAACTTCAAACACATAATTTCATTGCGTCTGCTTATTGATGAGATAAGAAATTCTGGAGAATACGAAAATAGAAATGTGTTCATACAGTATGAATTAGATATGACCGTCTTTGCTCGAAATTAGCTCCTATAGATGCTCACCTATTGATTGCAAACACTCTGGATTTTCGTGCGATTTTGACATTTGTCTTGAATATCTTAAGATGACAGAAGCACAAAATGATTAGAGAAAATGAGTTATATTAAATATTTAAATAATTTCAATAATAATGAGTATAATGAGTTATATTAAATCAATAAATAAATTTCAAATTTAAATTCTTTTTTGAAGAATCCTTGAAGATCAAATTATGTATAAGAAGTTTAAATGAAATACACGTCATAAGTATTCTATGTGTTCTGATCCACTAAAATCAGAAATCACAATTGGTTATCTATCCACTAAGACCAACAAATAATTGCTGTAATACAGTGTTATTTACAATATGTAAAATATTGTAAATAACATCACGGAGATATTAAAATCTCCCATTTTTCATTTCGAAGTGCTTTATTTGACCTTTTGATTTTACTTAATTAAAAAAGCTTTGTTTTTTAAAAAATCTATAGAAAAATTTACTCTAGTCCAGAATTACGTTTAAATCCAACAAGTTGTATAACCACATTAAGTTTACTTTAAAAAAAGAATCGAACAATCTTTCAGAAGAAAAAAAAAAACTTTTCATACTCGAAACTATTTTGCGGAATTTCTACTTTCATTTTTCCGCGGACGGTAAAGGGCAGACCTTGAATTTCGAAAGAAAATTGTTCGATTTTTTTTCTATGTGCGTGCTGGAAGAATTCTGATGTCGGGGAAAGGAAAGGCGAGAGAGGGGTGGACTGCACTTTAACCTTGCTCCTGATGTCTCGAACATTGTAAGGATGGGGCACGCAGAGAAAAATTGCCTAGCAACAGCCTCGAATGGAATTGTCTTTTAGATTATGAGAAAAATGTAGAAAAAAAAAGGCATGTAAAGGAATAATTACGCAGACACGTCTTCAAATCTCCCTGCGTTCATTCGATTATCATCAAAAGGCTTTAAATACTGATTCTAAGGTTTTATTTTTTAAATAATCGAGCAACATTTATTGAATGCAATCACGTTATATTCTTTACATTCATAAGAATATAACAAGATTAAGGTGCTTGTCTTTCACCTTATTAGCATCTTAACTTATCTAAAATTAAAGTGCTAATTTGTTGATAGTTAGGATCTCATAATTTATTCGTAATTCTATCTTACACATAAAGCTTAAATTAAGAATTCATAGAAAATATTTAATTAAATAATATTAGTTGATTTTTACATTAATATTTTACCATATTATTTCTTAATATAGTAATGATCATTTTCCAACATGTTATTCATGTTTCAAAATAAAATATAATTTTTAGAAGATTTTAATATTTACGTTACCTTTTATAAACCATCTTCAAAAACTCATTCGCACGCTTCAACATCCAATGTTCTTTATACTACTAATAACTAACCTGACCTAAAGCAGTCTTGTAAATGCTAAAATAATGGTCCAGTATTTTTTCAGCTTATGGCAAAAATGAAGGATGCATGTTGTAAAGTGAATTGAGTTTGTGCTTTATGGCACTAAAAGCTACCTTTGGCTAAGCTACGCGACACTTATTGGTTTAAAATATTGCTGTAAATCTAGAGCTAATGTGATGGAAGCGAACTAATCTTTGCTATTTACAAACAAACCTCACAAATAATTATACTTAGGTTTCGGTTACTTGTAGGAATCAGAAGTTTAATGTAATTCAGAAATGGAGACTACTGCCGTCTGCTTTAAGAAGAAAAATGCGTTTAAAAATTGATAAGTCTTGACCATGTCTGAATCACCAATAATATTATTACAAATGAAGGTGGATTACAACTAAGCAAGCAGATGAGTATGAAACATTTAGATTGCCAGCATTTTGAGAATGGGAAATATGACCTGAAATCTAATTCAATCTAATTACGTTAGGAAAATTGCGACATTCAGTCACGTTTAGCTTCATTTAATTTAGAATGTATTTTGCATATACGCATTTAAAAAATGTATGCAATGCTTTATGACAATTAACAATGTAATGGTTAATATCGTACATGCTTAGATTATACACGTTCAAGTTCCAAAGTGTTTTCTTCACCCAACTTGTAGCCACTAATAAGGGCGCCCCAAAGTTGGGGAGGAAAATCTTCTGGTATGATGCTTAATCCTCCCCCCATCATTCTACTTAATTAATTGCATGATGCTTGTAACCTTCAAAATGATAACTGGATATACTTCCTAAGAGAAGGTTCTACTGTGACTGATTATGTCCAATAGAATTCAAACGTTGTTTTCTTGAAAGCACTTTTGAAACGGTAATGGGCTTTCAGTTTACTCGAACGTTATGGAAGAACGATAAACAGTTTTGGGATTGCTCAGCCTTTACATTCGCAACCGTTTATCGTAGACATATATTTCCAAATATATGTAAGTGCAAATATATGTCATAGGTTTTTCAAATGAGATTCCCTTTATGGTAATTTTAAGATTAAAAAAAATCACAACTTGATAAAATTTATTACTGTGCCAGTTTTTATATAATCCTTTGCTCCTTATGAATTTTTTAAAGCAAAACTCGCAGCATTCTAAAAAAAATAATTTACAATGGTTGATTTATTTATACCTATAATAAAGCTAAATGTGTATTGGTGTTCTACAGGCCAGACGGTTGGACCTACAGCTACCAAATTTTGCACATGTATACTTTGAGGATTGCGAATGCACACTTCGTAACAATTTTCTCGAATTTTTAATTAGAATGAGAATTAATTAAAAATTAAGCGATATTTCGACGTTTTTAATCTATAATTTTCGAAATTATTATGGCACAAAATTGAATTTTGCATCATTTTAAATATTTAAAAAATTATATTTTAAGTGATACTAATATTCTTATCAACAATTTTAATTTCTATGTAAATCAAAAAATTTAATCATATTTTTCAGCAATACAAATTAAACTTAAGCTTCATGCCCTCGTTACGAGTGAAATGGGGGGAGGATTATTTTTTATCAATATGTTGTAATCAGCTTGACAAAAATTCAAATTTAAAAACATATAAACTATTATTACACATTAAACACATAAAAATGTAATTTTCAGCACGTGTATATATGAAATGAGATATATATGAAACTTGTTTTTTCTAAAAAGAAAATGCGAAGAAAAGTTTGTATTATTTTTACCGTATTATTAATTAAATAAATCAGCCTTATTTTAGACAAACGTGGTTAAATATATATCTTTTCAATTCAAGGTCCAGCGGCTAATTTGTAAATCTTTAATAAGAGAAATACATATATATAGAGGATTTAAATAATGCAAATAATTACATAGCATGTAATATGAGTATAAATATTGTAATAAATGAAGACAGTTTAGCTTTTATCTAGATCCTCTGCTCTGTGAATCATATTTAACAAGGTATTATTCAAACATTATATTTTAAATATAAAGAGATAAACTTCAATAAACTAAGTCAGTCTTTAAAACTGATTGATTTATAAATATTTGAATATCACTACTCAATAAAAGAGGGGTATCTGAAAAATTTCTGTTGAATAATTTTAGAGATATTATATAAATTATGAAAATTATTCTGTAGTACACTTAAGATTCAAATACGAATGGACTCTGTCTTCAATATTGACATTAAAAAAAGGTAAATAGTTTCAGTAAAAAATGTTTTGATATTAATTGCAACTTAAACATCTCAACTTTAATTTAATAATGAAATTTTGCGGAAGCTGACAGATAATTAGAGAGAAATTTAATACATTAAGGGCTTAAGACCTTTATAAATGCATCAGTGAATAATATGATTACGAAAATTTGATATGAAGTAGAACAATGAAATATTGTGATGACGTAGCTATTAAAAGACAAATTATATAAGGTATTTAATTGACAATTGCTAGTCAAAGTATTTAATTCACAATGACATTGCATAAAGTATTTAATTGACCATTTCAAAGAGTATTAAGATTGGTGAACCGGCTGGTCGTCAAAGGCGGCTAGTATAAAATAAAAACTGATAGAGATATCTCATCTTAAAAACAGAAATAATTCAAATTTAGGATAATTTCAATGTTTTATTCAATTATATTGATTGGATAAAGGGAATTAAATAGAATCAACGACATGAAAAGGAAATATTCTCCGAAATAATCACAGTGGAATGTAAATAACAAGTCTATACATGTTTAGGATTATGAAAATTTGAATAGTAACTACAATCACAAATTTGCTACTTCATGTAGGGCAGTGTTTCTCAACCTTTTAATATTCACGGCCCAATTTTCAATCATAATTTTCATCGCGCCCCCCACCCCACCCCATCCCACCGCATCAATAAAATGTATACAATAATAATGCATTTTGAGTATTTTGGCGCTAAACCTACACTACAATCTTAATTTTAAACTTTACAAATTAACAAGAATTCGGAAATTTATCGACATTTTACAACACCGATCCCCAGAATTTAAAAAAAAAGCAAGAATCCTTTGCCTTTTTATTGCTATTGCGTTCCGCCTTGTCGGGCATTCTCACGGTTTCGCGAGAAGTTTCGATTTGTCTGGAATTAGTCTGGTCAGCTAAAAAGTTAATTTCGGAGCGTGCGCAGATGTGAACAAATGTTTTCACAAAGAGAGAAGGAGAAAATTCTATGACGCCAATTTCAATTACAGACAATCTCATTCGAGTCGATCCTTCTATCGCTATTGAATCTATTCTGAATGTGTATGTTTTATATATTTTCGTGTAATTGCAATTCACCGTATTAAATATTCACGGCAGCAGACTTATGCAGAATCATGGATAAATTTTTAAGCGGGCGTAAGCGAGCATTAGATGATAGACGAGCATCAACAAGTACACAGACGAGCGTGGTTCCGAAAATAAAATCAAGAAAATATTCTCAAGAATACTTAAATTTTGGGTTCACTAGTACTGAAGTAAATGAAGAAAAAAGGCTCCTGTGTATCATTTGCTTAAAAATGTTGGCGGCAGACAGCATGAAACCAAATAAACTTAAACGACATTTGGAAACGCTTCATAGTGAGTACGTAAACAAACCCAGAGAATTCTTCTAATTAAAATTAAAATCATATGAAAAGCAAAAATCATTGTTTAAAAATCTTTTGTCTGAGAATGAAAAAGCTTTAATTGCCTCTTACAAAGTTTCATATAAAATAACCAGATCTAAAAAGCCTCACACCATTGGTGAAGAGCTTATTTTGCCAGCCGCAATTGAGATTGTAGAAATTATGTTTGGACATAATTTAACAAAACAATTGCAGTCTATACCTCTTTCAAATGATACTGTTGCCCGTCGAATTGCTGATATAACTAAAGATGTAGAGTGTCAGCTTTTGTCGAAGTTACATGACAAATTGTTTTCAATACAACTCGATGAAGCAACAGATAGTAATAAAGATGCTCATTTCATTGCCTATGTTAGATTTTGAGATGATTTGTCAGTAGTAGAAGAATTACTTTTCTGCAAACCAATAGAACTCAAAGCAACAGCACTCGCATTATTTGCTATCATAAATGGTTTTATGAACGAGGCAAACATAAATGGAAAAATTGCGTCGGAATAGCACCGATGGGGCTCGTTCTATGTCCGGAAGATTCCAAAGTATTCAATCACTTGTGAAACAAAAATTGCCACAGTGTGTCTGGACACATTGCATGATCCACAGAGAAGCTTTGGCTTGTAAAGAAATGACAAATGGTTTGAATATTGTGTTAACTACATTGTAACCGTAGTAAATTAAATAAAAATGAGACCCCTGAAATCAAGAATCTTTTCCGCACTTTGTAAAGACATGGGTGCAGTACATTCAGCGTTACTATTTTATTGCGAGGTAAGATGGTTATCATGAGGGAAATTTTTGCAACGTGCTTATGAATTAAGTGAAAAAATCGCCGTTTTTCTAGAAGAGGAAAACAGACCGGGAGCTGAGAATTTCCGCGATAGTTTATTTATGATGAAATTGAGCTACATGGCCGAGAAATTAAATAACTTGAATCTTTAACTGCAAGGACCAAATACACATATATTCGATATGAGTGATACAGTTAATGCTTTTTTTAGGAAATTGAAATTGTGGAGCAGAAATTTAAAGCAAGAAAACTTAACAATGTTTGCAAATTTGAATGACTGTATTAAAACTTACAAGGCTGAAGAACAGAACGTAAAAGTTGTTTTTGTAACCATTGAAAATCATTAAGCAATGCTATCAAAGAATTTTAAAAAGTACTTTCTTGCTGACGACAAACTGATATTAAGTTACAAGTAGGTGAGGGATCCATTTCAAAATACCCCCGAAGGACTCTCAATTGAAGAGGAAGAAACAATCATAGACTTCACTGCAAGTGGCGAAACCAAAAGACAATTTAGTAATAAATCACTCTTTGAATTTTAGGCAGGAGTGGATGATGAGTTTTCTGTACTAAAAACAAGGGCATTTCGCATTCTACTACCGTTTTCAACATCTTACCTTTGTGAAACTGGATTTTCTGCAGTGGCTTCTTTGAAGACAAAATATAGATCTCAGCTAAATATAGAAAAAGAACTGATAATGTCTATTTCTAATATTAAAACCTCCTTCGAAAAACTTTGCTCTGCAAGACAGGCCCAAGGAAGTCACTAATAAATATTAAATTTGTTTTTAATTTAGTAAGTTGCTTTAATTTAATAAGTTAATTGTTAAATATGTCGAAATATATTTTGCTTTGTGTGTGTGTATGTGTGTTCTTTCTTTTCAGTCGCTTAATCAATTTTTTAAATAGCATTTTCTCTTGGATATGCTCGCGCCCCCCCATTAGTGGGCTCGCGCGCCCCACAGGTTGAGAATCACTGATGTAGGGCAATAACTCATAAAGTCAGCTCAAAATTGAAGCAATATCTGTTAGTTTTGTCTCACAAAAATCAAACATTTCTTCTTATATTCATTAGAGATGAACGAAAATTAAGTAATACAATATTATATATCTTATACTATAATACGAGGAATGGTTGCCAAGTCGAAAATCGCCCCAGAATTAATAAACTCCGGTAAACTTGGGGGTCTGGGGTTTTTGGCCACGAGGAATCGATTGGCGCTGGTTTTGAAGCGCTACGGTCGAGAAGTTCGGAGTTACAGATAGGATATTTTCAAACTTTATTAGTTCGCCATAATGGCTACTTAAATTTTCAAGCGGTAACGTGCTGGCATCTATAGCCAATATGGCGAACTAATAAAGTTTTATGTTTGTGCTGTTATAGGTTTATAATATGTTTCTTATGTATGTATATATGTTTGGTTTTTCTAAATAAATTTGTCAAAAATATTGAACTTCAACACACTTCAATCTTTACCTTTACTTTTCCTTTGTATAGAATAGTTCCCTTTCCAAACTCTAACTTTGTTTAGAATAGTTTACAATGGTGCACTTTAACCGGTTATCTTTTCACCAATGGTTTCACAAATTTTCTTATGGCATGTATTGTTTTGATAAATCACAATTGAAAATTTAAATCTGCGAGTTAGCTTCGATACCTGTTTTCTCCGAGCGGAGCTCGGTCACCCGCTGGTAGTAATAAGTATAACAATGAGTTATAGGCTCCCTAAAATGTTAAATTACTTAATTTCTACTTTTTTGGAAAGTTTTGTTTATAGAAATACACATCTATGTCGGACTGTTATGAAAAAATAATTTTGTATAGATATATTTAAATGATGCACCTTTTATATCATTAAAATGTAAATTATTCCATGGTGCAATTAAAACATTTCACTCATTCTAATTTGCAAGTTTACTTGTGAAATCGACTTTTCATTTATCTGACTAACACTCACACTGATTAAGAGTCTCAAATTAAACCACAGACAGTTAATTGCATCCATTACTACAAACATACAAAACGAACATTGACAACAAATGCAACATTGGCAGCGTGTATTTGCTACGGATTCTAGACCTTGATTGTTTGAAGTTTCAAATGTAGGCATTCGATTCTATCATTAAAACTTAATTTACTGCATTTATTATTCCGTCGCACAGTGATGATTCCAAGTCAAAGCGTGAGCTTTCTCCTACTTTCCCGGCTTTAAGTTCCATTTGATGCAGGAACTTCACAGAATATTCAGAGCTAAATTTAGTAGCACTCTACACTTGTAAATTATGTTTCTGTTAAAATAAGTAACTTTAAGTAAAAGTTTAATGCAACAAGACAGCATCATTTAAATTTGTACATAGTAAATGTATACATTAGATGAACTAGTGATAAAGTGAACATTTTCAAAGCTTCGAATCACCTATATACAAGATGTTGGCACATGAAAATGGAAAAAAAAATGAATCGTTTTCAAGAAATTAAACAAGCATGAATGAAATATATAATCGTGTTTAACAGGATTAAGTAAATTAATACATAAGCATAGAGAGATGAATTTTAATTTTTATTAAAGTGAGATGGAACTAGATAAGCAATCGTACTTTTTTTCAAACTACTCCAACATGCCCGAGTGGACGTTTGATTAGTCACAGATTTTTTTATATGTATCTTATATCCTTATATTGCAGATCTTCCTTGAAATAAGATTTCAAATTCGTGATTTTTAAGTTTCAATGCAATAAAAGTTTCCAGGTTACACAACTTATACACTTTTACTTAGTTTGTCATATTTCATGATTGTGAGAAGGGATTTTTTTTACTCGCTTTCTTTTGAATTAGAATTCTAAAATTTTGCATGGCTGTTAGTCACTGCATGACAAAATGTTTTAATAATATTTTAGCCCGTAATTGTTCAATCAACGTATTTTTTTAATTGGTTTCACTGAGGTGTCGCCATCTAGGAGATAATTTTCAAAGTAATTATAAAAAATGCATTAAATGTATTAAAATCTGAAAAAAAATGATACAAACGATTTTAAACACTGTTTTGTTAACGCCGTACAATGCAGGAAACAATATAATTTTTTTATCGAAAGTCAGACATTTATGTAATAACTAAAGAAAATTGTTGAGGGGGATCTTACATTGAAAGTTAAAATTAAATTCGAAAAGACATATTTCAAATTTACTTAGATTATTTTCATCAGAATTTCACTTTTATAATTTTGTTCTGTTATCCTTACTTTTAATAGAGAAATGAAAAATATTACTAAAATATAAAAATTAAAAATTTATTTTTGAACAGATATATTAATGTGAAAAAAATTATTACAGTTTAAATGGAATTTTACATTTAAAATTTATGTACAAATTAGAAAATATTGCTACTCTACTTTGATAATTTCGCAGCACAGATGAGATTTACATATATCTAATAATGGCTGTAATGATACCCGATCTATGAGCCCGGGCATACGGAAAATGTACGAATATCTACTATTAGCACACCAGAACCGGGATTTTTTATTAAAAAAAAACTTGCAAACTATATAAGTCATGGCATATTAGATAGCCTTGTCTGATTAAAAGTACATTCTCATTATTCATTAGATATCTTCAATGCAATCGGAATCAGCAATCGCACATTCTTATCGTTAAATCAGTGCTTGCGTACTACACCACCCTCTTACTTGAGATGCATCTAAAAAAATATGTGCTCTTTCACTTTTTTAACTTTTGTGAATATAAATTCTGTAATCAAATTTTCACTCACTTTCTAATGTATGAATTGGTTGAGATGTGGTATGGCATTTGCAATTATTTCAGATACACATAATAAGTTAACAATTTAATTTAAATTTTGACAAAATACTCGTGCTGCCATCTATTACAGAATTTAGAATACAAATTCATTATTTGATATTGCATCAATAGGAGAATTATACATTTCACTCTTTCATCAATAAAAAGATGAAAAAGATTGATTTTTATCTTCTGGTATACAAGATATGCAACGAAAACATTTTTGCCGAAAATTGGAAATTGATGTTTTGCTGAATCTACACGTTTTATACCTTTATTCGGAAAAAACCCTTAATGGAATTAAGTACGCCTGTTTACGATAAATATTACTCAAAATATTTTGCCAAAGTTGGTTCAAATTTAATATATAGACAATACACCAAATTTGCAGATTTTTTTTGGATAAATTTTCAGCACAATTCATTCATAAGTTCGTCTATTTGTTCGAAGACAAATGAAAACAATAGCTATACAGCATAAAGAACTTAATGAATAAATTTGATACATAGGTTTAGTATCTAAATGCAGTCATATCAACATTTTAAATCAAATCTATCAAAATAATGATCATCGGTCGATCGCTACCTTCGCATGCAAATGCAATGAGTGAAATAAATGAAATTTGATATGTGAACTTGTTACCATAATTACAGTTTTATGTTAAATTCTGATTTTTAATTGATAAAAAAAAACATTCTTACAGCTTCGATCTTCTAGGAGGTATCGCATTCCAAAATTAAAACATCACTCAGTATATTTGTGCTAGAAAATTTCCACCAACGATATTTCGTTACTATTGTTTGTCAATATCTTGCAAGGTGGCTTTCCGCATTTTCGATCCCGAATCCCCATTTCAAAAACGCAAAAGGAGAATAACCCACTTTTTAGACAGTATGAGGGTAAGCATTGGGAAGACTATTTCTGCTGATTATTTATTACACTAATAAAAACAGTTAATTACAAATCATTTTATCTATTCTGAAATGCAAAAAATATATATTCATCCGTTATTAATTTCGAAAGCTGTAACACATCTTTTTCTCATTATTGTAAACGTTATCGTGTTTTGTAATTTGAAAGAACATTTATTTATACTACTTTAAATAATGAATCACTCAAGATTATCGTTCTTTTAAAAGATTTTGACTATTTTAAATTTCTTTCGCTGTTCTAAGATATCAAACATATGCAAAAAGGAAATTTCGAATCGTAATAAATGTTTTTAATATAAATAATCCCAATCGAAGTATTCAATGAAGTTCCGAGAAGTAATTTTTATGAGAGAAAAAAATTGCGTTTTGGATTCATATAAACGAAGAATCGCACTTGGAAAAACATTTTCCGATCATCTACAAAAATGTAAGAAAATAGTACGTAAAAGTAAGAAATTTATGAAAAGCTTTTTTAAAAAAATTGTATTGCTAAATCGTGCTTTTTGCAAATTGCGTTTTATTGCCTCATTTTCTCAAAAGTTTTATTTGATCAGTTTAACATGCACTGCATTCAATCGCATAAATCAATTTATTAAACTGATATTTATCTATTGTTTTCTTATCCACAAAATAATTTTCTGTTCCATTTTTCTTAATCACAACACTGTTTCCATTGTAATAAACAAAGTTTAAATAAAATATTACAAATATTAAAGAGATGATATAATATCTCTTTAATATCTTTAGTTCCTTTAAAGTTGTTGAAAATGAATTATCGAATTTTATGCATTTCTGAATTAAGAAAAAATCTTGATAAAACAGTAAACTAAAATATTAGAAAACTAAAACGCACACTTGTGTTTATATATCAAAACATATCAGAGGTATTTCTCTTTATTTTCACACTTTTCTTAATATTATGATATATAAATTTTAAAAATTCAGTTTTCATAATTTATCTTGTTTACATTTTTTATGAATCATTATATATATATATATATATATATATATATATATATATATATATATATACCGGGTGGCCAGAAATAAAACACCCCTACTCTGACCTCCCTGGATATCGAACTACTCAGTGTAAAGGCTTGAAAATTTGTGGACATACTATTCAAAAAATGGGGAAACGGATTTCACGAAAAAAAAATTTAGTTCCAGAAATCACCGATAGGTGGCGCTGTACCACTGGACGTATGCTGAAAAGACACAAAAACACGTTTTAAACACATTTTATTTGAAAGTACCAAGCATACATGAAACAAGGACGTTATCGATGCAGGGAATGCTGCTCAATATGGTTCCCTTCCTGAAGATGTAAAATGTGAAGTCTGTGGACAGCTTGTTCAACTGCGGATCGTAACTGGTCATCTGAGATGCTTCTCACATGCAGACTGATACTCTCTTTCAAATCTGCCAAGGTTATCAGACGTTCTCGATAAACAAGGTTTTTTAAGTGTCCCCAAAGCCAAAAATCACACGGATTAAGATCCGGTGAACGAGATGGCCAAGTTGTCGGAAACGCGCGACTGATTATTCTGTCAGTGGTGAAATGTTGGCGAAGAAACTGTTGCACAGGGAGTCCAATGTGTGGAGGTGCTCCATCTTGCATAAAAGTAATGGTGTCAAGGCATTGGCGCTGCTGCAAATGGGGTACAACAAATGTTTCGAGCATCCTTTTGTACCTGTTGGCCGTCACGGTACATGTCTCAAGGCCATTGGAAGTAACCTCTTCGAAAAAGAACGGTCCAAGGATGAATGTGGCTGTGAATCCACACCAGACTGTAACTTTCGGTGAGTGGAGTGGAATCTCTTGGAAGGTACGGGGGTTTGTCGTGTCCCATATGCGACAGTTATGGGTGTTCACTGTTCCACTGGAGGTGGAAATGGGCCTCATCGCTCCACAGAATCTGCCACGGCCACGATGCATCCACTTCAACTCTAGCAAGAAATGTCAATGCAAAGGTCAGTCGCATCTCCCTGTCTGTGGCCAGCAATTGTTGATTAGGGCGGATTTTGTACGGGAAACAATGCACCATTTTTCTGAGTACGTTCCACACTGTGCTATAGGGAACACCCAAGTGTCGTGACACTGCACGTGCACTACTGCAGCCTAAAACATTATCCATTGACTGTTCAACAATACCGGTGGCAACATCTTCAACGACATCTGAACGAACCGGTTTGCGTCCTCGACCAGGCTGAACTCCAAGATGTCCAGTTTCCTCGAATCGAGCGATCATTCTCCTGAGAGCTTGTGGAAGCAATGGTCCCTTACGCAAATCCTTAAGTCGGCGAAACTCTCGAAGTGCTGCTAGAGCATTTCCTTTATTCTCGTAAAACAACTTCACAAGCAAAGCGCGTTCTGGCAGCGTGACAGCCATCACTAATAAGAATGACATTCCCCACCTTTTAACTTCTTTTATACCCAGAACATGGCTTCTAACCATGCTTTATGCAAATTTTTCTGGTTACAGTATGAAATTGCAGTTACAACGGGAGTTCTAGCTTCTTTACTATTTTTATTTTCCATAAGGGGCAGAAAAATTAAAAAGGAAGCATGGAAGCATTCCATTCCGCATAAACATTTTAATTTTTATTATTATTTGTGTCTTTTGATCATAGTTTCAGTTGTGCAGCGCCACCTATCGGTGATTTCAGGAACTAATTTTTTTTTCGTGAAATCCGTTTCCCCATATTTTGAATAGTATGTGTACAAAATTTTGAGCCTTTACACTGAGTAGTTCAATATCCATGGAGGTCAGAGTAGGGGTGTTTTATTTCTGGCCACCTTGTATATATATATAGTGGGCCCCAAAATTGAGTATACACGTCAAAAGTCTGAAATATTTTCTGAAGGATAAGCCAAATTTTAGTGTGAAATAATCGAATTTTTCTGTTACGATCCTCCAATCTTGTCTCTCTTGCTTTATGAGCAAATAAAGTAGTTTCTTTTTTCCGAAAAAGAAACGAATATGAACATTTCCCGAAAAACTATGTCTCAAAATTGAGTATACACTCAATGAAATTGTCAGTTTACTACCACTTTTTAAAAAAAAAATGAATTCGTTAAACTATTATTGCCGTTGTACATATCAAATGTAAACTTTTTAATAGTTTTTCACTGACATTATTAAGTTAATTGCAATCTTAAAATCACGAAATGATCTCTAGGAAGGAAACTTCTGAAAGTGAACGTTGTTTAGTCATTAAATGGTCAGAAGATGGCAAATCTCTTCGAGAAATCGCTTCGTTAATTAGAAAAAGTCATGGTTGTGTTCAAAAAATGATTCAAAAGTATCTAAAAACTGGATCAGTGGCCAATATTCCAGGAAGAGGATGTAAGGAAATTTTAAGTGCTACTGCAAAGTGGAAGATTATACGTTCCGTAAAGAAAAATCCGAAGTTATGCGTCCCAAAACTTGCATCGGCGATGTCCTCAGAGATTGGGAGATCCATTTCAGCTGAAACTGTTAGACGTGTTCTTCATACTGCAGGCTTTCATGGCCGTACTCCAAGAAAAACCTCTCATTAGTCTCACCAAAAGAAAAGAAAGGGCTTTCTTTCGCAAAAAATCATATTTCAAAACCAGAATCATTCTGGAACACTGTTCTGTTCTCCGATGAGAGCAATTTTAATCTGTACGGAAGTGGCGAACGATATAAAGTATGGAGACAAGTTGGGAAAGAAGTAGACCCTGAGAACACCATAAAGACGGTTAAGTATGGAGATGGATCCATCCTCGTTTGGAGCTGTATGGCAGAGCTTGTATTTATTGATGGCATTATGGACAGAATGGTATATCTTGACATCTTAAAGAATAATTTACATAAAAGTGCCAACAAAGTAGGACGTGGGTCAAACTTCGTCTTCCAGCAAGACAATGATTCAAAATATACGGCGAAGATAGTCAAGTGTTATTTGTTGTACCATTGCAAGTAGCAATTACACACTCCACCACAATCTCCAGATCTAAATATTATAGAACATTTATGGGCTCAGTTGTTAAAATCCGTCCGTGAACATGATGTGACAAGTAAAGGGGATCTAAAGAAGGTCTTACGAGAAGAGTGGGCAAAACTTTCAGTTGAAACAACAAAAAGGCTGGTGTAATCCATGCCTGAAAGATTACGAGATGTGATCTAGGCAAAAGAATATGCAACGAAATATTAATTCGCTTTTATTATGACAATTAATAAAGCTGTATACTCAATTTCGTGGTTTAGTTTTTTATCCAAGTCTCATATTTATTCTTTTTTTAAAAAAATAAATTCGATTTCATTATTTTTTTCTGTACCAATTGTAAGAGGAGGCAAATTAGTATTGAAAGTAAAACACACGACTTCCTTTTTGCAAAATCTAGGTTAGATAAAAACATACCTTACACGTCAAGCTATATACTCAATTGAGGCTTACTGTATATATTTCATCATCCAAATATTCGATCTTGAGATTTAAGCCAAAAATTAAGATGAATCTCAAATTTCTTACAAAATCTGTTTGTGCCTGGCATGTGGAGATATCTTAAAAAGGGAACGAACTAAATAGATGAATTTTAAATAATCTTTTAAAGGGATAATTGCAAAATTATTCTCTTATATATCCAAAAAACAATGCAAAATTATTATAAGCAGGTAAAATCATGTAAGATAAAGTTTTTTTTTTCACATAAAAACAGAAATTTCAAAAAATCTATATTTAATTGATGGATGGATCGTAATGAAATGATCGTAATGATGGAAGAAAATGGATAGTAAAATGGAAAAAAAAATAATTCAAATCATATTTTTTTTTCTTATATGAAGTTATTAAAAACACCATTCCGACTAAATAACGAACAAGCATTTTGTAAGCTATAAAAAAAAACGAAGGGAGAACGTATCTAATAACTGATATTTCAAACATATTTACAAATGGGAAAATTGCTATTGATAGTTATTAAGTTAATTCTTTTCCTTTATAATGGGCTGATTGCTTTTAAATTTATGAATTTCAGTGTATGCGTAGAATTTCTCAGTAATCAAACTTTGGATATGGAAAGCAAATTGTTTTGATAATAGTCCTTTATGGCAATTAGCTGGCACACAGGGAATATTGATTGCATTTAATTTCAGCGACATCTATTATGTTGTGTTGTTACTTATGGCACTTTACAATCCCGTTGAAAGAAAGCTGTCAGCGATTTAAGCCTAAATTAACGTTCCTTGTTTTTTCAGAAGCGCCAATCAGGACCAAGAGTACGACTTAGCTACTACATGCTTCACATTCTCTTGCACACCCTCTTTTTACGAGGGTCATATTCACCGCATTCACATATAGAATACAGAATAAAAACCATGCTTGAACCGGGACTCGAACCCGAGACGCCCAGATCACGTGGAATACATGTTACCTCTAATACAGGACGCCGGCAGGCATCTACTATGCATAACATGATTATGATTCTTTGAACAAAATATTTCTAAACGTCAAAACAAAATATTTCAAAACGACAGATTTCGACGCAACTCTTAAACAATGTGTATTTAATAGCTTTAAACTTGTTCTATTGGTGACATACATGAGCTATCCAAAATGAATTGAAATGCCCTGATATAGTGGTACTGACAGCATAATTAACCGGTTCATCTATTTTCTAACTTGCAAAACATTAGAATTGCATTTTGTTTTTCATCATATAAAACAGAATCCTCATAAGAAACAGTTTTTAGCAGTGGAAGACAATCACGTAATTTAATATTTTATAAAACAATTAAAATTGTTAGATTCAACAGTGATGGTTTTAGTTAATAGATGATTACAATCTATTGTTGGAAATGAGAAACAATATTTTTTAAAAGATTGCTAATATTAACGAAATATTTTCCAGTCTTTTAAATATGTAACATTATTATTAAAGAGATTTATTGAAATTCTGTACCGCTGAATAAAGTCATTATATTTACCAAATTATAACGGGAAATACAAAATTCTTAACTTTTAAATAATGAAATTCTCAATTAAATTAAATATAATTCTTCCTTAATTTTAAACAGTGGAAAAAAATCATGTGATTAATTTTTTGTGAAACAAAAATTATTTGAATTAATTATCGAAAAAAATTTGAATTAATAGAAAAATTATTTATAACATTATTATCTATTGTTGAAAAAACATTTTTTAATTGCCAAAATTCAGAGAGACGTTTTAACGTAATTAAGCTTCCGCCTTAAAACTACAGTCGTTTAAAAGTTAAAATACAATAAAAATCAACTTAACAGAGTAGCATTTTTGAGAATTATGTTGAAAAAATATATAGCTTAATTTTTAATAGATTATTATTTATAAGGAAATCACTTATTAGAGCTCATTCCTACCTTTCAAAACATGATTGTGTCAAATTTGGTTGTTGTAGGTGTAATGATTTTTTCCCAAACGTTTAAAACACATATATACCCGCAAACATACAACTTTATTATTAATAGAGATGTTCTTCTTCTTCAGTGGCCCTTCAGCCCAGAGTGGGCCATGGTCTTCGGCAGAATCGAATTCCAGGCTGCCCACTTCTTGGATAGACTTCTCCAATTATTAACTCTGAGAACTTTTAGATCTGTTTCTAGACACTCGATCCACCGGATCCTCAGTCTACCCCTTTTGCGGGTTAATAGAAGATAATAGAGATGTTGCTAGCACGTTTTTTTTTATATGTATAACAGAGGATTTCCAGTTAAACCCATTATTTTATGCAATTTGGATTTTCTCGGTATTTGTTCTGAGTAGAAAATTACATAATTATTTCTTAAAATGCTCGAATCTAATTTGGATGTATAAAGAGTAAAAGTTTTCAATTTTTCAATATTAAATTCATATAGAGATCCCAATTATTTCATCTTCTAAATTTTCGAGGTTTATAAAAGAAGCTATAATAATTAAGCAAGAACTCAGACAGTATAGAACAAAAGATAAAAAGCATGAATCAATCTGGCTTCCGTATCCTACTAAATAATATCCTTTACGCTTCCACTGAATAGTAACCGTAATAGTTACAGACACAGGGGCACGAGACGAGTTATGTCTGCTGCAAAGATCTCTCTCAAACGTTTAACAGTAGCGACGTGTAATTTACATAAATCGTTCCATGTCTGAGTCAATTGTTTTAAAAATACTCACTTTGAAAATTGAAGTAAAGAATATTTACTAAGTAGACAGAAGGATTATGATGAATTCTTAAACAACCTGTGGGAATGGCCACCACGGAACTTTCTCTTTTATTCTCAAATAAAAGTTCTGTACATTGTTAACTTCATGACATTCTTGAAGAATAATTACCAAAGTTCCTACTAATTGTATGAATTTTGGCGATTTTCTTTGTAAGGAAACTTTAGGCAACTTGTGTGTAAATAGCCGGTCTGTAGTTAATCTTACAGTGCATCGCATATCCATTTGTGTATGCATTTTTGTCTCCATTTAATAGTTCCAAAGCTATTCCCAAAGGGCAACGATGAATATTTGGAAATATTTTCTTCTAAAAATTTGTGAAAAGGACCAGTGGATGGTAAAAACAAGCTAGAATTAGATTTAAACTGGACGGTTGTCGTGAAAAGTTTAAACATTAAAAATACAATAAAAAAAATGCTTTTTTTGTTTCTTAAAAAATATGCTGGTAAAACGGGGATTTTGTTGTAACGCGATTTCTGTCATAAGGATATCTTTTAATTTATCGTATAAACATTTGGCACATTTTAATGTTTTTAATAACACGAAAAGAAAACACTTTAAAATTCTAAGAAAATATTTTAAATAATATGTAGTTATTCAAAGCCTTTATTTCTGAAAAAATAAAAAAAGTCATCCACTGTAGGGCTTATAAACACATACCAGAAAACCAAACCCAAAAACACATACCCAAATTTTCTTTTTACGCAACTTTTAGAAATTAATTGAAAATAAAATTTGTCATAAAACTACAATTACAAAATCATATACCAAATTCCATCTCCTTTAAATCATTGCATCTTTGAATGATCAAGTTTACATGATTGTATGAATGTTCAGTTGGACAAACTATACAGATCCTTCAATGAATTTGATTCCAAATGTCACTGACATCTACCATTTAAATTATAATCAAGAAATTATATCTATTTGGAACACTCTATTGGTAGTTGAAAAAGCTTAAGATTCAGATCGATATTATCTGAATAGATTTCGTTCAAAATTGGATTTAAATCTAAAAATTCGTACAAATTATATTCAAAAGTTCATTTCATTCACAGACAGAGAGAGTTAATTTCAAAAAGGATTTTTAGCACTTTTATTGTTTTCAGACCGAAATTCGACAGAATTTTGAGTCATTTTTTAAAAATAACTACAATACTTCACACTGTATATTTAGTAAACGAAAAAGTAAAATCATTTATTTGGGATGAAAATAAAGTAACGAAACTATTTGTATTTCCGTAGTGACAGATTATATTAAAAGAAATATTCGAACATGTTATGATTATGTATAGCAATATCATGTGTTGATTTTTATTATCTCAAACGAAAATGGATAAAGAATATCAACGATTAATTTAAAATATCCGATGATGTCTGATAAACCCAGAATTACACAGGTGAAATGTTCCTGTTTTTGTAAATTAAAAATTAAGGCCTACAGTAATTAATGAAATATTTTAATTAAGATCTTATTTTTCCTTATTTGTCAACGAGATTTTAATTATTTAGAATTTAAACAATAAGGAAAGATTAAAATAATCACGTATAAACATAGCATTTTAAATCGACATTAAGCTACTTTTCATGCCAAAAAAAATTTCTATTTCTATATTATTATAATATTCAGGTTTTGCATCATCTGCAATTCCATTTTCTCATTAAATGGAGAAAATCGTATTCAACAAAGAATTCTAAGATTACATAACTTCTCAAAAAATTACATTATATACCAAACTATTTTTAAAACAGCAGAAGATTAGCTATTTCATAATTTATTCATTTTTCTTAAATAATATAACGTTTTGCTGAATATTGTAATTGACGGAGTAGCTCAATTAATTGAGAGTACACCTTACTTTTAATTGATAAATCCGACTTTCAATATAAATTACACATTACCGTGAGAGCAAATATGTTTTCATTTTTACACATGATAAATGGTTTGATTTAAAGTAAGATTAAAGAAAAACTTTTAAATTAAAAAGTTTCTGAACCATTTTAATTAAACATGTACAGATTTTTGCCTCAAAAATAGAGAATACACCAATGAAACTTGTGTAATATCTCGCAAAGGAAGAGTCAATATTTAATTGGATGTCTTTTGATTTTTATAATGGCCTTTAAACGTCCTGGTACCAATTCGAATTATTTTTGATTTTAGCTGAAGATGTTTTACTTTATATTTCTTGAAACGCTTCTTTTAAATGGGTCTGTTTCTAATTTCGGACTTTTGGACCTTTGTTTCAAGTGTAGCGTACATATATTCCATGGCATTGATGTCGGGTTATTGTGATAGTGTGTGTGACTGATGTTTACAATGAAAAAATCACCACAATTTGACGTTACCTGCATTATATTTGGGGTCGTTGTCCAGTAGGAAAATGAAATTTCCATCGAAAACCAAATTTTTAGCGCTTTTCTTTTGATTGTTGAGACCATATGTCTCATCCAACTTGATACAGAATTTTCTCAAACTATAAACTGAAATTTAACTGATTAATCTGTGTGAAATGTAAGTAGACAAGCTGAATATAAAAGTAAAATTGTTAGAAACAAAACTTCCATCGTCTTGCAAATTCAGAAGAAGCATTTGAATTCTGAAAAAACACATCAACTGAAGACCAATAACTTTTGGAAGAAAATTATATTTAGTGATGAAAGACATCAACATTTTTGGCAAAATAAGTAAAAAAGTAAAGTGTACTCATACCTTATGAAAAAAGCCTAATACTACTTTGGATCCCAAATTGTATGTGCAACAATTAAAAATGGTGATGAATCCTTCATGATTTGGGGTTGCATGGCTTCTTCCAGGATAAGAAATTTAGTTTTTATAGATAACATTATAAGACATATGGATTATGGATATACTTCTCAGAAATCTAAGGGAAAGGCTAAAAATTTGGCTAAATCTAAGGCTAAAAATTTGGATTTCGATGGAAATTTTATTTTTAGTAGGACAACGACCCCAAACAGTATGCGCGTAACATCAAAATGCGGTGTCTTTTTGGTAATAAACAGCAGTCACACACACCATCACAGTATCCCGACAAGAATACTATGGAATATCTATAGGCCATACTCAAAAAACAAAGATAAAAAACACAAAAATATAAACAAAGCCTTTGTAAAAACAAGTGTTTTATGAAGTACGAGGTAAAATATCGTCAGATGCCATCAAAAATTGGTCTAATTGGTACCAGGACGTTTAAAGGCCATTATAAAAACCAAAAGACATCCAATTAAATATCAACATTGACACATTCTTTCTTTGCGAGATATTACAAAAATTTCATTGATACATTCTCAAATTTTTGAGGCAAAAATCTGCACATGTTTAATTAAAATGGTTCTGAAACTTTTCAATTTAAAAGTTTATATTTATTCTTACTTAAAATTAAACCATTTGTAATGTATAAAAACAAAAACATATTTGCTCCTCTCGATAACGTGTTACTTATATTGAAAATCGAAATTATCAAGTAAAAGTAAAGTGTACTCACAATTATTTGAGAAACTGTATGTGTGAACAAGAAATTAGGTGCGAACACCATATACCGAAATTCCATTATCCTAAAATAAAGAGTTTTGGGGATATTATGCTCACTAAGAGTAAGACACCTACAGAATATCAAAAATGTATTTTTAAGAAAGATGTGAAACATAGAGAGTTGTCAAAATGTCGAGTTCGAATTTTTTAACGATTACAATACTTTCTTCTAAAACTTCATATACGAGAAAATAAAACGTAGAAAAAGGACAATTAAAATGGTTCTGGCACTTCCGTATAGAAGCACCGAAGCATTACGTGTTCCACTTCACTTGTGGCATCGATTGCTCATGACCCTGGATGAAAAAATCAGGTTCAGATCAGCCGCTATCTGAGTCATTGTCATCAAAAAGCTTGTACTTGTCAAAAGTTTTCATGGGTGGAGTTTTTTTTCCTTTTACTATTTACATGTTTTTGTAATCGTTAAAAATCATAAATTTGACAGCGGTAAATAAAGCAAAAGAAGACAAAAGATTGAACCAAAGCTGATTTTAAAGCATTATTATTTATTATTAAATATTAAAAGATGGGGTGAAGAGTAAGCAATTCAAAATCCGATTGTGTCCATTCTTGTTGTCTATTTATAATTGTGCTCTTTTAATAGCACAATTAAAGCAAAAATAACAAAATTGCATTATGATTAATTACACTCTTTAAGCTCATCAGATAATTTTATACACATTTTTAACATTATTTATGGGATTTATTAAGGGGCAAAGCAAAATATTAGAGAATTAAAGAGTGGTTATGAAGAGGAAAATAAATTTCGGTGTTTTATGGAAGAATAGAAGCTGAGTTCAGTGATTCGTCTTCGATCAGATCAGATTATAATGATAAGCCTTTAATACAAAAACACCCACCATAAACCTAAGGAGGCCAGATAATTTTGTTTAGTTAGTTAAAATTTGGCTCTGTTTGACTTAGATGAATCGTTGTTGAACTACTGATAAAATACACGACTTCATAGCAATAAGTATAATAAATGAATTGGCAGTGTTTCCAACAATGAGACTAGTAATACCCGTCTTCAGTTAGATCAGCAGATTGTAATAAATCAATCAATAATTAATGAAAAAAGATAAGCGTTACAAAGGCAAGAATTTTATTTTATTTTTGCAGGCTTTACTTCAATCATTCTTCAACTATACAACTTATATGAACTACTGATAAGCTTCAGATAAAAAAAAGCCCGAGATTTAAAATGAATAAAAGGCGATTAGTATGGTTCAAATGAATCACATTTGACGTATGCAAAAGACTGAAACTGTGAAACAAACTTGCTCCACATGACTTTTAATTCTTAGTCACTTTATTCAAGAGTTAACACAGAAATATGCATGACAAATGAATCGGCAATATGATTCCAAAGACGCAAGTAGAGACAATCGAACACATTCTTGCATTTCAAGAAAACTTAAAAGTCAAACACACATCCTGTATAAAACTGAGAGCGACAGTTGAAACAAAAAATTATTTTGTTTAAGAATCGTTTTGAATTATGGAAACATTCCTATAGAAGTGCACCAAAAAATAATAAAACAGTAAAATTTGGAATAACGCAAAATCTGTTCAAAATGAGAGCATTCACTTCCATTAAATCCAAACCTTTCACAACACCATAAGATGCTATTGCGATGAGTCAACCCTCTCTCCTTTTTTCTTCCTCAATATTTAGATCCATTATCTCCGAGTGCGTTTTTGTTCCTTTCAGTTATTCCCACTCATTTTCGAGTCCCGAGATTCAATGCAATCAAGAGCAACGTAAAACCATTAAGTAGCATCTTTTCAGGAACAGATTTGTTGGTTCCAGCTCTTAAAACACATTTTTTTTTTTTTCATTATTATTCGGCTCGAACCGAGTTCTTCGAATCGCTCACTTTCGTGACGAATTTGCTCTAGATTTTTCCACCCTCGTAAATCAGATATGAAAATGGAGGTTTTATCATAAATGCTGTTACCGGAATTCCTGTAAAAAAAAGAAGGGAATGGCACATATTTGTCAGTAAATATCCTCGTCAGGAAATGTTATAAATGCATTTGTATACGATTAATTCGATATGAAATAAATATATATTTTTTACTTTTAGTTAAATATGTTTGATATGCTACGCTTAAAATTAACCTAATAATGGTAGATTTGAATACTATGCTTTTTTCCCTCATGCTAATGGATATTTCAAAAATATAAGTAATCATAACATTAAATAAACATTTATATTATATATATATATATAAACTTAAAAAGCAAATTCCGATATATGTAGGTGGCTTTTCTGAAAGAACGGAATTTTACACACAACAAAACTATCTGCTCTCCTGCTAATAATGTCATATAATGTCATATCCGGGTATGTAATCGTAGTATGCGTCATCTCGTAAATGTTTATGGTATTTGCATTGTTACCATAGGATAACCAATTTGCAGACGGTACTGTATGATATTATCCGAATTCGAATACGTTCAGTTCACATCCCACCGAAATAGAGCAATTATTGTGCTAATCAATTCGAATAACATTTTCAACGAATACATTTGGATGATAAATTTTATTTAAATACCCTGTTTATATGTGGGTAAGATTGAAAAATATTCATATATAATCACTATATTCGTATATAATTTTTTTCCACAAACCTGTTTTATAAAAAATTGTCAAGGGAAGTTCCCGGATACTACTTTTAGTTCACAGCGCAACTACAATAAAGTGTAGTTCAAGGTAAAAATTATCTTAGTTACACAGCTGAATTATGAAGTATCATTCTATTAATTTTGATCAATAGGAGGAATCTTAAGAATTATAAAATGTAATAGAAGCTTTTAAAGGCAAATTATAGCATATTAAAAAAATTACCACTATTATGAATCATATACGCAATTCATAAAAGTAAAATATTAGTTGATGATTTTTAGTATGTTTGAGTATTTGCCTAATTTAAGAAAATTTTTTAGAACAAGGCACTAATTTTGTTCCCATTTTCCAATGCAACATTCATTTTAATTATTCAATTCTTACATTATACAATTTTATATAAAATAACCAAAGAAAATTATTTCGGTATACTAATGAACGAGAAATAGAGAAGTGGCCTCCAATATTTTCTTGCATACTCTACTAAATATTTTACTATCCACTATTTCATATAAACCAGAGGAATACAACCTGAGGAAAGTAAATACTGCAGGTACTTAGATTTTTATTTGTGGAGTTCAGCATAGAAGTTTTTTTTGTTGTTGTTGCTGTTGTATTATAGTAGTTTTTCTTATGGCATTTTCCATTGGATATTAACGAAGACTGCGATTTAAATCTATAGGGTGCTTATCTTGTTTTAGTAGAGCTATCTAGGGTCAAGAGTACGACTTTGCCACTCACGCATCACTCATTCGCTTGCACAATCCCCTTTTTGCAGGAGGGCACATTCTCACTCCTCACAGATAGAACAGAAGAAGATAAACCTTGATAGAATCGAGACTCGAAGCCAGGACGCCTATATAGCGGAGAAAACGAACTCACCCCTTTGCTAGAATGCCGGCGTTTTTTAAAAATTATTATTTTACTTGCATAGTATAATGAAGAAAGCAAAATATCCATGTTGAACCCGTTTTTTGCGATCAT
Source organism: Argiope trifasciata (assembly GCA_026543055.1). NCBI lineage: Eukaryota > Metazoa > Arthropoda > Arachnida > Araneae > Araneidae > Argiope > Argiope trifasciata. The sequence continues at coordinate 180,913 of JAPMOQ010046034.1, forward strand.
TTGAAAGCAAAATTGGACACAGAATCAAAATCTTATCAACTAGATTATATACCAAATTTCCATTTATCTAAACATGTACTTTTGAGCGATTGCATTTGCATAAAATCGTAGAAAGAAAAATGAATCAATTCTGTAGATCCTAATCAAAATTTGATAACAGGATTTGCATTTTAGATGCTAAAACTGTATGTTGAATTTTGCATATCTAGTTCCTTAATTTTGTATGAATGTTAATGTTTGCTTACACTTCAGAAGCCAGATAGAAAGTCCTCACTGGAATGAATTTCATTCGAAATGTGACATTAAAATCTTTAAATATTTAGCATTGAGACTGCATATGAAATCCTTCTAGTTCAAAGGAGATTTGGGTTCTCATATACAGAGAAACAGAATGGCAGATGGACATAATTGCATAAATATGCTATCCTCTTTTAGAGAAATTCGTCTTCAAATTGATAGAGATTCTAAGCTTTATATCAAGAAAGAACTTTACGATCAGGAGAGTTCTTTATATTGATAGAGATTTCTCATTATATCGGATTTACCTTTGTACGTTCAAATTTTTTTCTGTATATGATATTTATTACATGTATATAATTTTTATGTTCATCATAATGCATTATAATTTTTCGGAAGGAACAGTTTTTATGAGCAAGAAAGTAATTCTATTATAATTTTTGATGCTATATTCATTTTAATTAAATCTTGTTGTAGGAAAATCATAAAATAATCCAATAAGATGAATAATTTTGAAATATAATTTTAAGTGATTGAAAAATAAATTATTAGGAAACTTTTAATTTAAAATATGCTGAAATGTAAAAATTTCGAATTAGATAATTAAAGAATAAAAGCAAATAAAACTAAAAACAATCAATTTTTCGATAAGTTAATACAATTGTATTTTGAACAAATTTCTAATTTTTATACTCATCAATAAATAATATTTTGTGAACTTAAGAATCAAATGTATTTATGTATTTAAACGCTATGTCAAAGGCTGAAATCTTTAATCAAAAGTGCAGGTACTAAATTTTTAAAAATTTGAAATATTCATATTTAAAGTAAACATTTTATTTCCAAAATTAAAACTTTTTCCCATTCTTCTTTGTTTCCATCTTTTCTAAATTATGCATGTAAGTACTCATGTAATTGGTCAAAAATTAATACCATCAATTTTGGATATTAAAAAAGGTTCCATTTCATGAATATAAATAATTACACATCCACCAAATAATTCCCAAAGTCAAAATCAGCAATTATCTAAATTTGTAAGGGATTTCTAATTTAATTGACGAGTATTTATAAATTTCCAACAATGTCTTTTGTTTTTAAATCGGAAATCTCTTTAAACATTGGTTATTTCTATAAAACTATGGAGCAAAACGTTTAGAACCATACAATAGCAACATGTTGGAATTACATATTTGTCAACTTTAGACACTTAATTAGACATTAGACTCAACTTTAGACGCTATTTTAAATTTATAGATATAGATGAAAACGTTCTAAAATTTACTTTTCTAAAACGTTCTAAAATCTTATTTCAGATTTCATTTCAAAGTATATTTCCGATTAAATGAAGATAATTATAACACATGATTAGCGTTATTATTAATTAGGTACTAATAATGAATAATAAAATACTTTAATTGGTACTATTTGATGGGCAAGATTAATGATGATTGAAAATATGCAATTAAAAAATGGTCAATCTACCTTTTATTTTTAACTTATTTCATTTGTCATTTCAATGCAGTATATATTAAATAATTAATAAAACAGTAAGTAATTATGTGTTTAAGTACAATAGTTTGTTTCCTCAATTCAAACTTGAAATTTAAAAAATTCTATTGAATAATTTGATACATAAGGTAATAAAGATTGCGTAAATGTTAATCCGTTTTTTAAGAGATAATTCAATTTACTTTTTTTTTACTTTTACAATTACAATGGTGCTGATATTTTAACACTAATATTAAAATTTCATATGACTGCACGAAAATTTCCAAAAATGACATTATATTCACAAATGTTAGATTTACTTTTTAATAATAAATTTTCGATTACGTTATAGACATTTGGCAATCATATCTATAAAAGCAGTATTAATTTGTTTCATAAAATTTAAATTCAAATTTTATGTGTCAGATTATTTTTAGGCGAAACCATTATATCAACAAACGTCCTGAGATTTTTTCCATAAAATTTGTGGAGTAATTATCATTTTTGTCTTATCACCGAATTAAGAAAAAAGATAAGGAAATTTAACACAAAAGAATCAAGCGGAAATCCTGAGGCGAGAAGGGGGTGAGGAATTTAATTACAGGAGAGAAAAATGCCCTATTTAATAAGATCTCGTGTCTATTAAATTATTTCAATTAAAGACCGGCAAAGAAAAACAATTTTAGTCAAAGAAGTTTATTAACTGTTAAAAAAAGTTCAAAGCTAAACAAAATCTTGTTAGTTCAAATATCGCAAACTACAGATTAAGACAACACAAATGAATAAGTGTAAAAATCAGCATACAAAATAGAATAATAAAAGGTTCCCCACTTGAAAGTTGAAGAATTTTCATTCGATTAAAAGTATATTTTTTAATTTTTATAATGAAAAAGGTTTGATTCTAATTTATTTTGTTAGTAAATATTTAACTTGATTTTTTAAAATAATTTTATTATGTAAAATGTATAAACCCTTGTCAGTTACTTTTTAATTCAATATTCTTTTATATAAGAACAAAATATCGTCATATCGAAGTTGCTGTCAAAAGTATTGAGGTAATGAGTGCAATGACGGATAAAACTAAAGATTAAAAAATTCAAAAAGTTTTGTTGCCACTTCATTTTTTTTAAAATTTTGTTAGAATAACTCTTCGGTAAATTCATAAATAGTAAGACAATTTGAATTTTTATATTTTTTTTCTAAACAATTTAAATTAGTAGTATATTTCAAATAAAAACAATGAAAAATAAAGAAGATTTATGCTTGTAGTCAAAAATGCCGTAATATGATAAATTTTAAAACTGTAAACTTTATTTTTTGAAAAGCATTGTTAATAATATGCATGATCAAATGCACGTAAAAACATCATGACAATGTATATAATTATAAATCACATAGTTAAAACTATTTTTAAAATATATTGTGGCTGTTATCGATAAATTTAAATTTATTTCTGCTGAGGGTTTTTTTTTTTTTCAATTTTTACACTAACTATAAAATTGTCTTCTGTGCTCTATTATATTCCAAAACTCTAACTTTCAATTAAAACTTCATTAAAAAATTTTAAAACATTTTTTCCTGCAACACCTGCTAAAGAAAATGTAACTTTCTGAAAAATATGTTACCTTTAGGTTCCTGCTATCTGCCCTGTCTATCATTTTGTATGATTATTAATAATACCCATCGCATAATGCAATTTTCAGTTAGTTTTCTGGAATATAAACATCATTTTATTGAAATTACTTATCTTTTCTTAGTGATATCAACGTGCTTTAGTTCTTTCCCAGCAAATATTTAATATTAACTTTATTAACTTTTCCAAAATTCTGAAATTATGTAGAAAAAATTCAGAATTTTGAATAATTTTTAATTAATACTGTATTACAAAATTTGAAACAAAAATTTTCAAAATGCGAGTACCTATCAACTGAGAAAGATACCGCTTTCCAAGAAATATGGTAGTTTTAGATTCCTACTATCTGCACTGCAACTAATTTTGTAAGATTAACAATGATGTATATTGTATGATGCAGTTTACAGATAGTATGGCAAAATATAAACATTATTAGTAATCATTATTAATTAAAACAAATAATCCTTTCTTAGTGAATTTCATACACATCATGATATTTCATTTTTTCTACTGTCAAACATGATGAGTCAATTAACTTGCCTCGCATTATAAATAAATGAGACGATATAATAGATGAGAAAAAAAGATGAAATATTTTTCTTACTGTTATTAAAATGGCAATGTCTGCAGAAAAATTATTCAAGTTTACTTTAACACGACTTTGAATAGGGGAAAAATAATATTTTTAATTAATGCTTTTTTCTGTCAAATACACAGAATAAAATGGATGTTGTCCTAGGAAACTAATACATGGAAGTTAGTTCTTTTTTCACAGCAATTTATTCATGCATGTTAGTCTATTTCAAAAGAAAAGACACTTTTTTCCAAACCTGTATTGATCTCTGTTTTCATATAAGATATAATCAACATTTTTAATAAGTAATTATAAGTAAAGAAATCAAAATTATTCCAAAACAAAGAATTTTGATCGTCTTTTATTCTATATTCTTAGATTTAACATAATTTTGTGACATTTCACCATCTTTATCCCATCGATGATTGGACATTTGTTAATAAATAGAATAAAAGCATGGCACGATTTTTTTTCTTAATTCCTGGCTAACAATAATAAATACAAAAAATTTTAATTGGGAAATTTCAAATATAATGGTTAGGGCCTAGAAATAGTATTCATGAAACAATCACTTTAGAATGGAGGAGATTAAAGTAAAAATCTAATACAGTTCAAAATCTCTCATAAAACTGAAAAATAACCTTCTAATGAAACAGATATTAAATTATCTGAAATTTTGTTGACAAATATGAAATTTAAAAATAATGAATAATATTTATTAGAAAGGAACATGATATGTTAAAAATAAAATAGTGTTCACTGATAAACATTTCGAGAATAATATTACTGGAAAATTATCATAGATTACTAAATAAAATATTAACTAAAATATCAATTAAAGCGACAACGAGCAATTTTTTGTAATATGAAGTATGACGCAGGTTATTTATAGGATATGATGGACTTTAGAATATAAGAATATAAAAATATTTTGTGTGTGTTTATTTTCTATTTTTATTAAATCTATACATTTCTTTTGTATTATACTACTAACCAAGAAATTCCCTGACAAATTAATGTTGGAAAGCGTTTTTTAACTATTAGTTTTCTACTGACTGCCTCATTATCTTTACTTATTATGGAAATTTGCCATGACTTTACAACAAAACTGAAAATTTTTAAGCTCCTAATTTAACCGTGAATATAATAAGCTCAAAAAAACTAATGAAGTATTAGAAAGTTGAAAAGCATAAAAGTTAAATCTGCACTTGATAAAAGTATAGGTTGATAACTGAAAATATTATAAAAACAGTGGAAATCCGAGAATATTTCGTTACATAAATCAGAATAAGCCAAATTCCTTAAACATTTTAGCTATTTTTCGCAATTTTAATTACAAAAATGCTTGAAGGAAATGAATCTTAAAATTAATATTTGAATCCCCAAAAAATTATATGAAATTCAGACGTAAATTAACCTTTTTTGTTATTATTAATTCTGTTACCTTTGCCAAGTTATGAAAGGCGACTGAATCAAAAAAAAAATGCGAGTAAAAAAATAATAAAACTGCTAAATCAAATTCAACTGAAATTTTTAAAAATAACAATAAAAAAATATATATATAATAGTTTTTCTTCTGAATCTTTTGAAATATTTAATGATTTAAATTTCAGGTTTTATGACTTGTATTTAAATTTATCGAAGTATTTTTATATCCACATTTTATATTACAACGGTTTTCAATTTTAAAATGGAACAGTTTTTTGTATATATATTACATTTATTATTTTATCACATTTTATGGTTGATGAAGTTTTTTAATATTATTTACTTTGCTATTTGATTTATTCTTTATGCTGCTTGAACTTCTAGTAAATGCTTTAATTTTTGAAAAGGAGATACATATTTACAAACAATACAACCCTTCTTTTTAGTTTTCAGAGGCGTTTATATTTTTAAAGCTGCTTATTATCAAAGTCTTACTGATAAAAAGAAAAAGAAGTAAAATTTTCATGCAAAAATTGAAGAGAAATGGAGATAAAAATTGTACAAAAGCAAGAAAATTGAAATATATTTTACAGAAGCTACAAGCAGAATGTGCAAAGCGTGCAAAGAGGCATAAGGTGCTTTTAAATTTGAAGAAAATTTACCTATTTGTACTCTGTGATGTTCAAATGCTATTTTTCAGGAATAATCAGTAGAATACAGTTTCAGCGAAGCTTCACCCTATACTAGTAGATTTCTATATTATTCCTTTGTACTGTCTTTTCAATGATAATCCTAATTTTTGTATCCATTACAGTTACAGATAACACTCAGAAAAATTATATACCACTGAAAATCCCGAAATATTTCAAATTATCCATCGTAGCACCATGTTTAATGAACGAATGACAATTCTTTAGAGTACAAAATACCAACTGCCTTGCTAGTTAATATCTAAAACAGCGTTTGAATCGGTTATTCCTTAGAAAAATAGATCCGTATCCGTTCTTATGGATAAAGTGTTATCAAAATGTCAAAAATTCCTAGAACCACTTCAAAATCAAAACTTTCTTTAAAATCCAAACGGAAATTGCATATTTACAGCTTAACAAAACATTTGTCGAGCAAAAAGAAAAGTTGAACTCAAGATAGGTGCAATGACCATCGTTTTTGTCAATGGTCAAACAGTGATTCATCCAAAAATAAAGATAAGGAAGGGTCAACGTTAAAATTCCTAAATTGAGTTCTGTACATCAATCTTAACGACTGCTTTGCACATGTAGTAAGGAGTTGCACGAAAAAAAACTTGGCAAAAGTGCCCCTCAAAAATATCTCTTTTACGTGCAGACTTTTTCTAGTCCTGGGTGTTGGCGTGCAGGAAAAGATTGCTCGAGCAAGTAGTCTTTTTTTTTTCCTGCAGAATTGCAGAGCGGGAATTTTTACCTTTACAGTAACCGGAGGCTTGCGAGTGGAGTGAGATGGTTCGTAGCACAGACCTCACCTGAAGACCCGATGACGTCATCGGATGCAGCGCATGCGCATTCGCGGCCATCCGTCAGATCGGAAATCAGCTGCTATATAGCGTGTATTGCAACCTGAGAGGATTTTGGGTAAAATAAGAAAAATGAAAAAAATTGAGTTTTTGGCCGAGTTTATCTTCTTTGTACTTCCTAACAGGATCTCCATTGACTTATTTCCTCTTCATTTTCTTGTTCTTCGTTCCTTCCCCCCTCTCATTCAATAGAACTTTTGAAACGGAAACTTACCGCGAACTTCTACAGATCCAGAGAAAAAGAAATCCAAAATTTATCTTTTGGATTTCTGATCTGACTGTCAGTTAGAAGAAGCCTGGAGAAAAATTTCGAAGTGAAATATGTTTTGAGCATACAATTCGGTAGGAATATATTTTCGAAAGCTGAACTACGAATTGCTTGAAAAACAAAGAGGAAAAAAAAAAATGACAGAAAATTCTAAAACATGAAAATCCTTTAAACCAGAGGATTCTTTTTAATAGAAAATTATTAAATTAAAGAATTTAAATATATTTTAAACAATTACTGTTTCTATGATTATTTCTATTATAGAAGTTTCGATATTTTTACAAAAATTTATGAATTATTTTATTTTTTTAATCATACAAATAATTAAGAGAATAAAATTAATATTCTCTTACAATTCAAGGAAAGTTGAATGCATTTTTTTATCTATATAATTATGACACAAAGTTTCTCAATTAATTTTAATACTGAAGATGATGATCTTCTTAATTCTTTAAGTTATTTTGTATAAATATTTACTTCTCTATCATAAAAATATATTTTATAAGAAAAAACTATATGAGTATATGTAGAATGCTATTTAACAAAACAATTTGATGGTTAATTCTTAACAGAGTTATTTCTGTAAAAGCTCAGTATGCCAGAAATTGTTTATTTATCACAAACACTAATGTTACTTGGATGTATTACATTTCTGATGAAGTTTATTCTTCAAATTAAACAACATATTGTAGATATTCGGATTTGCAGTAATAACATTCATGTTTGAATGAAAACTATATTTTTTTTATTCTATATATGGATATATTGTTTATTTTTTCCATTTATGAAATATAAAAGGACTATTTAGAGCTTCTATGCAGTTCAGATTCATATAAAAGAGTATTACTGGCCAATATTAATACTTTCAGGCCACACATAAGTTATATATTTATATTACATATTTATTCATGGCTACATATTTACCTAGTATAAAGCTTCTATCCAAGTATCATTAAGCTTCTATTCAAGTATCATTTAAGAATGGAATAACCAGTGTCATCACCAGGCTAACGCTGATCACGGCTCTCGAGTTCAATTAGTATAGTTTGTAGTGAGTTTAAAAGGAATTTTCCTATATTTATGACAAGTTTTAAAATTAAATAGACATTTATATATTTTTACCTTAGCTTATCATAAAGACATATAATTATATGATTCATTGATGGGAAGCATCAGTAGAAAAGTTTTCGATTATTTAAATTTCAAATTCAGATAAATTATTAAAGGTTTCACTTTGAAAATATCACTTTAATTCAAGTTTTAATCTGCAGAATCAATCTCGTCTATTGATATTCAATGATTCAACGTATCATTTCCCTAAGCTGTAATAAAAATATAGCTTTATTTATTTCTCTCAGTGCGTTTCCTCTTTATCATTGAAATTTACTGTAATTATCCCGGCATATAACTGCTTGATTTTGGCATTCGAATGAATTCCTGAAAGATAACTATAAAAATTTTTAACATATGAGCACTTATCAGTATGATTAACTATGACTTACTGTTGCTGTTATTGTTGGGTTTATTGGAGCAAAAACCTGACTTGCTATATTTCATTAAGAATAACTATTTATTATCTTGAGATGCAATAATATTTTATGCTAAGTAACTTTCAGTATTATTATCTATTCAATGGTTAATAAAATAGGAATTTAAAAAAAATTAGTTTTAAATTTTAACCCTATTATTGTCTATTGTATTCAAGTATATTCCCGTTGTTATGGTGTGGAAATCTGGACAGAGGATGTCAGTTCAGATGTCTTATAATATATTTATGAAATTTTTGAGCTAAATGTTCTTAACCTCTGAGCTGACTATTGGACTGAAAAAGAGTGACCTTATTTATTCAAGTACTTAAACTGGAAGTGGTTCAATTTACAAGCAAATACTTAAAAGGAAAACTTAAGATGTAAATAAAATATTAAAAAGCAATTCAGACCAAGGTTGATAACTAATAAAACATTTGAGTTTTACTTTTTAGAGAATTATGCAAGAATGTTGTGGAGGAACGTCGTTAATATAGTAGCTCAAGATCAAACATCTTGATATTCTAACCTTCCTTTGTTTTGCTTCGGATCTCCTGGTAAAATATCCGTAGTTCGGAAATGCAAGGTTCATCCCAAATTTGTCTTAGTGTTGCTTCAGAATGAGACAGTAGTATAAATTAACAAAATTAACCTAATCTGAACTACGATATCTTTCACTTACAATTCCTCTTTTCTGAAAATAATAATTCATAGTTTTAGAACTATTTTAAAGCGACCATAACTTAGGAAAATATAGTTGATAATCATTTTAAGTTATCTTCTCGTAACTTTCCTTCACAATCCCTAGCAAAGGTGTTATTCCTGTTTACTTGCACAAAATAGTAGACCTCTAGTAAGGACCTAAACACCAATGTTTAGTTTTTATTTTCATGCAAGAGAGTTATGCACTTCGTAATTAAGCAAACAAAACAGGATATTTTATATGAACTGCCGAAAAATAGTTATGAAAATTTTATGGGGCGATTTTTTGCTCTTCGCTTAACCATTAACATGCAGTTACGATTCATATTTATCTTATTAACAGTTTTTGATGAATATACATATCACGGAAAAAGCACAGCATTTTGTGTTATGACGAGTTCTTTCAATAACAATTATTATATTTGCGTACTAATAATTTATATTTATGATTATTTATTTACTATATTTATATAATATACATATGTTTATGACAATTTATATAGGCGTTTTCAGAAGAGGTCGAAACGGTTAAATGTTTAATTTTCTGATATTTGTGTATTTCGGACACTTTTTTTTCTGATTAATTGTTATTGAATGTTCAGAACTACAAACAAAGTTCTGGAGAATTTTAAAATATAAACTGGCGAACACAATAATTGTACATAAATATTTCATAATTTTTATCATAAAATAGAAAATTATATTTCTCAAGATATTTGTTGCTACGTCTGCCATTTGATGAATATTAGATTTGTAATTACTCATAAATCTGAAATTTTATAAAAGTTTTATGATTTAGTAGCATTCGCAAATTCGCTAGATAAACTCAAAAACTAATAGGTAAGCAACGAATCAATAACTATCCTTGACAGGACGAATGACTGTTTTGCACCCTATAGAAGTTCACATATTAAAATTTAAGGCAATTTTTCAGTATTATGAAATGTTCGTTTAGTTGAAAAAGAAATAGAACTGATAAAATTTCTATTTTAACAAAATTTGTCGAGCGATATAGCAGGTATAATATTTTAATTATATTTAATTGTTTGATAACTTGATAATAATAACCTTAATGACACCATAATTAGGAAAGAGTGAATCTATGTTTTTAAATTAATTTTTTATATTTTCTGCAAATATAAAAATGCATTGATTATTTTGTTCAAAAAAGTATTATGAAATTATAAACTCTAAAGAGCAATATGAAAAGTTTAGAAAATATACATTTTTTATGATATTGTACAGTTTCTTAACTTTTTTTATACCAATGAGATGTTAAACGTCATAACTAATTTCATTTTCAGCGAAATATCATTTTGTACAAACTTTTGATTTATTAAAATACTCGTGATAAATCAAATTAGACTTCTTATAGTTAAAATATCTCGAAATGTAAAAATACCAAAGAAAAAATTAATTTATATTTTGAAAGTTATTGTTGAAACAGTTTTCTGTTAGATCTGATTATCCTTCTAGAAATTAAATTGGGTTAATCTATAATAACCGTCGAAATCATTGTTCATATCAGCTCACGTATAAAAATTTTAAGGAATGAATAATTACCATCAGCTGAACCAGAAAATTTATACAACATGAAAAAAAATCTGTTTTATAAATTTCTCTTCTGGTGTAATAAAACATCAAGGCGCCTTTTTCTTTTTTCTTTCATAATATCTAGTGTAAATATTCGTCAATCTAATAATCAATTTACAAGTTCTTTACAAAAATAATTTCTCATTATTTATTACTAAACTTTCAGAATTTTGATAATTATTATTACATCTTTATTACCAACTAAATTTCTATATTCAGAATTTACATTTTAACCATTCCATAAAAATATTCACATTTTCTATTACGTATTGGACTCAACTTTTTTTTTACAATCAGTTACTCATTTCATTTATTCGTTTTTTTCACTCCAATCTGTTTAATATAATTATCTATAAAACATATAAAAATTTGTGAGAATGCACGAGACTTTTAATCCTTCCATATTTTATCCCTAAACACCCTGCAAAGGTTGATATGGCTTTCAATATTTCAGAAGGAAGTCTGGCTTAGAAGAATCGGAATGTAAATAGATTTCTTGAACGTCCTAGACCATAGAAAAGGCGACACCCACACATGAACACAAAGGAAACTGAAATATTTTTGCCATCTAAATTCAACAGAACTACCGTTAAGAAAATAAAATCCATTCATAGACGTATTTTCTTTTTTCTCATTTTCATATTCTGCAACACTTGAGTTAAGCAGAGCGTGTTGGAGCATATATAAAGCTAGGAGACACTCAGACCACCACTAAAATCACAGCTTCTCATTCTTATTCTAAATTCTAAAGCACCATGTCACAAACAAAGATCGGTTTACTTCTGTTGGTGCTTGCCGTCATCGGGGATGTATTCTGTTCCGATGAACCCCATGTTTCTTCTAATAACGCAACTGAGCAATCTCCACGGTCAGGTCGCAAGAATAACATATATTACAGCCCTCCTGATAATAATTTGAAAACGATATCGCAACCAACTCCGGATGTATCTCCTCTCAAGGACGAAAACCCCCAATCCGAAAGTAATTCTGGAAAGAAGCCTTTGTTTCCACCTGTCAACTACGACAAATACCCTGCCTTCTACAAACCGAAACCCAAATATGTCCCAGATGATACCAGCCTGTATAAAAGTGGATCAAACGTCAATTGGAATGTCTGGAAAGGAGATTCATCAGAATCATCTGAGTTCGAGCCCCCAACAGCTGACATGAAAGGTGTACCACTGCCACCAAATTTTGGAAATGCTTTCCCACCAACAGCACCATGGAAGGACAACTCTTGGGATAAAGAAAAAATGGCTGCTATGATACTAATGATGAAGGATCTTCAAGAAGTAAAGCCCAAACCCAGCAGTGGTTTTCTGAGTAAATTGAAGACTGATCCATCCACTCTGTTACTAGTTTCAGCCATACCCATAAGCATCCTCCTGGCTGCAGTTATACCAACATTGATGAATAACATGATGTCCACCCCTATGGTATCGACAACAGCCACTGGAAATAGAGCCCGTATGCTGTTTGGAAACGACTTCATTGCTCCTATCCTGGATGGTGTGAGCACATTTGGTTACAGAGCTTTGGAAAATCCAGGCTGCATGCAGAGAATTTTTTGCCAAGTTACCAAAGGCGATTCTGCCAATGAGACCAATCCGAGAATCCTCCAAAGAGCACTGCACACTGCTTCTGCTTTCGTAGATGAAAGTTACCTCGACAGTTATGGAGTCAAGGATCTATTTCATTCCATGTCTGATGGTAACTGCGAGAAAGTTCCATGCACGAACTTTAACTTAACTGATTTTGTTGTAAAATATTTTTCCAAAGAAAAGAAAGAGTGATAGGCTATATAATTTTAATTCCAAATTAGTGTAAAAAATATTTATGTAATTTTCAATTCTATCATCTTATTTTCATGATTTTCAAAACTTTTCTTGCACAAATGAGAATTAAACAATTGATTATTTTTGATTATTTTCGAGTTCATTTTAACTTTTTACAAATATTTACTTATTATCTCTCATTATTTGCTTATATATTTGCTAAAATAATTTACCACATTTATACATTATATATGTATTTAATAATTTCAGTATCAAATGTATCGTTAACAGTTTTTTTAATTCAATTGGAAAGAAATCAAATCTTTAAAAATTAAATCTAATTTCCTATATTAAATTTAATTAAAATATTTTTTTCATAATAAAGATAACATAAGACTTTAAATGGTTATTAAACAAATTTAAATATAATTTTTAAGAATAATTTTAGAAAACAATATGGTTTTTTCTGGATAAATGATTTTATATCCCATTTTTTTTTTAAATTACACATTTTTTTTCAGAATAAAAAATAGTTTTTTTAATTTAAATTTCTTGAATTCATTATTCAAATATAAATTTGATCCTCATTTACAATATATAAAAACTTATCTGACTTAAATAAATTGTTACATTTAATCATATTTTTGAACTTACATCATAAATAAACAAGAAAAAAATGTCAGAAAAAAGTGGCAAATCAACATTTTAATTGTTGCGTAAATTTTTCAAAGATTTTACAGATTCCAAACGATATAGTACATGAAAACGAAACGGTAGATGTTAAATGGAAGTATTCGGATTATTTCTTTGGAATTTTTTTTGAATGCATTGAAGCACCTCGAAAAGACTACTTTTTGCTTCATACATGATGCATTCAGTTCACCTGCAAGCAAGATTTTTTTGTTTGTTTTCCTCTTAGGTATAAAAAATGTCAAAGAACAGATTACCTTCAATAACTTTTGCTTTAAAAAATAATTCCATGGACTAGGAAAGTAAATTACAGGAAACAAAATCTTCAAAACCAATTATTACTCAACATGATTATTTTAAAATTTATCTATTAAGCTATAATAAATATTTAATTTTTAATGTTCCACTTCTTAATATTGTCAGTCAGTTAATACGTATGAACAAAAGATAAGATTATCAGAATTATATTGGTATTTATATGAAGTATTTCAAAAGTTCAGAAAAGCAATAATTCATTAAGAAGGTAGATAGTCGTATGATATTGTTTGCATAGAACGAATAAAAATTAAATCAGGTTTATTCTTAATCGATTTGATTTACACCATGACATACTTCACATTTGCAGGAATGAAATTTTCAAACTTTTGGTGAAGCTGATATACTGCTAACTTGATTACCTCCGGATGATCCTAATGGCATAGATGTCCAGATAACCGTATCGAATGCGGAAGTTGAGGGTTCGAACCTGGCCGGATTTTTTTTTCTATTTAATAATTCTTTATTCAATAAAAAATTTACAAATATTTTTAATTAATACGTTTTTTTTTTAATTTTCTTATTTAAAAATAAATATTTATTATAGAAATAAGTTATAATAAAATTGAAATTTAAAAAATTATAAATGCAAATGCATTCAAAAAATTAAATCAACTATTTACAGTTAGTTTAAATTAATATGCTACTTATTTTTATGCAAGGATAAATGCCTATTCGTTTAACGTTTAACTACATTCAATTCAATTATAATTTAATGTTTAAAATAAATATAATTAAAAACGTAACATTAATGAGTACTTATTAACTTGTTTGCATGGTTTTCAAACAGGTAATTTTCCAACTCTTGGATTTTAACAAGTATAAATTATCAATTTTAACTGAACGAAGCTGTATTTACATCGAAAACTGAATTCAGCAGCTGATATTTGTTAAATATGTAAGCACACGTCCCCAATTGCAATAATCGAAACCAATAGTAGACAGCAGGTGTTAATTTCTTGAATGCGTATGGCTGATGGTTCAAAGCGAATGAAGAGCAGACAAAACCTTCAAACCTTTTAATTTAATCGATTATGATCAAAAAATAAATTCTCGCGAAAATTGTATAAAAATTTAATCAATTGTCATCAATTTTTAATAAGGCGATAAGGTATGCATGGTACTCTACCCAACTTTCTAATGAAGAAGAGATATTTTTAAATGCAAATGAAGTTTGTCTTCTCAAAGATCTCTTAAAGAAATCTTGCCTCTTGGACATTCATCATTTTTCATTTGTAAAAATGTCGAAATATATTTTGTTTCCAATGTTTTTAGTAAAGTTACCATTCTGATTCTTGCATATAATCGAAAATGAATGTATGTGGATAATTTTTTTACGATGTGAATATTTGAAATTAATAATTATCACCATTTATGTGATATTTATTAATATTTTTTAAAGTTTAAATTACACTAAGTATTGAAAGAATAATCATATATAGTTGCATAAAAGTTAGTAGCATATTATTTAAAACTATCGATAAATCGTTAATTAAATTAAAATATTTTTATTTGTTTTTTAATGCATCTGTATTTATTTATTTTCTTTCAAAGATTTTACATTTATTATTATGTATTTTAATAAATATTTATTTTTGGATTAAAAAATTGAAAAAAAAAACATGTTAATTATAAGTATTTATAAATTTTTAATTCAACAATAATTAATGAAAAAAGAAACTCCCCGTCATGTTCGAACCCTGACCGTTCGTATAAGAGACGTTTACATAGACAACTATGCCATTGAAAACTCCGGAAGTAAATCTCCGTCCATTTAGTGAAGCTTAAATACCGATCAAGTTATCGGTATGTAAGCTTCACCAAATGTTTGAGGGCTATTTTCTCGAAATTGACTGGCCATTGCATTTAAATATTTTCATGAACGAACATTCCGAATGTATACGATTATTATACTAAATCGCATCCCAATATCATATTTCTACCCCAAGGCCTTCCCTAGTAAGACATTTATTACCTACTTTACCGAATAGCTTTACTTTTTTCAAAACTATACGTAATCAGTTCGACGATCAATTCCACTTTTTCTTCGTCCCCCCCCCCCTCCGAAATTCAATTTTATTTCCCGTTGAATACTTTCCATTAAACCTAATTTCAACTGCACTAAACCTTCTCTACACCGTTGGACCGTCTTGAAAGCAAGCATTCAATGAGTTCCAAGAAATTTCTGACTAATTAGCGTAGAAAAGGGTATATGAGAGGAAGGCTTCTCTTATGAAAAGGCTTGCAAGCTGTGTAATCCCAAGAGAACACGGAGTCTCGCGTGTTTGTACTGCTGAGGGTGTGGCTCCGAGCTCGATCAGACGAGTCTCTTTCTCTAAAGCCATTTCCAAGCAGCCGAGTACAGGTGACCCGCCTGCCAGAATTTAATTAGGACTCAATTAGGGTTCTTGATATTGCGCTCCCGAATGATGGCCGTGAAGATTCGGAGTAAGTTTTCGTTTCTAAGCTTCGAAAAAGGGGTGAAGAGAGGCGTGTTGGGAAGGCGTCAAAATTCGGGACAGGGAATCGAGATAATGAGACATAAAAGGGTGGTTATGGTTCATTCATGTAAAATTCATTTTTGCATTACTTAAGATGATACTTATTACTCTCATTTCATTTGATCTTTGGATTTTTGGAAGAACTTAAAATATCTGTCAAGAACAATTATCTATCGGTATTTATCTACGTGCAACTGCAACAAATTTTCTTATGCAGTTTCTATTTACGGGCATGTAAGAATTAGAGTTCTGCATTAACTTATTATAAAACTCTATCAAATTCTGAAATCATATTTTTAGTTCCGTTTTTGTCTTTTCAAATCTGTTGTATAACAATTCTTATTTCTGTTATCTAACAAGTCGTCTTATTTCTGTTTTCTGAACAGACAAGATCTCTCCTTCTTATAAAATGTTAATTTTTTATGACAAGAACAATGAAATTATAATTTAATAACACCCTCTGAAGTTCCCCAGAATTTTTCAATATTTTTATCTATAATATTATAATCTGTATCTGAAGTTGAACTAAAATAGGACCTCAGTGCTAAGGTTTCGATTTCGGAATCAAAGGGTTTAAAGTTCAAAACCCGATTCCCGCATGCATTTTTGATGCATGTCAAATGCATCTGGGCCAAACCTCCTCCAGCTGGTGTGGAGTGGAGTGAAAGTTTGATGAGGATGTGCCAGCTTAGGTGCCATTCTCGTCATCTGACCATGTTTCAATATTACAATCTCTGTCCTGAAATAGCGTTGGTGCAGCTTTAAAATGGGACGTCAATATAAACAACCTAAACCAAGAATTAAAATGTCAGTACCTAGATTATAATTTAATGGAAAACTCTGGGAAGTCAGGAAATATTTTTATTTTCTTTTGACATTTATTATTCGTAAAATTTTGATTAGTGTCTGAAACTAAAAAATTCCATTTTCATAAATTTGATAAATTACTTTGGGAAGACTGGGAAATTTCTTTTCTTTTGACAATGCTATCCATTAAATTACAATTAACGTTTAAAACAAATACCTCCAATTTCTAATCAAAAGTCCTATTTTTTCTTAATGTTCTCGAATTTTGTACTCACTGATGATGTAACTGGTTTTATTCCGAATTTAAAATATTTTCATTTCTAATAATTTGAATGTAATAATTTCTCTGTACTAAAGCTTAAAGAAGGAAGAGAAATACATCTTATTTTTTTTTTTAGTTCAGAAACTAGATAATTCATTTAAAGTATCTGCAATATTTTTACTCAAAACATTTGATAAACACTTAAGCTTGAAAAGTTCTTTGCACCTATTTAGGCCAAATAAGTCATTCTTCTAGATTTTCAAAATACTTTTCTCAATTAAATGCTATATTTTTGTTTCAGAGATATATTTTCAATTTTTTTTATGAAAATATTCAAAATTATAAAATATATGCTCAATATGCTGCTAGAAAAATTTTCAGCCATAATGAAGCAATATATAATATAGCTAGATTTGAATGTTAGACGCAATAAATTATGTTAAAATTCTGATCAATTTTACTGCACTGTGGTATACAGTAAAAATTAAAACTGTTTGTTTGAGAAATGTTATGAATTTATAATGGCATTGTGTAAAGATTTGGATTCTTTAATAATATATGAAGGTTTTGAAGGTTCAATTTTGAATACCCTGTTTCAGAAATAATCAAGGTAAAATGGCATTCAAATTATCTAACAAAACTACAATATAGTTTCTAGATAGATTCGTTTATGCGAACGGAAAATACCATTTTTGCGGCTTATTTAAAAATGCAAATTTGTTAACCCTTAGCATTTCGATGTCTCCTTTAAGGCACTATTCAACTCCGTGCATCATTTTGTTGTTTCATTTAATTATTTTCTTAAACTTTGATTAGTAGAAATTAAGATTGATAAATATATATATATTAATTTTTCGGGAAAATTCAATATAAAATTTTCATATATATTAATTTTTCGGAGCAATAAACAATTTCTCTTATTTGGCAAATACTTATGCTCCGAATTACTTTTCGGAGCTTTAAGGGTTAAACTTATTCAGGTGTTAGCTTTTATGAATTTAGGCAATACAATTTTCTATACGATTCATTAAGAATAAATATTAATTTTTGGTTATAAAAAGGTTTGATTTAAAGGCTTTTAATGTTGTGATTGTGATTATGAAATTCATCACTAAGCGGTACAATGGAATTTTTCGAAGACCTAGTAATTATCTAAAACAAAATAGATCAATATACTATATATATATTAAGATAATATACTTAGTTTAAGTTTTATGATTTGCTCTATGATACCCTTTAGGACTTTAAATTCATAAAAAAAAAGCAATAACTTTTTTTAATTTGCTCAGAAAATCGCAAACAAATACTTTGGCTGAGAAAAAAATTATAGACAAATTAAGTTAAGTATTCAACTTGAAAAATATATTTGAATTGCATTGTTAAATCAAACTTACTTGAAATGCCTATTAAAGAGCAAATCGTCGTGTTTGAAGGTCCATCCATTCAAAAGTTTTCCTCAGTTTGGCAAGTAACAAGCACTATCATTAATCATCGTAAGTATGATAAAGCTCTCTAAAAGACCTCGGTTCACATCGGTTGCCAGAAATACATTATTAAAACTTTAACAACTTAGTTTTTTTATCCTCGATTAAAATTTCCTCCAAAATATCAACAAACTAGCTTTTTTAATGTAAAAATGTAAATAATTTTTTGAACAGATGAAAATTTTTGGGTTCTATCCTGAATAAAATATGAAAGGATAGAAATGAAAATAAACCTAAACTGAGCAAAATGAACAAAATAAATCCAACACAAAAATTTATGGAATAATAAATAAAAAAGTTTCTTTAACTGTTTATTTTTTTTATTATTGTACGAAGAAAACTTTTGAATTTACTTTTCACTAATTTTGTATGGAATCAAAATTTGATTGGGATAGTTATTTATTAACCAATGTCTCGAAATTGATTGCCCATTTCGTTTTAATATTTTCATGAATGAATATTCTAATTTATACTATCATTATATTAAATCACGTCCCGATCTCAGATTTCAACCCCGTGCCATCCCCTTATAAGACATTTATTTCCGACTTTACCAAATAGCCTTACTCTTAATCAGTTGAGCTCTTGAATTGTATTTCTTCTTTGATTTTTGTTGTTTAAATTTAATCAAAATTTCAAACATACTTTTGACTAAAATAGCTATATAAAAACTGGTTTTTAATATGAAATTAGATTTCTTTTATCAGATTAATTTGATTTTTTTTCTGTGTGTATAGCTTAAAGCTAACAGAAAAAAATAATGATTTCCTTTTATTCATTTAGAAATAAAAATATTAAGTTAATTTCAGTTACAAAATTAGCAATAACAAATGAAAAAAATCTTATTTCTTTTGGTTTATGTATATTGATTCTAATAAACTCTTATGAGATTTCACATACCTATTTAAAAAAACAATTTCAGATATCCTTTAAATGGAGAAATGGTATTTAACTTAAAAAAAGCAACGCATTGTTTGTTTTCGCCAACGAATCGTCAATCGTTACCCTTTAATTAATAAGTGCCTATAGTAGTCTCTATAGTAATCTTTAGTTCTGATGATACCCTTGTGGTAGCTTCGTAATTATACCAGATTTTAAAATAATTTCCAAATGATAAATGTTATTTTTATCACAAGTATTATGTAAATCTGCAGCTGATATTTTCTGAACAATTCTTTTATACTTTGTTTTTATTTGAATTTTTTTGTATATACCAGTCATATTTTCTGAGTGTAGTACTAGCACTTTAAAAATGTCGAAAACTTATTGTTTTCACTTTTGATAAAATCTTAATCTATCATATTGACTTTTGTTTAGCTTCATGGAACAACATAGCAGCTTTATATACAGGGTGATCGAGAAATAACAAGGGGCATTCCTGCAGCGTGTTATGAACTTGACGAAATATAACATTTGTCCACAATACAATTAAAGTATGCAACTTCGATTTATCAAAGAAAATAGATTAGTTTCAAAAACGCCTAGAGGGGAAATCCTGGCCTTTTGTCTTCGATGTTATGTCACAAAGTGTCCTATAAGCAAATTATATTATAAAGTTTCCGACCGCAGCGACGGCATTTGCCCTGCCGGCGTTTTTTGATATTAATTTTTGCTGTAATTGATATCTGTTATTTCTTGAGCACCTTGTACTTCTGGATATATTGAAATCTTTGTGCCTGTTACATTGAATAAGTAAATAGGAAATATTATAAAGATAAAGTAATCATTATGCATCATTAGTTAGCCTTCTTTTTCCTTCAGTTGTATTTTTCTTTTTAAAAAACTGAGATTTAAAAACTGGGATATTTTCAAACGCAGAATATAGGATATAATTTTCCTGTTTATAAAAAAGGTATTTTTGCATAAAACTTATAACTAATATTTTTATTTGTGGAATATTAACATCAAAATTACAATTTCACATGCCACGTGCTTTTTATTGATTTGTTATTCTTAAATAATTACACAGAGAATGTATTGATTCATTAGTTTTGAAATTTTAGTTCAACATATTATTATAAGATAGCAGTAAAACGAATGAACTTGGTCTTAAATTCTTAAACAATTTCGTTACAAGAACACTTAGAATTTGAAAATAACCTTTAATTTATTAATGCGG
>JAPMOQ010046034.1:202263-233550 GCA_026543055.1 Argiope trifasciata
ACAAGAACACTTAGAATTTGAAAATAACCTTTAATTTATTAATGCGGTTCGTGTTAACATATATCTGCAACCAACGATATAATATTTAACAAAAAACAGGCAAGAACATATTATAGAAAGAAAATTTCTTTATCAATTGATGTATCAAAGTAAAAAATTCAAGAATGCTTGCATCTTTCCTTGCTAAACTTTTAAACTTCATGTTCAAAATAACTGGAGATACTAAATAATAGTAATAAATAAATAATGATATTTAAACAAAAAAAATCAGAATTTCTCTTATATCTTAGAAAACATGGTATTCAAAAGAGGTAAATCCATTCATCGAAGGAATACACTTAGTTAAGTTTCAAATAGATTAAATTAAAAGCGAAATTCAATTCTTGAAGTTTAAAAAAGTCTCAAAACACATTTCAAAAAAACTGATTATTTCTAAATAAGAAATTTAGAAATAATTTAACCTATAGACAAAAAAACGGAAATCATGCTATAGTAAAAATAAAAAATAGTGAGCAATTAAAGACATGAAATAATCAAAACGCATGGAATTAATAAATGGAACTCGACTTAGACTATAACATCTAATAAAAAATATAAATTTTGAATTTATTTTTATAAATAAACTTTCCATTTTTAGTATACCGGGAGATCAATAAATAACAGGAGGTGTTCCTGCAGCGTGTTTTGAACTGGACGAAATATAACAACATTTCGCCACAATACAAGTTAAAGTATGCGGCTTCGATTCATCAAAGAAAATAGATTAGTTTCAAAAACGCCGAGAGGAGAAATTTTTGCACTGCAAGCGCAGAATTTATAGAAAAAGAATACACGATAGCAATGGAAACAGTAAATAGCAACACATCAGTACCAAAGATAAACATTTATTATAGCAACTTACAAATTCGGCTGACCACCAACTTGATGTTCTTATAATCGCATGCGATACACGAGGTTTTCGGCGGTAGATTGCAGCATATCGGCATTTATTAGTCTGACATGGAACGTTATTTGATCTTTTAAAATAGTAATGTCAGAAATATGTCTTTGAAACACAACGCCTTTCGAGTGAAAACCAGAACTGCCTCATTGATGGGAAAGTGCCAATATTAAGATCAGCGTCATCAATTAATGGTGTTATCTTATACGGATAAAATTTCAGGATCTTATGCAATATCTTTTGCATTGTCGAGAACGAAGTATCTGTTTGTGGTGATATTCAGCTTGCACTACTAGTACCCTATGATTGACAATCGCCTGATTCATAACGACAGGTGCAACTTCTTTAACTTGTTCCTGCTGTTTGATACCTTTTCGTCCTCAGCCTGGTAGCGCACCAAGAATCATTGTTGTTTCAAATCTTTCAACCATTCTTCTTAGTTATGTAACTGTCTTAACCGCCGGTTTTCAGGAAGAGCAGCACTGGCATTTTCATTTCACTGATAAAATAACTTGATTAATAAGGCGCGCTCACGTAGTGACAAAGCAATCGAAGGGCGACTAATTAAAGAATCATATAAATTCCCGCACCCCTTCTTTTTGTCTTCGAAGTCATGCCACAAAGTGCCCTATAAGCAAATTATATTATAAAGTTTACCCCATCGGCGTTTTTTGATACTAACTTTTTGCTGTTATTGATTAATTGAAACCGCATACTTTAATGTGTATGGTCACCGAATATTTTTATATTTTATCCAGTACACGCACTACATGGCTCCAAACACCTGTTATTTCTTGATCACCCTGTACTTCTGGATATATTAAAGTATTTGTGCCGGTTACATTTAATAAGTAAATAGGGAGAGAAGCCATATTATCATATTTGCATTATGTGTACAATTTCAGTATTTACAAACTTACAAAAATGCTGAAATCAGACTAACTGTTTGAGTGACATTTTTTATTAACTTTCATTCGGTATTTTTTTTTTTTTTTTTGGCTATTCAAGATTAAGAAAACCACTAAAAATAATTCTCAATGACGGTATTTTAGCAATATAGTCTGTTTAGATTTTAGCTTCGGTGAATAAAAAGTACACAAATATGCATTTATCTTTCTTCCATTGAACGAGATTGGAAATAGTTCTTCAAATTTAGCTTCAAGACCACGTACCAAAATTCATTTAAGTGTCTTATTGTGATTTTCAACTATCACGATCAAATGCATTCTTTAGATGTAATGCGAGTAGTTAACCAAGGAGTGGATTCGCTGTAAAACTTGAATAAGATATTTTTGGTTGAAATGCGTCAAATTTCATTCGATTGGCTGTCTCAATTTTTGAATTACCCAACTCGCACACTAAGAGGCAGAATGCATCTATAATTTAGTAAAAAATTTAGTGGTGCTTATTTCCTTTCTATGTTTTTGTGTTCATAGACAGTCACAATTCTCAAATTGTTTTTCAGTTTTTTTAGGTTTAAAACCTGATATCCATTAAAATCTCGGGATCAACTCTTTTACATTTTTTCTTTTTGTATATCAAAAAGTAAAATGTTAGTTGAATCTTCGATTGAAAAAAAATTAGTATTTCAATTGTTTTCCCAATAGTATTCAAGTATCAATCGCATTGCACTTATAGATCCAGTACAGATATTGAATAATTGACGAATCAAAGTCTCCTACCAAAATAATATATTAATCTCTCTAAAACTATCATAAGAACTACTATACATCTTACATCAATACGATTTATACAACAAAAATCATTTTTATTTTTAAAAAATGCTAAAATATGTCTAATTTTTGATGATTTTTCCGTATTTAATATATAATTATAGAGAACACGGTTTTATTTTTAACCTACATAAAAATCATTATTTAGCATCAATATAAATTTACCTCAGAATCAAATATTGTAAAATAAGAGCAAAAACTTATCTTCTGACTTTCATTGTTATTTTTAATCAATAATTATCAACATTATTGTGTACAATGTGAAAAAATATCTAGAAATAATGATTTAGGCAACAAAAATGCAGAATAATACCAATATTTTTCAAATTTAAAAATACGGAAAATTTAAGCAATTTTAAAATAAAGTTTAAAATTACTTCTTATTTGATCATTTTTGCTCTGTGAGAATCAGATTTAAGTGGAGCATCCTTTGAAAACTCCATTTACTTACCATTTATTTTAGGAAGTAATAATACAGATATTTCTATTAAAAAGTTAAATCAATTTTTAGTTATTTAATCTTAGAAATACGGCTCCTTGCATTTATTGAGTTCAAATTAATTTCAATACACTTTCTTACCTTTATAAATATTTCCATAACACATAAATAACACATAGATAGCAATTAACATTTTCCAGTTTATAATATTAAACCTATTGGAAATTAACCATCGTTCATAAATGAAACTGCATAAATTTATAATGGGGAACCTCGAATACATTTCTAGGGGCATAATGCATAGCACCTGGTTCCTTCTCAAAACATGAAGATTGATACATTTATCATCCATCAGTCAGTTAAAATCTACTTTGCGTAAGTGATTAGAGAATAATGCGAGAGCGGTTTGCTTACATTCATTACATTTAGAAGCATGTCAACTGGCATCTCCAACACGAGACAACTTAATTAATAGAATTAACTGGTCAGAATAGTAGATAAAATGCTTAGGAATCAAACACTACTTTTTTGGTATAAAATTTCCATATTTATTTTTTAAATACGATAGTTATTTTTTAAATAAGATGCATTGATTATTATAGTAAAAGGATCTGTACTTTCAATGAAGCAAAAAATTTGACTAGTAACAGGTGTCGTTCTATTACAAATATAAAAATCTCTTTCATTGCAAATATTCATATTGCATCTAAAATAAAATGAAAACTGATTAAAAGCAAATTAGTTCATTTATTCTGTGCACTTTTTTATTTGAACTCATTTTAAATAAATGCATTGTAAGTAAATATTTTACATCTAATACATCAAACTCAATTTTGACACCTTTCACAGATAGGTGATATAATACCTTCGCACTTTCTACAATAATTTATGAAATTAAAGGCAGTATTTTTTTTTTGTTCTTGGTGATATAATTCATAAAATTAAAGGATGTTTTTTTTTCAGTTTTTGCATCAATAATTATAAAATTAAAGGCGATGTTTTCTCAGTTTTTGCTCCAATAATTTGTAAAATTAAAGGTGATATTTTTTACTTCTTTCAATAATTCATAAAATTATAGGTGATACTTTTTACTTCTTTCAATAATTTATAAAATTAAAGGCGATATTTTTTCACCCTTGCAATAATTAGTAAGATTAAAAGAAATAACTGCTCTATTTTTTATGCATTTCTAATGCAAAAATCCTTTTATTTAACAAGCACTTTGTAATATCAAAGCAGTAATTTTATAGCAAAAGAAAAATATATGTTCATCATTTTACATGCGTTTTTTATGAGGTAATCACATGTGATATTACAAATACAGTTTAATGAATAAAAAAATTCTGAAAATAATTTAAGCCAAAATTAATAACTTTATGTAAAAACAGTATTTTTCTTTGATCACAATGAATAAACAAACTATGATCGACATAAATAAAAAACGTCAATATTGAGAAAGTTATTCGAACATATATTTATTAGGTTGGTGCGTATGAAATGTCGGATTCTCTTTACATGCGGACGTTTGTCTCCCTGTTTTCGTTATACTTTTGTCTTTGGCATAACCTCATTCATAGTCGTATTGTCCATTGCCAGAGACTCATTTCAGCAAAATAGGTTTTCTCGAAGGTCTTCCCTTTTGTTATTTCTTTTGAGTTTATTGCCGATATGAATTCTGCCGAAATTCGCGTCATTTTCTTATATGAGTACAAACTTGGTAATAGTGCTGCAAAAGCTGCACGCAACATAAACCATGCGTTTGGGGAGAATACGGTTAACGATCGGAAAGTGCAGCGTTGGTTCGAAAAATTTCGGACTGGCGATTTTTCACTGCAAAATGAGCCGCGCGGAAGACCCAAAACGTCTGTGAAGAATGATGACCTGAAGGCTCTAGTGGAAGCGGATCCAGCCGTATCCACGAGGGAACTTGCTATCAGGATGAAAGTTGACCATACAACGATATTGAGACACCTTTCTGAGATTGGCAAGGTTAAGAAGATGGACAAGTGGGTACCGCACGCACTGACAGAGCGAAATAAGCTGGAACGAACTGGAATATGAAGTTTTGCAGCATCCACCCTATTCACCGGATCTCTCGCCGACCTATTTTCATTTTTTCAAGCATTTAGAGCTGTTTTTAAGGGGCAAACACTATGAAAATGAAGACAGTCTAAAAAACTCGATATCAGAGTTTATTAATTCTAAAGACCAAAATTTTTTTAAGACAGGCATCTACGCTTTAAAATCTCGTTGGGAGAAGTGTATTGAAGCGAATGGAGCATACTTTGATTGAATAAACAGCTTTTGAAGAAAGATATGCAGTTTTATACAATCACTTAAGAATCCGACATTTCATACACACCAACCTAATACTTATATATATATATTATATATATTTACAAGAAAATCTCATTTCTCATCTCAAAGTCAGCTTTATAAAAATGTTCCTTAATACTGAATAAGAAGGGAATAATTATGTGTTTCTAACCAAGAAAAATAAAATGTGAGGATATAAATTCACAGAAAAGGCATGTAAATCTAAGTGAAGCAAGAAGCAACTTTCTCTTAAAAAGAACTCCCATTTATCTCAGATAATAATCCGCTAACTGTAACCGCCGAAGGGTAAATACAACAACGACATTTTAGTTAAACAGTAGCTAATGCAAATAAATGATCATACGTATAACTGTCACGACACTGTAACCAATCACAATCCCTCAGTCATAAAAATGCCATTCGCGAGCACCTCGCCTCTTCTGGGATCCGAGATACTGGAATTTAAGAGATAAATGCAGCTTTCGCGTGCATTTGTTTCTTTTTCAACCCGCTGAGGATGAACTACATTGTTCCTTCTTTGATTCTTTATTAGTGTTATAATGGTTTTAGACTGACAATGTGTAACTTTGGTAATACATGACATGGAAATAATAGTGTAGAAATAAGGAAAATAGTAATGGTACAATACGCGATTTCAAAGAGTTACGAAAAATACTAATTAAAATCAATGTAAGGTTAATATACCATTCATTGATCCACCAATGGCTTTCGTTTATATTATTTTATGATAAAAAGTTATTAAACTGGTGTATTACCTGAAAATCGGGTTATACAAAGTGAGAAAAATGCTTTACATGAGAGAAAAGAGAAGAAACTGATATTAATACTAGAAAGAGTTAGCAAAACAAGAGGAAGTTACCCATCCAAAATTTTCTCGCATACTCTCAAATTTGTCAGAGTATAAAATGCCTTAAACGGCACTAGCGTAACACAATTACGAAATATTCTTTCGAATTGAATTTATCACTTTCGATTAATCTACATCTTGATACCTGACGAGTTATAGACCTAGACTTGGTATGCTCTAATATTCAAAAGTGGATGGATGGATGGATTTTTATGGCGCAAGGGCCAAAGCTGGCCATGCTGCGCCAAACAAGTGGTATTTGTTTATTGCCAAATGGTCTATTAATAAAATATTTTTTCAAAGTGAAAATACAAACAACGTTTTGTTTTTATAAAATCAAAGTACAGTAAGTTTAAAGGACAAAGATCTTAAAGTTTGAACTCCAATTACAGAAAAGATTTCTAGAAAAAGCTTAAAAACCCCATGAAATTCATATAAAATGGATAAAATTTATGGCTCTTAAAAATTCAAATATATTCTTGTGAGGATTTTCTCCCACCAATTCACGCATCTCCAATGCTAAAGAATTAAAATACCGCATACGATGAGTATTAAATTTAGGACATTGAATTAAAATGTGCAAAACTGTAAGATTGACACCGCAATTTAAGCACATCGGTGCACGCTGACCAAACAAAAGATGTTTGTGCGTAAGTCGAGTGTGACCAATGCGTAGTCTGGGTAATTTAACATCTGCTCCTCTGATAGAGACAACAGGCCACAAGTTAATAGTAGGTTTAATTAAATGCAATTTATTTAGCATTTCTCCATCCCAGGAGTCTTGCCAAACATAAAATATATACTTATCATATGTCGCAGACAGATCATTGTGAGTGCATTGTCGTGATAGAATATTTAGGGCCACCTTCGCAGCACAATCAGCCTTTTCATTGCCCACTATACCTACATGACTAGGTATCCAGCAAAAAAGTATGCTGAATCCTTTTGCTTGAAGAGTATCTAAGCGATAATGAATATCGATTACTACAGGATGTTTGCATTTTGTAAATTGACTCAATGTCTCGAAGGCACTCATGCTATCTATGTATTTGTTTGTAAAAGTGGTATTTGTGTTTTAGACACGTTTTTCTCATCCAATTGAAACAAAATTTTGGCATAAAACTGTACTTAAGTCCCAAATTCTCATTACAAATTTGATACATTTCAATCATTGCGTTTTGAATTATCATGCTTAGATATTTTTGAAAGTATGCGCCAGCATACGGTCAACTCTTAGTTGGATTCGTCTCAAAATTTGACAGGCTTCGACCCTATATATTTTAATTCTGTGCACAATCTTATTTGTTGAGCTCTTGTAGCTATCAAGTTAAATTACATTCAAACAGCCGGACAGGCTAAATTACTCTAAACATATTTTACACAAAATTTGACAGAAATTTACAAGCTTAGTGTGAAAACCCTATACTAAATTTTTCAAAAGTCCAAAATCATTTGACAGATAAATCAAATCTTTTTACTGTTATCTTTATCACAAACGTGAAAATTTGTCACAATTTCCGGCTCATTTTTTTGAAAATTACTGTACTTGCTATACACTACGAATGAGAAAGTAAAAAGAGCAAAGTACTATAAAGAGGTGAATATGAAGCTGATACATTAGATACTACTTTGCTCTATCAAGGCTTACTTTTTATTTATTGATATAATGTTTTAACATATTTCATCTATAAATAGGCGATACAATAGAAATATGTCATGTAAAAAAACCACTATTAGTATTCAGAAAGTTACAAAAAAGATTACAAAGCAAATTACTCCAAAAATGAATATGAATTGATGTAAAGCCTGTTGCTCTATCGAAGCTTCTTTTTCAGACAGATCAACAAATAGATCGATAGTGCCTTTTGAAAATTGTATAAAGTGAATCGTAACCCCTGATCGTAATTGTAATTTATTCCAAGAATCGAAACAATGGGGAATAAAATATTATCAAGCCTTATTATTTCCGTTTAGAAATTCGATTTTTTTTCCTTCTGGAGTTCAATCTTCTGATCTTCAACGTCAAAAGAGAGAAATATCTTCAGAGAAAGCAAACTGGATGATTGTTTTTGAACAGGCGTTAGCGAGTTAAAATTATTACAAAGATAAAGAAGAAATTATTATCCACAGTTAGTTAGCATTCTTTTTCCTTGAATTGCATTTTTTTTAAAACTGAGATTTAAAAACTGGGATATTTTCAAGCGGAGAATATAGGATACAATTTTTCTGTTTATAAAAAAGCTATTTTTGCATTAAATATATAACTGATATTTTTATTTGTGGAATATTAAAATTGTAATTTCATATGCTACATGCTTTTCTTCGATGTGTTATTCTTAAATAATTACATAGGGAATGTACTGATTCATTAGTTTTGAATTTTATTTCAACATATTATTATAAGATTGCAGTAAAACGAGTGAAAATTGTTTTAAATTCTTAAACAAATAATTTCGTTACAAAAGCACTTAGATATTGAAAATAACCTATAATTTAATACTAAGATTCATGTTAACATATAACTTCAACCAATGACATAATATTTAACAAAAAACAGACAAGAACATTTCAGAAAGAAAATTTCTTTATCGATTGATTTAAGAAGAAAAAAATTCAAGAATGTTTACATCTTTCCTTGCTAAACTTTTACACTTCATGTTCAAAAAAAAACTGGAGATACGAAATAATAGTGATCAATAAATAATATTTAAGCAAAAAATCAGAATTTCTCTTACCTCTTAGAAAACATGGTATTCCAAATAAGTAAATCCATTTACAGAAGTAATACACTTAGTTAAGTTTCAAATAGATTATATTAAAAGTGAAATTAAGTTCTTGAAGTTTAAAAAAAAAAGACTCAAAACACATTGAAAAAAGTTTATTATTTCTAAATAAGGAATTTATAAACCAAAGAAACTGAAACCATGGGATTATCAAAATACAAGATAATGAGCAATTAAAGGCATGCTATTTTCAAAAAGCATGGAATTAATAAATGGAACTCGACTTGAACTATAACATCTAATAAAATATATAAATTATGAATTTATTTTTAGAAAAAGCTTTCCATTTTAGTATATTCAATAAATATCTAATTTTTAGTAATTATTGCCATAAAATTTCTCATAAAAAGGCTTCGTATCTCGTCTAAAGAATAGTGAAAGTCAACATTTATTTTGATATTTAATGTTTAAAGATATTTTTCTTTTAATTTTAGCACCAGCATTCCCTTGGGAAACCTTTCCAAAACTTACAGTTTCTCATGTATTATTTGAGATTTTATAATTCAATCTACAATACAAGTATTCTTTCCAACAAACCTATTCTAGGAAGTTGATATTAAATCCAGGTTTTGACATCAATGGATAAAATTCTTTAAATATCATTCACAATAATTCCTAACAGTAGCCAATTCAAATGAAATAAAAAATTTGGCTTTATTCTACGTTTAGAATATACTCTTTTCATAAATTCAAATTATGGAAATGGAATACAATACTTTTAAAGGCTGATCTTTTATAAATATGCTATGAAATGAAACCGTAATAAGAGAAGTTTAGGCTTGAAATGCTTTATTTCAAAGATACGCATTTAATTGAATTACAAATCTGAGATATCAAATTTTACAACGAAATTATTAAAAATTGAAATTTATTCTTTCTTTATAACTTAGCAAGAATGATATCTTTCACTTCTCATTGAAAAAAACTACATATAAATGTTGAATTTAAATTTTTAAAATGAGAATGTTACAAGCAGATTCTCTTACATATAATTTAATGTCTGGCAGCGTAAACTGATGTTAGAAATAGCCAAAATTAAGGAGCTGAAAAGGGATTTTCACATCCACAATCTAAGATATTGAAGTAGCCGTGGTGGCCTGGCGTTAAAGTCTAGGTTTCTGAACCGGAAGGTTTCAGGTTCGAGACCCGATTCCATCGAATAACTGTAATGTAAGCAGATCTGTTGCACGGTGAATCTGTCAGACCAAACATCCTTCCGCCAGTGTAGTATGGAGAGGAGGGTGCCACCTCAGCTATCGTCCAAGTCATATGACAACGGCTCAAAATTATTAGGTCCGTACCAAAATAGCCCTAGTTTTGCTTTAAATGGGACCTTAATTCAGCTAATCTAAATTCTAAAATATTGAAGTTACCGAAAAACTTTAATTACAAAAATTGTTCGTCTTAATGGTTTTTGCATTTAGGCTGATTGGTTTATTTTTCTATATTCAATATTAAGAAAGTTATAACGAAATAGAAATTTCAACCCCCACCACCACCATTTCCAACACCTTTTGAGTAAAAAAAGACATATGAAATCGGTCTGGGATATTTACATTTCCAACAACATATTCCAATACAATTACAATCCAAACAAAATTACTCTTGCTATTTTATTCACAAGATAACAAGAACAAAGCGCTATACGCATAATACATATAAATCTTTAAAAGAGGAAGGGGGGTATGTTTATAGACATCATGATTGGTAAAGAAGTAAAGAAATTTTCCTGAAATCCTGCTAAGAAAACCATTGAAATAGGCAGTTTTGCAATAAGAACATTTAATTTGGCATCACCAAAGCACCAATTTTTTAGTTCTTTTTTTAGATATAAATTATTATTTCCACAAATATTATTTTAGAAAATACAACAGTAATTTCTAAATTTTCTCATTTTAATAATTTATCCGTTTCTATCATCACGATGATAATACTTATTCTTAAACTATTTGTGGTTAAATGATATCAAACCATTTACAATAAAACATGGAAAAACGAACAAAGTCATTGCATATTTTCTTACCATACACAATATCGTTGGTGCTCCATAAAAAAAAAATATCGCGATCAAAATTTTAAAAAGTTTTTGGAGAAAAAAGGTAAGAACACTAAGGTGAATTCTGTGCAAAAACACATTTCACTGCTTACAGACACGGGACAGTTTATTTTCTTCAGATACAGCACGATGTCAATTGAATATTTTATCTGAAACATCTTTTGGGTCGATCTTATTTTAGCCCACCTTTGGCGAATAATAAGAGTTTTTTGGCGAAAGGTAAGAATTCTTTTTTCTTAACCTTTTAATTCAAATACTTTCGATTTGGCGAGATTTTGGAAAAGTCGCCAGAGGTGGGCTAAAATAGGATTTTACCCATCTTTTTTCTGTCTCATAGAAAGTTGTTTTATCTTACAAGCAATAATTAATATCGATGCATTTTTATGATCTATAAAAAGTATAACAGTGAATAAAAGATTCTAGATAAAGAAGAAAAATATAAATATTAATTGTCTGGTATCTATTAGAAATTTTAACAAAAAAATTATTATTGAAATTAATTGGTATAAATACTCAGAATATAAACAGGAGCTTCAAAAACTAAGTTTAATTAATCTAGACCAAATAGCCTGGTCCCAGAGTTCCAACACACATACATACGTATATTTATTTTTATTAGTAGTAAAGCCAGAGATATTTTTTATCAGTTTGTAATCTGTATAAATACCATTGGTCTTATTACTCATTTATCTTACTTTACTGGTCCTTCTGTATAACATAAAAGGTTGTTTTTGGACCTTACTATAAGAGATCTTTACTTCTGTCTTAATTCCAACATTCTTGCTTCCATTTCTGTATCTTATTCGATAAATATAAAATAATCGTGAAGAGTCCATGATTCTCACCCATTAAAATAAATTATCAAAAACGAAAATGGGCAGTTTGTAAAGATTTTTAGATTTTAATCGTCAGTAGGTCATCAGTTTCTCTGTATAAAATCGTCCTATTTCTTATGTAAGTGAGATAAAGATATAAAACTTAATCCCGTATAAATATATACTCGGGATTCATTAAAATTTATTTAATAAAAAATATATACTCTTATGATTCTAACAGATAAAACTAGGGTTAATGAAACCCTTTCGCGCCTACTGGCACATATACGTGCCAGCAAGAAACACGCTCACTTCCCGACCGACACACCGGCGTGACAGAGCCTTTTCTCGTTCACCGCCGGCCGTCACACATTTGTGCCAGTGTCCTAGAACGTTTTAAAAAATATAATTTTCGGCACAAGATGGCATTGTATGTCCATATGGTTTCAGATACATGTAGATCTGACCTTCTACTCGAAATGAGAGAAGCATGACTCACATACACGTGGTTTTCGATTCTATAAACATAGGGGGAAATAAATGCTTCCGATTGGAATGCTTTATGACGGCTCATTAAATTCGCACGTGGTATTTTATTTATAGTAAATAGGGAGTTTTATTTTCGCTAGAGTTGGTTATTTCGGTTTGCAGTTGAGTCTTCAGTGGATAATTAGATTTTGTAGACGTGAATTCTTTCTGTTTTTACCGTTGCAATGTCGAAACGTCATTAAAGTATGTATTGAAAATAAAATGCGTAAAATATATATTTAAACAAGAAATGGCTTAAGTAACTAAAATATGTATAAATGTATAAAAAAAGCATATGTCATTCAAATTTTATACAGAGCATTATTAAACAATGCGTTGAAACTTCGGTAAATTCATGGATTTAGGCTTAACAGCAAAAAGTCCTCCGGCCCTGGACAGACACTCGCAAAAGAAACTGCCGGCCTCAGCGATAAGCGCGCGTTAGCGATTCCCGTCGCGAAAGGGTTAATGAAACAATCTCATCAAGCTTTGGATAAAAATGGCAAATGCCATCGGTACTTAAGTAATTGAAGATTTTCCACGGTCATCAGGAAGTAAAACTAAAGATGGTGTTCGTCAACAAAATATGAGACAATTAATCATGGATGGATAAGTTTATGAATATTATTAAATCGATGAAGAAAAGAACATAGACTTCAACCAAAAATTTCTTAGCCTCCTATAAGAATCCTAATTATATGATTTTAGAAGAAAAAATACAAAATTTTTGAAAATTAGGCTTTAAAACACTTTTTAGAATTCTTAAATAATTATATTTTCTTTAATCTCGACGTATTAAGTGAAGATTAGAGAATTATATAAAATTATATAAAAATTATATGCAAAATTATATAAATTATATGCAATTATATAAAATAAGTAAGAAAATAGGATAAGGGATCCAAGATTATATATACAATAGAATATTTATGTTTACATTATGTAATATGTGACTAGTTTCAAAAGGATCTAAAGAATGAAATAGTTATTTCGAAAAATAAACGAAATAAGTTGTTTAACTCTCATAATTTAATTTTAAATATATGTCAGATTTAATTATTTCATTTCCTTCGAGAATGTTTTTATACGTTTTTTTAATGAAGGATGTTAATTTATACATGGATAAGTTTTTAGAAACATTTCAAATTTCAAATTATAATTTTGCAAACGCAAAAAACTTTTTCAAACGCAGAAAAATTCATGTTCCTTTTGAAATTAATGTAAATCCTAAACAAGCAGTAAATTTTTAGGGCTCATATTATGAATTGTTGAATCATGTAAATTACATATTTTGATTATCTTCTTCTTTCATTTTCACAGTGCTATTTTTAACAAAAAAAAAAAAAAAAAAATTCAATATTTATACCGAGAAACTTTTCAAACGAAATACTGCATCTTTAATCATATTATTAACAATGACAGAAGTATTCATAACAGAGTTAATGAATATTAAAGAGTTTCTATCAATCAATAGAATTCTTTAAACTTTAATTCTTAAATTTGTATTTAAAACATAGTACAATTGCAAGTTAAGTCTCATTACTTGTAAAAAATGACAGCTATAGAAAAATTTGCTATTAAAATAAGTGAAATATTCAGTTCTTAATGATGGAGGGAAAAAAATGAAAGATTAAAAATGAAAATTCTCTAAAATGTCAAACATTAAAAAATATCCCGCAATATTATATTAAGATAATGATAGTTTATTTATTAAAAGTCTCAATTTTTTTTTAATTTGGCATAATTTCTAAGTAATTTAAATAAAATATTTAAAGATTTATTTTATTTAATAGTTTTTCATTTCATAATTCCTCATTCTGATGATGATGATTGAAAGACAACTCCAGTTTTTGTTTGTTTGTTTTTAATAACCATTTAAAATATGTTCTTTTCTTGAATTAAACACATTCATCTTTGCTCAAAATAAATTTGTCTAAAGGTTGATTTCACTATTTATAAACACTTTAAAATATTTTTTTCAGCAAGAATCAATTTTTAAAAAAGAACAGACTAAAAAAATATTGCTATTACGTTATTAATTTGGGTTTCATTGTAAAAAAAATTATTATAATTTTAAGGGGAAAAGAATATTAAATTATTACATCTATTGAGTTCATCATAGCAGATAAAATCTTAATCTGATAATAAACATTTTAATATAAAAACTATTATAAAAATACTAGTTGTCAGATTTAAACAGACATGATAGTTATTCTAAAACTACAAAAAATAATTTAGTCAAAAAATGTTAATTAATAGAACCTTGAAGAACATTGATTTAAAAATATGCTTTTTTTCATATGACTCAAACGCGATGAAAATTTTTAAAATTTTCAATACTTTCATTGATTGTCAAAAATAATATTCAGATGCAACACCAAAATTAACACATTCCAAAACTCTCCAAAAGCCGCGATGCTGCTGCCAAAAATGTGATCCCAAAATTGTATTCAATCCTTTTTGGGTAAACAAAATGTTATAAGCTTGAAGCATCGTTGAATTGTTTCTAGAAGCAGATGCATTTATAACTAGCAGAATATCACTTGTCCAGCACACAGCTATTTAAACAGGGCTCTTAAAATGGAAATATATCCTAAAGCATCACGGTCATCATTCGGGAGCATTATACCGAGAACCCTAATTGAGTCAGTCAATAATTAAATTCTGTCATTCAAATCCACCTCCACGTCTCAGCACAGAAATGCCCCTAGAAAGTGAAGCATCCTCTGATCATGCTCTGGGCCACACCCCAAGCATTATCAACAAGCGAGATTTCGTGTCCCCTTGGGATTAGAGCCGCCAGCCTTAAAGAGGAAGAGCTACCTTTTGCATTTTCCTGTCAGTGTTAATTAGTCAGAATTTTCAGAGAACTTATTGAATGTTTGCTGCCATGAGGTGAGATAAGAGTTGTTTGACATTGATGAGGTTGGGTTTTATGGGGCAATTTGAAAGCGATGGAAACTAAATTATCTTTTGGAATTAATTGTCGATTGGTCGTTTTTAGTTTCATGAAGAATATGTATAATAAAATATTCGAAAATAAGTCATAAATAATTTAAAATCTATATTGTTTATTTTCGTGTAGAATTTTCAGATCAATTGGTTTATAACATTAAAATAAATCTAAGCTTTTTAATAGTTTTTTTCCAACTATTCTGTTTATTGTGATTTTCGTATCCATCATCGAACTCGAAACACGTTTAGAATTAAATGCCCAAAACTTTATTTTTATGGTTCCAAATATTTTGTTTCTAATGGAGTTTCTAAGAAATAAATATTTCATTTTACATGACTGTTTAATGGCTTTTATACAGATTATGCGATTTTTATTTGTTTGTCAAAGTCGATATTTGGACATTCTCTGCGCTTTTGACAACCCTGAGTTCGAAAAACTCATTTTGTAAAATGTCTGTCTGTTTGTCTATCCATAACAAAAATGACTCAAAAAGACTGAGTAAAAGCAAGAAATTTGGTATATGGTCTTCACAATAAATTTGCAGATTTCTATTAAATTTTGAGTAAAATTCGTTCTGAGGAAATCTGCCTACTCAACAGTCCGAATATAAGTTATCACGATAATTATAAAATGGAGAGGGCTAGATAGATGAAACTCTGTACAAAGATTAAACATCTATCCTGCAAATACCTGACAAATTTTGAGCCAAATGCAACTAAGAGGTGATTCTCTTTTGGTCTGTATTTTCAAAAACATGTTAAAGCGATCATTTAAAATTGCAATGATTTAAAAATATCAATTTAGATATGGAATTGTGACTACAAGTGCAGTTTTGTGTCAAATTTTTTACTTAACTAACCTAAGATTTAAATTCGATTTTCGAATATTATTAACTTTATGCCAAGGATTAATCACCAAAAAAGCTGTCTTAATGACAAGATCAAATCAGTAAAAATGTTAAATTCGTGCCAAAATTTAATATTCCGTTACTATTTTACGAGAATGCCACGCAAGACATTATTTAGCATAAAAAGTTTACAAAAGATTACAATTTTCTAGGAGACCACTCCCACTAGTTCTATTTCATGGTAACAATTGCAGCTTTTATTAAAATTATACTTTAAACCCATTCAGCCTGATATAATTCTCCTCACTGTTAAATAAGAATATGATCACCTGGTTACAGAATATACCTTGGAAATCATATTAATATTCTTTGAATTTGTTCAGAAAATGAAATGCACTCATCTGAATCGAAACAATCAAAATCAAAATCGAGAAATCATTCTACAATAGTCTCAAAACGAAGTCTTTGCATCATGGCCCGCTTTTCTGGATGATCCACTGAATATAAAAGCTTGCTGTATCTTAAATCGATTGACGGTCAAATGTTTTTCCGATAGCGTGGCATTGACATTTTAACGAGATGGTGTTTCAGGCATCATACGTGCAGAGTTCAAATTTCGCTATAGGTACTGAATAATTTCAAAACGAAACGAAAGCTGTTATATGTTGATATTCATAGCGATTTTAGCATTTTAACTTCGTTGTGGCTAGGAAATAGAAAAGTACATTCGATCAAATTTTTAGATCACATGAACAGAAGAAATTAGTAAAAAAGCTTCCAAGAGACTTTAATAATCATAAAATCAAAACTCAATAGTGAAAATTAATTGGAATTTAAATTGAAAATAAAACAAATTCAATGTCAAAAAATCAAAATGAATTACCAAAGAAAATATTTCTTTTCACAGATTTACAATATTGATTGATAAACCAGGTTCCGTTATATTATTAGCAGAGTTCTCATACATCTATCAACTAATGTTTTACTTCTCTTGCCATACATCTTAACTTCCTTCTACATAGAATGCAATTTATACAGATCTGATTTTTTTTTTATCAAAATGTAAAATAAAAATTTGACAAAATTTTGCCTTATATTCAATAAAACTCAATTCACAATATCTATTTGAAAAATTCAATAACAAAACTTTTGCAGAGGCAAGTAAATACAATTTGGAGTCACATATTCTTCAATATGGTGGTTACTAACAATTTCTTATTAAAATAATAAATACATACAGAAAAAAATAGAAAAATTTAACTTAGCGGAAGATTTTAGAAGATTTTTTTAATAGTCAGTCAGTTAATATTTTAAAGTAATTCTGTATTTAAATTTTTTGTCATATATTTAAAAAAGGTTTCCCCATTTCGAAAGCTGGGATTTCTTCGAGCAACATCCTAGTAACATAAGAAAGGTTGTTGTTGCCCATTTGCAACAGTTTTAATGGTTCGGAGGCACTTTTTAAAAACACCGAATGGATCTCAAATCCCTGCTTCCGTTTTGGCGACAATTAAACTTTTAAAAATGAAGGTTCTTGTATATGCAGAAATTTGGCAATACAAAAGACGAGATACTAGATCCTTCTAGAATTTTTCGGTACTTTATCATGGGAGCTGTAAAAATCAAAACTCATGCACGAGAAATAGTTAATCGAATTTTCTGTCTGACAAATTCTTTTTGAGGGTTCGCTAACTAATAACAATTTGTTGCTTGAGTGTGTGCTATTGATTTCTATAAGTGCTGAATTTGGAAGAGTATCTTTTATATTTTGCCATGTGTGCTTCACGCTATCCTTTGTTGAACTTGAACTTTTCACCGTACACCCATCTTAGGAATTCCCCTTAACAATATTCTAAAAATATTGTGTGTGTGTTTTTAAATTTAAACCTAAATATTCTTAATTTCGACTGAAGTACCAGTGAATCATACTCTAATGTGAGGATCTGATGAAATGTAACTCATACAAGATATTCAGGGCATTGTATAATAATTTGGTATACTATGATTCACTGCCTGCGAACATTATTTTTATGATCTGCCATGTTCGAAAAATTGCAATCAAAGTAATGATGTCTCATCTGTTTACGAAAAAAAATAATCATTGGGGTAACTGTTCAAATTGATATATCAAATCGTAATTCTAACAGAAAGAAATATAGAAGAAAGTTTTCAATCCATATTACCCTCTTGTATCATTGTTTTCAATTCAACTGAAAACATAAAAAAAAATGGCTACTAAAAATTTTAATGAGTAAATTTTGGGAATAATAAGCTTTACGTAACTTAAAAGCATTATTTTAAATACTCTTAGTTCATCATTCCTTGTTTATAGTTAACAAAAATTATTAAAAAAATCCAATGACAATATAAATGCTCCCCTTTAGTCAGGGAAATGTAAAATTAAATAAAGAGAACACGGAAAAGGTAATTAAATCCCGTTTGGGACTCAAATAACTGCACAGACATGCGATGCATTCGAAATAAAGTACTTCTGGAAATAAAACGTTTCGAAGAATCATTGACAGCTCGGCGCTCTGATGAAACTTGGCGCTTGTTAAATAATCAAGCGATCACTTTAGTTATTACTGCTGTCTGCTATTAAACGAAGAGGGCTGTTAAAAGTTATGCCGTGTTTATAGTATCGGCATTGAAAGCAATTTTTGAGAATGGTGGCCGGGGAGAGTTCTCTATGAGTTTAATGCCTTAAAATCATCGTACAGGACTACTATGATTTTTTAAATCGATAAAAAAAAGCGATCGAAGAAATAATTATGATTATATCACCAGATCCGATATTATCTTCAATCATTTTTATTCGATTTTAAAATAGAATATTTTTATCAGATAAAAATGGCCTTCTTGAATACATATTACAGGTTATTATCTCTTAACGAAAAGGTTTCTCCTATCTTCATTTAATAAGTTCTAATTTAAATCTCAAAATGGGTTTTTTAATATATATTATACTAACAGATTCATAAAATATATCTATGATTATTTTCTAAATTTTAAAATTGTAGGGAAGAACCCTTCTAGCTCTACCCTTTTGCGAATGCTTTAGAAGGCATTTATGTTATCAAAAATGGGTTGAGAGGAAAATTTAAAAGAGTTGTTTACTCTTGACAATACGGTAAAAGATTATTTGCCCAGTTATAATTCGTAATAAACGCTCATTTTTTTTGTGCATCACCCCTTTGCGAAGTAAAACCCTCGTATTATCGAGCTCTCCTCTCAAGGAAGAGTTTTGCTTCCTTGATTTGCATAATAATCGCTTGACATTACCTGAATTCTAATTTCGGAACGTCTCATATGGTAGAATTTAGATAATTAAACTTTTTATTCTTAAAATGTATTTGATATAGTCTGTTTAATGTAATATTGAAACCAGAAATCCACCACCATATCGATTTGTGTCATGAGCAATGCTATAGAGTGACAAGATTGAAAGATTGCTAGCGTATCACAATCGTAAGAGACTGTAACATGAAGTTTAGTAATCAAATAAATACTTAAACACTGCAATTGTTCTGTCCTTTACGATATGAAAAAGCGTCCTCATTCAAAAAAATTTTGAAATTCTCCTTATAATCAAATTAACTTCTCATTTCGGCTTATAGTTCAAAGAGCTAAAAAACATAGCAACAAAATAATATGATTAATTTATCAATCAGTATCTTATAGCATTAATACTTTTTTCTCAGATATATTTAATCTTACGACACAGTAACAAATACTAACTGCCAAAATTTTCCTATGAATAAATGTAATTTTTCCTAAAATTCCATTTGATTTTTGAAGTGATACAAGATAATCCAATGAAGCTTAAAAATGGCATTTTATATATTATTAATGTCAAGGAATATATCTGAATATTATGCATTTCTACAAATGCTCATGCAATTATTACATAAATCTTGCAAGCGTTGTAATCTCTAAAAATCCTAATCATACTTTCCTATTTCCTGGACTTCTCTTCCAACCAATAATGTTTTAGGTAACTGATAAAATAATATGAAACTGTTTAATGGATAATTAGTTGCCTTTGATAATCAACTGCTTTTTATTAATAATTATTAGTTACGAAAACAATTATTACAATTATTATTTATGAATCTTTTGAACAAATCTTTTATATATAAAATCTATCGGTAAAGTATTTTTAAAGTATTAAATTTTCCGGGCATTTATTTCTGAAAAATTAATCACCTTCCACTCTTCGTGCAAAAATTTATGCTAAATTTCCCCTTTCAATTCAAATGAGCTAAGTTTTCCATTTTCATTCTTAAAATATATGAATTTTTTTTCAAAATGGGAAATAACTCAAACTTTAAGTAAAATAGCAATTTGCAGTAATTATATTACTTGCAAGCAGCAATCAAGTAATTATAATAGGCAATATAGAACTAAATTAAGCAACAGCAACAAGTAATATAATTATTTGTTTTCGGAATCAAAATATAAGCAATGTAAGGAGAGTAAAAAAAATTTATTTTGTATACTATTGTATATACTTATTAATTTACATAATATCTAAAAGCAAAGGCGTCTTCTAATTTAATAAATAATTTGATGCATGAAAATAAAAAGGAAAGGAGGCTAAAAGGGTGAAAAAAAGTTCCAGAAAATGAGAGAATTTTTTTAAAATGTAATCACTGCCTTTTCTGAAATTAATTTGATTATATTTCGCCGAATTCAAGAAAATGAAAATGTTAACAAAACTTTCTCGAAAGGGTACCAATATCCAGTATACCAAACGTCAGCCAATTTTTATTAACCTGGTTATCAACATGGAAAATAAACTAAGGATAAAATATGTATAGCCATAGAGATAAGGGCGTTGATTTCGTTACAACTTTAAAAAGATACATTGCAAATTATTTAAGCCTCATTCTGTAGTTATAAAGACAATATTTTCATTAAACTAGAGGGAAAATAGTACTTCAATTAAGTGATATAATTATAGTTTTTCAAAGCTATGTACCTGTAAGATCTTTATCCTTAAGATATTTTGGAAATTATCAAAATTTATATATTTATTTCAAAAAGTAATCACTCCAAGATGTATATCTCTACCTTCAAAAGCACATTTTCTCCAAAATGTGCTTTTGAAGGTAGGAATATACATCTTATCATATATATGCATCTTTGATCATTCTATGCAAGATGAATAGCTAGCATGTGCACACATACGTATATTTTATTTTCATCATTAATAGGAATTGGATTGAATTTCTGTAGAGATTCTATTTCGTCTTTGCATTTTGCGATTCTAAATTTTGTTGTACTCTTCGTCAAATTTCCTTATCTTCTGTTTTTTCCAAATTGCTATTATTAATTAATGAATATTTTAAGTCAAAAATAATAATTTCAATCATCTATAATATTTAATAAAAATATTAATCCATTTTGATTGAGAGAATTTTTCAAATATTCATTCGCTTTGATTGGAAGAATGTTTCAGATATACATCCGCTTTATTTGGATTTGGATTTGAATTTCTGGCGCAAGATCCTGATATAGAATATACTGCGCCGAAACAGTGTAAAATTTCTACATTAAGATAAAAGTAAAATTAGTTTTGCATTGTAAAAAATGTAATTGCTTGTGTTCAAACTACTCAAATGTTAAAAAAGGGTGAAAGTTATTAAAACCAGATTAAACTTCATGTAAAATTCCAGCATCTTTAATATATAAGAAAATGATTATTTGGTCATTATTTGGAAAAATGTTTCAAATATTCACCCATTTTAATTGGAAGAATGTTTCAAATATTCTTTCCTTTTAATTGGAATAATTTTTAAAACATTCATCCTTTTTAATTGGGAGAATATTTTTAAATATTCATCAATTTATTTGGGAGAATGTTTTAATTATTCATCCACTTCAATTGGGAAAATTTTTCACATATTCAAGAGTAATTTTTTTAATTAAGGGAACATGCAAATTCTATTTTAAATACTGGTTTCATCCCTTTCTTTCATTATATTTAGGTGTTCCATTCTGCGTAAAGATCATTTTTGCAGATGGATAGACTGTCAGTTTCAGATTTTTTATCCCAGTGAAATGAAGTTTTTGGATCATATTTTGATATGCTTGACTTGGATATCAGCTCTCCAACACATTCTTTTTTATACCTTTGAAGCAAGTAATTTTCAAACATCGACCGAAACCTGCAGTGATGCACGATTGTACTTCCTCGCTTCAACAGTCAAATAAACGACGACACGTGAAGG
Organism: Argiope trifasciata; assembly: GCA_026543055.1. Classification (NCBI taxonomy): domain Eukaryota; kingdom Metazoa; phylum Arthropoda; class Arachnida; order Araneae; family Araneidae; genus Argiope; species Argiope trifasciata. The sequence goes on from JAPMOQ010046034.1 coordinate 224,778, forward strand.
GATGACAATCAACCTAAATCCTCGACCACCACAACAAAAATCCAATAACAAAAGATGCTTTTTCTAAAAAAAGATTCCCTGCAACCCGTTGTAGAATTTCCAAAGTTTTATGGCTTCACTACTGAGAGAACTGATTTTTATGGAAACTAGCAGATTCTAAATATAGGTTCAAAACTGACATGAGCAAATCCTTGCAAATTTGAGATAAATAAATAAAGCTAAGTACATAGTGAGATATAAAATAAAATTCCTGTTGCAAGATTAAATAGTTTTTTATTAAAATAAATACCAATGGCGAATATCTAAATGAATACGAATCGGTTAATTCTGATACTTTATTCAGAATTTCTTTATTTAGTTTTGCATGGTAATCAGAGAATGCTTTTAAAAATGCACAGTAAAAGAATAGATTAGTTTTTAGCGAAATATTTATGAGATATTTTATTATCGTAACAAAAGTCACAAAAATGTATGTAAATGTCAATGTTAAAAAACGATAATTAAAATATAATTCAGTTGAATATTCCATTAAATGATTTTGATTTAAAAAAATTATGGATCCCTTCAAAAATACACAAGTATTCAACTGAAAAGTAGTAACAATATTTTTGTTACTTTCAGTTATTAGTAAAACTTTTTATGGATAAAAATCAACATTTATTCTGCTTCGTTCCATAAATATATAAAGCAAAATATTTTGATAAATTCTATTAAAAATTTATTTACGCATTTGAAAAGTCAAATGAAAGAAGATTGGATAGTAAAATTAATTACGTGAAAAAGAGTAATTAAAACACAGAAAGCCTCTATTTCAGTGCTTTTTTTTCATGGATTCAGCAGAAAAAATCTTCGCTGAAATCAGTCAATGATTGTTTTGGCTGTTTATAATCTTTCCATTATTACTTTTGAAAAAAGTATGTAAATCTATATAAATAAAAATTAATTTTGTTTGTATGTCTCATATACCTTCCTAAACCATTCATCCGATTGATATAAAAATTGTTCAACTTAATCTTCACTTCTACGGGATGGGTATAAGAATAGTAGAACTACAATTTTTTAAAAAATTTCGAATTTCAACCTCATCTATTTAGCAAGGATTAATCTCCAAATAACTCACCTAGGAGACAATGGATTCTGTAAAAATGCTAAATCCAAGTTAAAGGTTGATATTTTGTAGCTATAGAAAGCAAAGCTACAAAATATTAACCAGTACTCAGAAGTAACTACTTTATTACAGATTATGCGAGAAAGTTTTGGGGTTTTTTTAATTTTAATTAAATTTTAGTATTTTCCGAAGTAACTACCAAAATTATTGTAGTACAAAGAAATTCTTTTCAAGAAATTCTTTTCAAGCATATTAACGAATACATATTCTATGGCTATTCAATTTCAAAAGAAATTTTTTTAACCCCATTTTCTAATTAAACTTGAGAATATTGAATGGATCACGCGATAAAATAAATAGTTTCTTTCATTACCATTCTGAAATAATACCAAGTTTTACAATTCTAAAAAATACACAAATCTGATATATATAAAAAAGGATATTAGTTTGTTCGTATTTTATATACTGTCGTATCATTCATCCTATTTCTATAAAAATTACCAAATTATTGATTGATTGCACTTATTATTTTTTTCGGCGGCAGCAACGCGCCGGGTAACAGCTAGGGAATAATAAAATATGTTTCATTCTAAAGTTTATGGATTTTCCTTGCTTTCAATAAGAAGCATTTACATTAAAATTACAGTCTAATTCGTTCTCCTGTAGATAATTTTTATTTGCTTCCAAAATGATTTCAAAAATCAATCCGCTCGATTATCTAAATATATTTTTGATTTTTATCGAAAAAGAATCCTTTCTACGTTTGACTTAACAATGGCATCTTTTATATATAATAAGCCATAATACTTCTTTTTTCATGAGTGTATTTTACTTTTAAATAATATATAAAATCATTTTAGACCCAGATATATACGTAAAGATTAAAATTTTCGAAAATATGATAGGTTCGAAGACACTGATGGGACTTTTCATTTATAAATTCACTTTATTCTTCCTTCGGAGGCAGGTAGGATTATTTTGATAGAAGGCGTGGTCACACACGTCCGTTACGCAGTGCGAGGCAAGTAGAAGTGGGCAAAAAAGGAATGAACTTAATTTTCCCTCGTCTTATATATTATGTTTTGATACGGAAAATACTGTTTCGCAGACCTTATATACTACTTAAATTCAGATAGGGATTTCTGCGTGTCAAACACAAATAAGGGAAAACACAGGGAAATTTTCAAAAAAGAATTTACTTATTGGCTAGCCTTCACGCGGAGAGTATAAAAGTCGACTCTTAGCCGATTCGGCAACTTAATAAAGTTACTCTTGAATTAAGTAAATAACTTGTAATCAGATCAGGAAGTAAGAGAATATTTTTTGAATGAAATTACTATGGGCTAGATTAAGATAATACTTTTAGAAATTAATTTCGATTTAAATTAGATGTTAAAATATCATTATATATATGTAAATATATATAAACATTTTAGAAGTTTCGTATGCAAACAGTAGAATCTTTTGAAATTTTTTAAACTAAAATTTATTTCACTACTTGAGGTATTTTATATGCAAAAAGAGATGATAAAACTGACTTCTGTATACATAGCGATACAAGAATACGGAAGAAAAAAGATACCGAAATTTTTCTCTTCGGTAGTTTTATGATGAGATTATTTATACAGATTTCTTCGTGACAAGTAATCTTTAAAAAGTGAAATTTAGGCATCTTCAAAAGAAAATTGCAAAAATTAAAGAATTTTATCTATCCAATTAGAACGTGAGAAAATGCTGAAGTGAGCAATATTATAGAGCACCTGAATAATTAAATAAAAAAAGTGGTAATTGGATCAAGAAATATGAGAACACGTTTAGAATAAAGTTAATAGGGTTAAAATAGAAAATTAACACCTAGATTAATCGATATTATATATACAGAACTAAAATTTATTTTTCGTTTTAATATTCTTTGCTAATAAAATGCAAAACAAACAGAATTGGGGTTATTATGCTAAAATATATGATTTTCTAACTGTAATAATTGTTTAAAAATACATCTTTCCATTCCATACTAAATAAAAATCATGATTATCATCTTCCGTTAAACAAAACGAGCTCGAGTAAATTAAGAGGAGAAAAAAAAAGAAAAATTGAGTAAGCTCTCTTAAATTCAAGGGATTTGTTTGAAATAATAAACATCCTCTGCAGCTTACACACAAGAATGATACATTAGCTAAGAAGTCGCTAACGCAAACAAATATTCACATTTGCGACTGTCACAGCACCGCAACCAATCACAATTTTTAGTCATATTACGCCATTCAGTAGGCTCCGCCTTTCCCTACGATCTAGGAAGCAGAAATTAAAGAAATGGAGTAAGTTTCCGAGTGCATCTGCTTTCTGCATCTCTCCGAGGAGAATTTTTAAGACCAGCGGTTTTCATGGATCTCATTTGTTTATTTGTCATGTAGGATTTAATGCTCATTTCCCCCGAAATTTAAAACAGAAAAATGTTTGGAGTAAAAGAAATGCAAGATTTATTTGTAAACCACAATTTAAGAATTTTGAGTCATAGGAATGAAAGAGTATTAAGGATGATTATTCTACATATGATAGATTTTTTTTTACCCTTTCGGCGTATTTACAATGAGCAAAAAAAGTATTTGCGCACCAGGTTAATTTATTGTAGCATACATATAAATAAATAAAAAGCAACTGAAAATTAGAAATACCAGCACTTTTACAAAACAAATAAACATATTTAATATCTGACAATAATTATATTTAAAATATGAAAGCATAAAAAAGTAGCATTTTTACTGCCAAAAAAATATTTTCACACTAGCAATAAAAATAGAAATATAGGAATTATTTATAAGTTAAAAGCAGTGCTTATATTTAGTATGCATGCCTTTTGCTTCAATTACAGCTTGTAATCGTTTGGGCATTGATTCTATTAATTTGTGATATGTTTCACTGCTGATTTGTAGCTATTCTTCTGTAAGATCTTGCTTAGGTTCTGATTTGTTAGAAATTTTCTTTTTCTTATTTTCACATCCAAAATATGCCATAAATTTTCAATCGGATTGTGGGGGCGTTTTCAATCGATTTTTTACATTATAAAGCAACCATAACCTCGTAATATATGCAGTGTGCTTTGGATCGTTATCCTGTCGGAAATAATAAGAATTAAGAATTCCTAATTTCAGAGTACTATTAGATAAATTATCTCACAATTTTATTTATATATTGTTTAGCATTCATATTGCCTTCAATAAAGGTCATTTCACCAACTCCGTTAAAAGACATGCATCCCCAAATCATTATATGACCACCGCCATGTTTTACAGTTGGTTTCAAGTTTTTTTATTTGAAGAAAAGTATTTGGCTACCGCTATACAGTTTTCTTACCATCTGAGCCAAAAATATTGAACTTGCTTTCATCGGAAAAAGTAACAATTTTCCAAAACTCTAGTGGTTTGCTGACATAAGCTTTTGCAAATTCCAGTCTTTTCATCCTGCTTGTTTCACTAATAAATGGTTTTTCTCGAGGGGCTCTTCATCGAATAATTGCATCATGAAGAATATTTCTAATTGTTTTTGGTGTAACTATTGCTCCCGACGTTGAAGCGACATCAACAGAAAATTCTCGAGCACTTAGAAAATGGGTTTTTGAAGATTCTTTTATGATGGCTCTCCTCTGCCCGGTATTTAGCTTTTTGGACGCCCAGTTCGTGGCTTATTTATTTTCTTAACCAGTTTCCTTTTTCTTCTGAATTACATAACGAGCACTGGATAAGTTTAAATTTAATTTTTTACCTATTCCTCGGTAACTTAAGCCAGAATTATGAAGAAATATAATCTTCTCACGAGTAGCAACAGACAGTTCACACGTTTTCGGCGCCATTAGAACAAAAACTCCCCAGAATCCCAGTTCCAGTTAATATACACTGATGGAAAAAAAGTCCCAACACTAGGAAGGAGCTGTGCTAGATAAACGAAATTTGGTAGGCCTGTTTATACATCTAAAAGATGACGTCGATTCAAATTTCGAGCTACGCGCGTAAGTGTGGCGCTAGTAGCGACACTATGAACATGCAAATGAGGTTTGCTTTAAATAAGTGCTGTAAGGTTCGTAATCGTTATTTACAGTTGAGATTTGACGTAGTGGGTTAATGTTAGTCAAGGATGCCTCTGAAAAGACGAAGAAGCCATTATCAACAGCTCACTGAGTTTGAACGAGGTCGTGTTGTAGGGCTACGAGAAGGTGGGTTTTCTTTCCGCGATATTGCTGAAAGACTTGACAGGAATGTATCCACTGTGCATGAGTATTGGCGGCAGTGGTCAAGGGAAGGTACTGCCTCAAGAAGACCAGGTTCCTTGTGGCCACGTGGTACTACTGAGAGGGAAGACCGTCGTATTCGGCGTATGGCTGTGGCTAATCGTACTGCTTCTGCAGCTGAAATTCGAGCTGCACTTGGCACCACAGTGACACAACGAACTGTTACAAATCGGTTACTTCGAGGACATCGAGATTTTTCGAGTCAGACGCCCTGTACAGTGCATTCCACTGACTCCAAACCACTGCCGTTTGCGACGTGAGTGGTGTCAAGCTAGAGTTCATTGTAGGACGGAGTGGAGATCTGTTGTGTTTTCTGATGAAAGCCGGTTCTGCCTTGGTCGCAGTGATAGCCGTTTGTTGGTTAGAAGGAGGCCAGATGAACGCCTGCTAGTGACCTGTCTGTGGCCTAGACACATAGGGCCTACTCCTGGAGTTATGGTTTGGGGAGCAATTTCGTATGACAGCAGGAGCACTCTCGTGGTTATCCCACGCACCCTGACTGCAAATTTGTACGTCAGTCTACTGATACAGCCTGTTGTGCTGCCATTCATGAACAGCATTCAAGGGGGTGTTTTCCAACAAGATAACGCTAGCCCTCATACCGCTGTTGTAACCCAACATGCTCTACAGAGTGTCGACATGTTGCCTTGGCCTGCTAGATCACCAGATCTTTCTACAATCGAGCACGTATGGGACATCATTGGACGACAACTCCAGCGTCATCCACAACCAGCATTAACCGTCCCTGCATTGACAGCCCAAGTGCAACAGGCATGGAACTCCATCCCACAAAGTGATATCCGACACCTGTACCACACAATGCATGCACGTTTGCATGCTTGCATTCAAAATTCTGGCGGTTACACCGGTTACTAATGTACCAACATTTCACAATTGAAATGGCTCTTCTCGCCAATGGCTCAACCTGTGATCTTGAAACTTTAATCAATTAAATATGTTACCTAGACAAATATATTCCTAAAATTTCATTACTGTACAATAATTTTTTCTTGATGTTGGGATTTTTTTTTCCATCAGTGTATTACGTGACTTTAAAGTGAGAGGCTAATGTACTGCGGGACTGATATACTAAATATTTGCATAATGTTCACATTTTATGCCTTCTTTAACAGTCAATGTTTGGTATGCAAATACTTTTTAGGCATCAGAAAATATTATTTTATTTCTTAAAATGTGTAATATTATTGTTTAAGGAAAATTGGTAGTTATTTTTAATTTCTTTTTATTTAAATAAATGAATAATTAAAAAATAAACAAAATCAAATTTGCTTTCTGGGGTTACTTTTGCAAAAACCCATCTGCGAGCAAATACGTTTTTTTTCTCACTGTATTACGAGGTCATTGAGAATCGCCTGGCTGCGAGATGATTTTTTTCTTTAGTAAATTCTGTTGTTTTATTTTAGTTATCAGAATAGATCGGGATGTACTATTAGAGGGAAATAAAAAAGAGCTTTTTAATACAATATTTTCCACTGCTTATTTTCCAATTTATCGTATTTATAAATTTAAAGATCGATTTTCATAAATAATATTATTTTTTTTTAATTTATTGCAACTTCAATTTGTATAATCATTAATAATTGAAATTCTCATTCTAAATATAAATTTTTCTACTTTAAAAATAAATATTCTTATTGCAAAAGTATTGATTGAAATATTAACTTTTAAGTATGCCACTATGTTCGGGATGAATGTTTTTTTAATTTTTTTATTTATATTTTTGAATATTTGCATAAGAAAGACTGAAGAAAGTGAAACTAAAAGAAAGTACTTTAAATTAAAAAGTGATTGAACCCAGATTTATGTGTGAAAAAGTTTTTCAAAATGGGAATGATGGCACTTTGCAGGCCCATTGACTGTTGTTACCTGTCAGCGATTTAAACCCTGTGAGCGTCTCTTGTTTTTTCAGTAGCGTCAACTAGGCCCAAGAGCACAACTTAGCAACTTAATGCGTTAAATTTGTTTTCAGGACCCCTTCTTATAGCGGGAAACATGCACACACCGCACAGATAGAACAACCATGCCCGAACGAGGACTCGAACCTAAGACCTCCAGATCGCTTGAAAAACGCACTACCCCTAGACCAGAAACCTGGATCGCTGGTTAGCCAAAATCTGCACAAAATAAAACTCTTCAAATTTAGATGCTTATCAAAAGATTTGCTTAAATATTTGCGGATACCTTAAATTTATTATCTAGTTTCTAAAATAAAAAAATATACGTATATATTTCTCTCTATTATCTAACAATTGGGCTTTGACTAATAAATAACATGAAATTTTGGCTTTTTTGCCTTATAAAGCATTAAAGTCAACTACAAAATATTTCAAAAAGAATAGATTATTTTCTTGTTCAGGAACTACTGAGCACATTGAGAAATTATTATATTGAATTTGAACAAAAATCTGTACATTAGGTTTAGAATGTATGCAATTTTTCGTAAGAAAATTTCATCAAAGATTAAAATTCGGAATTTGAGAAAACAGTGTTTAAAGGTGTAAAACAGTATTATAACGTGTGCATATTCAAATGCAAAAATCAGTGTAACTTCTTAAAAAATAAACTCAGAAACCAAATTCTAAAGGTTTTGTAAAGAAACATGATCAAATATTAAGAATGTTAAATAAATATTAATGATTTCGCACAAAAATGACTTCTTAATATAATCATTAAACTCGTTAGGACTCACAAATAAATATCAATGATACAAAATTTCATTAAAAAATTAGAAAATAGAAAATATTCTTAAAAAAAGGAAATAATGGAATGATACACGAGTGAAAAGCTTCATTTTAAAAGGTTTATATATTGTATTCATTCCCGTAAATGCATAGAAATATAATAAAAGATTCGTGCTAAATAAGAAAAATATAGCAAAATACCGCTGAATATTATATAAATCGTCAAGAGGGAATGAATTCTGAGGATTTTTAAAGCTATACTTTTTTGAAAAGGTAGTAGAAATTTAAATGCATGTCATTATCCCATATGCAACACAAATCTAAAGAAAAAAACAATTCTAAATTTAAAAATGTATAAATAATAAAAAAACAAGTTTATCGACAAAATTTAGATATATTTAAAAGAAAGCTTAAGAGAAATCAAACAATTTATATCATTCCATAATTTAATAACTGTGGCAATTTTCTTCTGAAAAATATTGTACCATTTTTTTTCCCCCAACAGAAACGTTGTTTGTCGTTATAAATGAAATCTCAAACGTCCGAGACATTCTTTTGCACACGCCCCTTGTTGTTGCTGCTTTTTTTCGAGGGGGGGGGGAGAAGTAGAAGGGAAAGTACGTCTTAGAAATTCGTGCATATACTAGAAACAAAGAAGTTAAATTAGAACAAAATTCC
>JAPMOQ010046034.1:233560-256948 GCA_026543055.1 Argiope trifasciata
AAAATCATACCTATGTAATAGCTTAAAACTATTTTTCAAGCATGTTCTTTCTTCAATACGCTATTTAACTTATTGTATGTTAATAACAATATTTTCACGTTAAATACCGAAGATAATAATAAAAATATTGTGAGAAATAATTTTCAAATTAACATTATTTATCGTTTTAATTAACCTTGTTTCGCTAGACACAAAAATGTGCGAAATATAACTTAGAAAAATATTAATCATATAAAGATAAATTGCACAAAATGTTATTTGGGGACAAACAAAAAAAATGCTATATTTATATTTTTAACTGTTTTTATTAAAGAAAAGATACTTCACAGCGAGTTTAATTACTTTTCTGCTAAATTAAAGATGTCTATCAAGTCTCTATTTTTACAAAAGACATTTTATTCACGAAATAATAAAATCAGTGCGTCATCTGTTTACAGATCGATGCCTATCTCATTTTTCTTCCATGAAAGTGCGATAAGATAGAGCTCAAATTAATTATTCAATTTGTTTTACTCATTAATCATTTAATTAACATCTGAAACATATAAAAGTATGAAATTTACGCGCTTTGAATTCTTGAATGATTTCCCATATTTTGAACTAAAGTGAAAAGCTCTTATAGCTACATTTCTTCAGGGCCTGTATTGAAGAAAGCATTATTTGTATTTTCAGCAATAAAAACTGAAGAAAATAGAAATCGAATAATTTCATTTCAACTATACAGATAAAAAAATCCATTTCGATTTTTGTAACCAAAGTTTAGAATACAGGATGATTTAAATTTTAGTTTCCCTGATTTTGAAGTCCTGCTAAGAGAACCATACGATGCCTTTGTATTTGGAGGATATGCATTTTCAGGCTAAGATAAATTGATTGGTGCAACATAAAAATTAGTTCAAAAAGGGTCGATGGAATTGAATATGGCTCAGAGATTAGTTTAAAATAATAAATATGAAACATGGCCCAACATTAAAAGACAAAATACCAGGTATTTGTCATGAAGTCTATCATTGCATTACTAAAACACAAATTTAGTTCGATGAAAATTTGAATATTCGACATCTTGAATTGCACAGTAGAATAAAATGTGCATAACAGGCGATAAAAAGGTCGCTCGTAAGAAAAAAAGACTGGACGTACAGTTTTCAAATTTTCATAGGCCATGACAATGCACAAATCAGTTTCCCATTGCTTGAAATGCAAATCCTCCGTCGAAGACGTTACCTGGACTCATTTTGAGTTAGGGTGTCCTAAACAAGAATACTCAATGAATCTCCTTGTATTTTTAAAATAATTTTCACGCATCTGAATGTAAAACGACAAACATCTAATTATCTAAATGAATGCACTTATGAAATTTAGTATTTGGACTTTACATATAAACTGCATATGTGAATTAAATTTAGAACTTTTTCTAAGGGATGCTCTTTTCTAATGTTATTTCAGAAACATATAAATGTGAGAAATCAAAAATGCAACGGAAAAAATATGTTCAATATGATATGGGATCTTGTGACTACAAGTTTAGCTTTGTATTAAATTTTTGTTTCAACCAACTGGGTAAAACGCGTCTAAAATATAAATACGATTCCCGTATACTGTTAACTGCATACCAGGGATGAATCGCCAAATAACTAACTAAGGACGACATGACAGATTCAATAAAAATACTAAATTCACAACAAAAGATAATACTTCATGATTATTGTACAACAGTACCATGTAAGTCGTTCTCTGGCATGACAAGTTCATTAAAAAAATTTATAGAAAACACTTTGATCGGTTTAATTTGAGAAAATAAGAAAACTAAAGAACCACTCATAACGAATTCAACGAATGGGTAATTGTTTTAAATTTTATAATGATGTAAAAGACATTCCATAACGAAAAAATGCCTTAAATATGTAAACATCAATGCTGAAAAGTTCCCCTTTCTCATTCCTGATAGCTGACATTTCCAGCCAACTGCTTCACGACCTGTTAAAAGTCTCAATTGTTGCCTCCAGATTGTCAGATGGGGGATCTTCTTCACCCTAGTGGTCATCGCACCTCGTCATCAATCATATATAACTGAAGAAGCACATGTGGGTTTTCATCCTTTAAGGGAAATTGATTGCACCTTCAAGAGGAAGGAGTGCCAAACCATATGCATGCTAAATTTTTCCTATTATGAAGAAACTATAATTAACACGTGTTCCAAAACGGTCAGTTACTAGGACGCATCATTAACTGATTCCCAAGATCGACTGGTGAAACTGCGGGGGGGGGGGACATTTTGCTAAACAGTTATTGGGCGATACAGAGCTCAAATGCGCCAATGTGAAATGAGAGGCGAAGATTGGACAGAAATAAAATATGGCTTTTTAAGAGGGTAGAGAAAACTTCAAGGGTTGCGAACTTCTGAATGACGCTCCAGTAGCTAAAGTTCGGGGGATTCCCAGATCTACCTCTGGAGTAGCCGTGTTAACTAACTACCTGTTAGTTTCTTGAGGTGTTATTTCTCCGAATTGATGGAGAACATTTTTCACGATAAGCCTTCAACCTTCGACTGTTGTGTAAATATAATCAACTTCCAAATGGTGTAAATAAAAAATATTTTAAACTGGAATATAACAAGTTGTTGTTATGTACATATATGGCTGTAAATAAACGGATTGTCTGAAATTCTTCTCTCTAATTTGATCGGTCAGGATCAAGACATTATAATATATGCATTGTAATACAATTTTAAGATTATTTTGAGGATTTTAATTAATGTCAGAAAAGAATACTTTTTTGCATTATATGTCAGCGCAAAAAAAAATTAGAGTCCTTCTTTTTAAAAGACATTCTTGTACGAAAATATACGAGAACGATGAAAATAGATCATTCAAGTCTTTTTTTAATGCAACAACTTTCGGCAAAGTTCTCTATAGTCATGAATCCATCATGAACAATATATAGAGAGATAGAGATTCTCAATATTTTAAGTCTTTTCCCGAATCCTTTCAGTAAATCATTCAGGTTTAAATAAATCGTATTGAAATATCTTCAATTCCAATATTTCTCAGTACTTCCCACATAAAGTTGACCCTTCTCGACTCTTGAAATAAATGAACGAAATAGTATTCTATATACTAAAGAAAATACTATCAGAAATATTATGATCTTTTAAACAAAATTCCGAATAAGAAACTGAAATGTTATTCATTTTTAGTAACTTCAAAAAGGAAACTAGTAGACGCATGCAATGTATATTTAACTCAAACTATGAAGTAACTACTATTTGCAAAATTTACTAGTTCGATTTTCCGAAATAAAGAAATAAAATACTTCTGTAAAAGCAATCAAAATTTCGATTAAAAATTAATCATGTCAAGAATGATAACAAAGAAATCTCTATACTAAATGAAGACTGACAAAATATGCTGGAGCATTAAGACCACTAATATTGGTATTGACCCTACCAGTGCATTGGTTAAACATTTATTTACAAAATTTTGTTTACATTAGTTTCATACAACTGTTCCAAAGAGCAACAATCAGTTCTTGAAAACCTTTCATAAGTCTTATTGTTAAATATTAGTAGAAAAGACTGATACGTGGCGATTAAGGTAATAGAACTAGAATTAATTTAGAAGCTTGAAAAAATACTAAGATGCTTGCTGTATGAACAGCTCTGCCATTAAAGATACTTTTTATTAGAAGAAAAATAATCGGTAAAATGGGACTTTAGGGAAAGTATTTTTAGTGGAAAATAATTATAATGTGATTTCTATCACTAAGATATTGCTTAGTTCATAATAAAGCCGTTTGGCACATTTTTTTAATTAAAAAATTTTAATGTTTGATTTTTTTAACTATATGCAGTTATTAAAAATAAATTTTTTGAAAAAAATGTCCCAAATTCTAGGGTAACTCTTTGAACTTTCTCCTGTCTCGGATCTTATTAAAAAATCTTAATTTTCCAGAATTACCTACGGAATTTTTCTAAATTATGAGCAAGTTAAATTCGTTGATGTATTTATAAATGTTTTTCTTACATTAAAACTTTTTGCATTATTGGATTTTAATTTCATTGAGTACTTGATAACTACAAGTTTTGCATGTATTAATACGAATATAAAACGTGTGAGCTCGTGTGTGGGTGTTTGTAATGATATTTTAACATCTAATTCAAATTAAATTAATTTCTTAAGTTTATCTTAAATTAACCCATAGCAACTTCATTCTAAAAATATTCTTTTATTTCCTAATCCGATTCCATGCTATCTACTTAATTCCAGAAATGTTTTGTAAAAATGGTTAGTTAGTGATTCCCATGGTGCAAGTGATTGATAAAAGTTGCTGACAAATGATTTTTTTAAAAAAGATCCCTATGTTTCCTTTGCTCTAAGACTGACGCATGCAGAAATTCCTATGAGAATATTAATAGGATATCAGCACTGCGAACAATATTTTCCCTATTAAAATATGGTATATAGGAAGAGGGAAAATTAATTTCCTTCCCTTTTATACCCATTTCTACTTATCTCTCGCTCCGTAATGTACGTGTGTATCCGCGTCGATTGTAAATACATCTGCCTGTCTCGTCTTCTGAGAGAGAGAGAGAGAATAAACGTCTAAATTGTCTTCCCCATCTTTGAACTTGCCTGCCTGCTTCCAAAATTTTAAATATTTGTACACACGCGCACATATTATTACGGATTAACTATCCATCAGGTTCGTTTACTGCGTAGTGGGGTGTATGGTATAAACGATAATGAACAATCCTTCAATAGAAAAACACAACTACGGCTTTTATTTACAGGACGAAGGCGGGAGAGTACAAAGACAACAAATATGTAGAGAGGACAACTATATACAGCTGAGACAAACACACAGGTCAGCACACAGCAGTACTCTAAAGTAGAAAGTATCCCGCAATAACAAGATTAGTCCACAAGTGGAAATCCAATATTGACAACGTCACAGCACACAAAGCAGCCAGACAGAATTCAGCAGAAAAGCTGATCCTCGGGGCTTCCGCTCTATGGCCTCTCCAAACGGCGGAATCATTAATCTGTCTCTTCTCACTTCAGTTGCAGACTCAACTCATGAAGACTCAATTATCAACTCCTCCATCTCGGGAATTCCGGTCTTCTATAGTTCTCGGGAGGCGCGGATCAGAGCTTCTAAACCAATCAGAAACATTCTGGACGTATCTCGCTTTTATGGTAGACTAAAGATACTTTTTGATGAAAACTCGTGGCTGAATTTTTGAATTAATTTTTAACAGTTTTATTTTATTCTGGGAGGCATGATTTTTGTACATGTGTACGAGCATAAGAGACAAGGAGCTAAATGAGGAAAAGCTCATGAAATTGTTATCATTGTGAATACATACTGTGAGAATTTGGAAGGGATTTCCTAGAGTTGTTTAGTTAAGGTAAGGTAGTTATAGGGATCTCTTTAAAGAATTTGTTTAGGTCAGCAATTTTTAATCGTCTCTCTCGGAGAGAGGGAATTGCTGATGAAAACATTTTTACGCAGCTTCCTATTGCATTAATTAAATAGAAAAACAAGGAATGGGATGAGGAATTAAAAGAATAATTTAGAATGAAGTTAATATGTGCTGAATTAAGAAATTAGAAATTGGAAAACTGAGCTGAAATTAGATTGTAATAGTATATAACAACTGATAATTATATTTAAATGCTAATTTTCATATTAAAAAACAGTGTGTTCTTATTTTTGGAAATATTTTTTTTACATATATTTATTCCTAAGAATTAATCTAAGCTTTAGCAACTATTAGCAGCTTTGTAAAAAAAGCTTCTTAGAATTTTCTTTAAAAGTATTGATAATGAAAAGACTAAATAGAATTTATTTTTGCAACCTACGGTAATGTGTATTGTATTTTTACATTGTTACTATTAATTTTAATTGTTGTTTATGCTTGCTCAAAAAAGGACATTTTTTACATATTACCGTTACTTTACAACACATTTCAGATTCCGAAATGGAAATCAGTATATTACGTAATTGGATGTAATTTGAAGTAATGTAATGTAATCCAAGTGGCAAAAAAATGCTTAATAAAATTATGTAATACAAATTATGAGCTTATTTATGACTAATATCTCTATAATGCTAATCAAACGAAATTAAATATTGTACACCAAGTGGAAACAAAATATCATAATGTATTACAAAATTAAATATATTTCAGTGTTTCAAATCATTTCGAACGTTAACAAGTATTATCTTTTCTAGTTATTTTCATACATTATAAATATAGCTGAATATATCTATATCTATACTTATAATAAAGCTCAATGTGTGTGTGTGTGTGCGTGAGTGTGTGTGTTGGCGCTCTACAGGCCAGACCGTTGGACCTACAGCTACCAAATTTGGTACATGTATACCTTGGAGGTCGGGAATGTGCACCTCGGAGCCCTTTTTTCGAATTTTTAATTAGAATTTGAATTAATTAAAATTTAAGCGAAATTTCGACGTTTTTCCGCTATAACTTCCGAAAATACTATTGCATAAACATAATTTTTATATCAATTTAAAGATTAAAAAATTAGCTTTCTAATGGTATCAGTTTTGTAAATTTATAATGTAAACATCTATTTTTAACGAATTTTTAAAGAAATATTTTAACCATGTTTTTATCACGTGACTGGATAAAATAAAAGAATGCCGGATGTTCAAAAAAAATTACCATCGCAAAATAAATCTACAGAAATGGTACTTTCAGCACGTGACTGGATAAAATAAAAGAAGTATAAAATGTGATATTTTCTTTGAAAAATAAATGCAAAGCAAAGGTTTCTACAATCGTTTGCAATATTTATATCATTAACTCAATAAATCTTCTTTATTTACGGTAAACTTGATTGAATTTTGACAGGATATGCATTGAAATCCCGACTTAATGGCATATTTATGTAATCGTTTGCAATATTTGTATCATTAATTTAATACTTTTTTCCCCTTTCTCGCTTTCTTTAAAAAAACATATTTAATATTTTGGCAACATAATCGAAATTTTTTTTAATATTTTGGAAGCATAACCGATGGTTAAAACTGACTGATTTATAAAATTAAAGAATATTATTAGGAAAAGGTGTACTTTTAGAACTTTCCGTCCGTCATCTTAAAGAAAATACTAATTTCAGGTCAATCAAATCGGAATTACTTCAAGGCTAATGAATATGTGATTTAATTGAAAATTTTAGAACGCTTTACTCATGGCGAACCAGCTGGTCGCCAAAGGCGGCTAGTAAGTAATAAAACCCTTTTATAATCCTCGTCAATGTAATAATTTTCATTAGTCACTGCGTAATTAGAACTCTCGAGTAAAATTCTAATAGTTACGAAAATGCTGATAAAATAGTTGAAGGATATGAATATTGATAAATCAATCAACATATAGCTGGAATTTATCAGGCTGTTGTGTAATTTATAATTGAGACGAATTTACCATCCCTAATTGATGAAACACAACTGCTGTGGAAGATTTTGTTTCTTAAGATAATAAGCAGGAAAAAGTGGGAAAAAGCCAAGACGAATAATATAGAATGAACCAGATGCTATTTCTCCGTAATATAACCAAAGTAATTATTTTGAGATTTTAAAGATATTTTATCAAATAAATGTATTTTTTTTTAAATTTAATATAAGCATGAGCATATATGAATAATTTTTTAACACTGTAATTGTCGAGAGTTTCACTCAAAATTGAAAAAATTTCCAATGTCATATATTCCTGAATTTTTGGAATTACAATTATTATCTCCTTGAACAGTGACCATGTCAACTCAAAAGTGAATTGTATTGTACAGAAGGATAAAATTTGATAACATTAATTTTTTAGATTTCTGTCAATTTTGACATGAAATTTGTTTAGGAAAAGTTTGCCCATTCGTATTCAAATGGTGAGGATACTCAGAAACATAAAGAGCTAGATGGATGAAATGCATTATTGACCATCTCAGTTTTAAGCATATATAAATAAAAGCTATGATTAAAAATATGTATAAAAAGTAGATAGATGAAATCTGATATACCATTTTATAACCACAATTATAGAATTGCATTAAAATTTCATGCCGATTAATTGAAAAAATAACCGACTATGAATTTCATTTTCTTTTTTCAACAAAATGAAGTCAAGTATTAGAAACACAAACTTACTGTTACTTTTGAGTGGTGGTTGCCTTCCTCTTCTATCCCCATGACATTATCAAAGGATGCAGAAAAAAAAGTTTTTTTCTTGTCTACGTATAGAAGAAAAATGAAGGGAGAATAATCCATCCAAGCAATCGTTTAAAATAGCGCATAAACTTACGAGCCAGCTTAGACGGATCTCAATTCTCAGGTATTCAAATCCTGTCGAATTTCGTACGAGCACAAATGGATTAACTTTTCTTTAACGTACTACGAACTTAAAAAGTCTTATCTGCAAATCAAAGTAATTTATTTTATGCGCGTTGATTTTGCTCCTAATTTTTTATTTAATCATACAATAACTATTTTCTCAGTGCAAATGCTAAACATTTTCATAACTTTGGTTTTTGTGTAATATTAATGTTATTTAATTAATTTAGTGTTTTTATTCAAATGCCATTATGTAGAATTAGTAAAGTTTGAAATAAAATCGAAAAAAATGTGATAAAATAATCAGCGCATTGATTGCTCATTTGGAAATGAAATAAATATCACAAAAAAAATTACAACATGTTCTGTAAACGATATCTAATAATTAAATGAAACGATACCCCCATCGCTCCCAGTATTATAATAGAACAAATGAAAAGATATGAAAAATGATATCTGATAAACAAAAATAATTTCAAAAGAAAAAAAAATAGGCAAAAATACATTGAATATGGAGACATAAATCAGATAAAAATTTTAGAAATTAAAAGAAAATATGCATCACAATAAAAAAATAAAATATGTAGAATTTACTCTCTGCTGAGCGTCGAAAAGAATACCGGATATTTATGATGTATTAAATAACAAAATTCGTATATTATGTATTTGAAAGGCAATATATACAAATCTATGCAAAAGGGATTTAACTTTTTTTGCGTGCGTTTGATATAAAATTTTCAAATTTATTGTTTTGAATTAAATTATCAAATTTAACAGAAAAAATTGGCAATGGAGAAAAATTACAATCATCAACATCATTGTACATGTTAACTGGAAAATGTAATCTAATTTTGACAAGCTAAACGAACGTGAAATAAATTAAATTTCAAGATATAAAAACAGTAACAAAAAAAATAAACCTTTATTTAACAAATTGACTCTATTACAATTTTCTAAGTAATAGTTTATATCCTAGACAGATAACATTTTAAATATCATTTTCATGCTATTAATGTAAAAATAAATATACAGACTTCAGATTGAATTTTTTTCTTATATTTATTCCTTTCATAAATAATCTATATCTATACTTATAATAAAGCTCAATGTGTGTGTGTGTGTGCGTGTGTGTGTGTGTGTGTTGGCGCTCTACAGGCCAGACCGTTGGACCTACAGCTACCAAATTTGGTACATGTATACCTTGGAGGTCCGGAATGTGCACCTCGGAGCCCTTTTTTCGAATTTTTAATTAGAATTTGAATTAATTAAAATTTAAGCGAAATTTCGACGATTTTTCGCCATAACTTCCGAAAATATTATTGCACAAATATGATTTTTATATCAATTTAAAGATAAAAAAATTAGCTTTCTAATGGTATCAGTTTTTTTAATTTATAATGTAAACTTCTATTTTTAATGAATTTTTTAAGAAATATTTTAACCATGTTTTTATCACGTGACTGGATAAAATAAAAGAATGCCGGAAGTTCAAATAAAAAAAATATCATCGCAAAATAAATCTACAGAAATGCAACTTTCAGCACGTGACTGGATAAAATAAAAGAAATATAAAATGTGATATTTCCTTTGAAAAATAAATGCAAAGCAAAGGTTTCTACAATAGTTTGCAATATGTATACCATTAACTCAATAAATCTTCTTCATTTACGGTAAACTTGATTGAATTTTGACAGGATATGCATTGAAATCCCGACTTAATGGCATATTTATGTTATCGTTTGCAATATCTGCATCATTAATTTAATACTTTTTTTCCCTTTCTCGCTTTCTTTAAAAAAACATATTTAATATTTTGGCAACATCATCGAAATTTTTTTTAATATTTTGGAAGCATAACCGATGGTTAAAACTGACGGATTTATAAAATTAAAGAATATTACTAGGAAAAGGTGTACTTTTAGAACTTTCCGTCCATCATCTTAAAGAAAATACTAATTTCAGGTCAATCAATGCCCGGAATTACTTCAAGGCTAATGAATATGTGATTTAATTGAAAATTTTAGAACGCATTACTCATGGCGAACCAGCTGGTCGCCAAAGGCGGCTAGTTTACAATATTGCAAACATGACACAGTTAATATTTTAGAAACTTTATGTATGACGGAATGCAAGATGAAAAAATAAAAATGAAATAATTATTTACAATTTAACTATCAAATTGTATATTTAAAATTTCATTTATATTTCTTATGTCACTTGCCATAGACAAGCCCATTGTTACGAAGATAGCGATTTAAGCCAATAGGGAGTATCTCTTGTTTTAGTAGAGCCAACTAAGGCCAAGAGTGTGACTTTGCCACTCACGCATCACTCATTCGCTTGCACAACTTCTTTTTACAGGAGAGCAATTCATGCCTCACATAGAAAGAACTGAGGGAGAACAATCACACCCAAACCGGTACTCGAAGCCAGGAAGCCCAGATCACTGGCAAGAAGAGCTACCCTTATACCAAGAAGCCGTCAAAATGTCCTTTATATACATTTTAAGTCAACATCTTAAGATTCTTTCACGGCATTGTTTGAGCAAGTTGGTAAAATGTACAGCTAAAATATCACAAAAGCTGAACTATTTACTCCAACTGCCAGAAGCTGCATTGAAATAGAGTATCTAAATAAAAAAAAGGTCCCAAATTTTAATTTTAAGCTCTTAAATACATAAAACTTTAAATTTACAAAATATTTTTATTAACAATATATTCCTTAATTATAAACATCCTATAACTTTTCCAAATCTTATAAATCTAATCATTTCTCAGTCCTCAGCAACGCAGATGCATTCAATTTTCCATTCCAAATTAGGACGTTTGTCCAACACGCCCCTCTTCGTAGCGAAGCTTTGAAACCAGATCTTATCCAAAATCTTCATGTACATCATTCAGGAGCACAATATCAAGAACCCTAATTGAGTCCATAATTAAATTCCGGCAGGCAGGTCATCTTTTACACCACTGCCTGGAAATGCCTCTTTAAGAGAGAACTGACGTCTGGTCCGGCTGTTAAACAAACCCCTTTGCATTATTAAAAGAGAGGCATGCTCTCCTAGGATTACAAAGCGGTCAACTTTTATTGAAGTAGGAATGTTCTACCTTTGCATTACTCTACGCTAATTAGGGACAATTTTATGGAAACTTACTGAATATATGCAATAAAAGCGTATGATTGCTGCTGTGAGAGGTTTCGTGATTGTTGAAATTAGCTTTAAAGGAGAGATATAATGAATTAGGATTATACTTTGGTATAAGCAGGAAATTATTTGTGTAGGAAAGAAAACATTTTGTCATAATAATATTTTCATATTCAGTTGTTTAAATTCAGATATTAAGATAATCTGCTGGAGTCACTTTCAAGATTTTTTGTTTAATGATAATCTATTTTTTCTTTTTATGGATTACTATTATTTTAACACCTACTTCATTTTGATTGTTGAGAATTGAAACCAAACAGGGACAAAAAAAAATTATTATAAATTTGTATTATATATACTTAGTATGAAATGAAGTCTTCTGAAAAGATCCGTTTTTTGGATCACAAAAACTCGAGAAATACTTAACGGATATTGGAGATATTTATTCTATTTTGTAGAGCATTTATTGAGGAAAGTTTTTGGTAGATTAAAGTCATATCAAAATAAAAAAAGAGTGCTTTATAATTGCTATTTTATTTATTCCGCCCATGCACGAAAACCTCAAACTGCGCATGTGCAAATAGCAAGAGCAAGTGCAATTATATATACTATGCATATGCGATATGTTTCTTTGTTTACGTCTGATTTTAAACAACAATCTCATTATGCCCAAAGGAAGGAAATCCAGCCTTGGCTGAAATACATTAAATGCCAAAAAGATTCGCTCTATAAAAAATTATTTGTAGCTATATTTAATAATTCCCAATTATATTTTATGTTTGTGTGATGTTGCGTAACATTCTTATGTCATATTGGGTGGAGGCTAGACTTAAGTTTAAAACTAATTTATATTCTTGGGTGCTTTACCAAGGGCAACGCTGTGCGGGAACAGCTAGTGTTATTTAAATAATTCTGTTTTGAATATTATATCTCTATTCGATAATTTCAAAATGCATGTCTATGAATTTCAGAATATTTCATTGCCCAAAATATTATTTCCTTTTGAAGATGTGGAAATGTAAACATATGGCAGTCAGTTTAAAAAAATTTTTAATCTATATAGAATTTAAGGAAATTTTTCTGGCAATTTGCAAAATTTTTATTGTGCAAAAGTAATGTTTGCATAACAAACATAACAAAATTATCCTTTCAATGTTGCCTGATAGGTAGATAAGTGTTGAAAATTTTCTGGTTATGACAGATATTTGAAAATTAAATTGGAATATTATTTAAAACAATATCTTTTATCATTGTAAAGATAACTCAAACAATATACTTTATTCCCGCAGCCATGATTTGCAATAAGTTGGTTAGTCAGGATTAAAACTTCAGTTTATATATTGTATAATTTTGTATAACTATCTTGCGTTCCTCAGCGAAATATTTCTATTTTTAAAATTTTTGTAAACATAAAATAAATTTTTGGCTAAATCTAACGCCATTTTGCTCTTTTATGTTATGCATTTCTCTAATTTTTTAACTCTATTTTAAACATCCAATATTCATTTTATCCAAAATGTCAATATGTATTAATTCCTTTCTTAAGAATGAAACTACCATGAAAATAAGCTGAATCTTCAATCGATAAAAATACCAGAATCCGTGGAGGATTTCATCGGCACCTCGGACTAAATTTTAAAATTTTAAATAAAGATAAGCGAAAGTTTAATATTTTTTGTTATTAATTCAGAATATATTACACCTCAAAATTAATTTTGATACTGACTTGAAATTCAAGATTTTACAATGCAAATTTAATATAATGCATTGCATTATTATTAAGGAATATAATGCATTGCATTATATTCCTTATTTTAATCACTTTAAAAAGTATATATTATGAGCGTTTTTTTGTAATGATATATTTAATTTTGAAGTGAAACATTATTTTAATCGTTTCATTTTTGTTCATCATTTTCATTGTTGCTACAATTATTTAAATCTGGCCAGTGGCGCACATAGAGTTTGAAACTCTAAGCAATTCTTATTATGATGTTCCTCCTTTGATGAGTCAGATCAAATTTAATGAGATAACATAGTCAATTTAGTTCCACATTCCAGAACATTTCCAATACATTAATAATTTATTCTGTGCAAGTATTTATTTCATTATTTTTGTGAATATATCTTTGCTTTCATCGATTGCGACTTCAAATTGTTTAGCTTCAACGTTTGTATACAATACCATTGAAATAGATAGTTGTACCTATAAATATTCTTATTGTTTATAGGAGCGAAATAGGAATGTTTTGGCTTATTTATATTAACAGCCCGTTGTAAAGCAACACTTGAGTTATTTAGAATGCTTAGGAACCTAATGAATCCCACTCGATAAACTATTAATATTTTCCTGATAATTTTATCATTTATGAAATTTGTTCTTTACAAGCTTTTGTTTAGTTATGGCCGCGGTGGCCTGGTGGTAAGGTCTCGGCTTCGGAACCGGAGGGTTTCAGGTTCGAAACTCGATTCCACTGAGGAACCGTCGTGTGAGGGGGTCTCTTCCACGTTAAATCTGTCAGGTCAAACGTCCTCCCGCTGGTGTGGTGTGGAGAGGGGGGTGCCAGTTTAGGTGTCGTCCTCATCATCTGATCTTGGTTCAAAATTACGGAGTCCGTCCCGTTTAAAGCCCTTGTGTTGCTTTAAACGGGACTTTAATATAACTAAACCTAAACCAAATTTGTTTAGTAATTTGGAAAATGCTTTTTCCCTTTCTCTAATACATATAAGCCAAAATTTGATAGTTCAAAATCAAAAATCTATCTTTTAGAATGCAATACACACGCACACTTTCCAAAACAATATGAAAGAGAAATAATTTCTTTGTATTTAAATTTTATTTTTTCATTTCATTTAATACACTTTATTTTTTGTCTCATCAATTATAAATATTGAATGAATTTCTTAATGCCTTTTCACCTTGTTTCACGACTTTTCTATTACATAAATACAGAAAGTATGCAACTAATTTGTCATGAAAATTAACTCGCTCTTTCTCTTTTTCTAACATTGCATATATTTGAAAACATAGTTTATGAATGAAACTGCATGAATTCGAAAAGCAGACATCGGATAAATGCTGTAGAGCATAATGCGTTGCAGCTGGTATCTTTCTCACAGTATAAAGAGGGCATTTATAAATTATTAGTGAGTATAAAAGCTACATTGCGCGATTAATTAGAGTGTAATAGGAAGAAGGCTTATTTGCTGTCACTTGCCTGTAAGCATTATAAATTGAAATGTTGCAAAGACGGGAATGCTTTATGCAATAGCATCATTAGAATTTAGTAATTGATCAAGCATCTTAATATCAAAAGGTAATTCGTTCTTTATAAATTTCAAAAATTTATTTTGAAAGTAATAAGATACTTTTTTCATGATTAATGTGGAAACTGCAATACACGAATTACATTTGAATCTATAATATCAATTAAAATTATATTCACGTTAGAAATGGATTCTGAAGCTGAAGATTTCTCAAGAATAAACAAGTTCGTTATTTTATTAAATTGGCGCAGAACAGTTTTAGCATTTTACCAGGAGCCATTACTCAGTTCCGATACCATTCAGAGTTCTTGCATCAATTTTTCCTTTTAAAAAGTTGGTGTAGTCATCTTTTTTAATGGTCCTATTTATTGCACTAGTAAAAATACAGTTGTTTCAAACATCTCAGAAAGAAAGAACTTTTGCACAACCAATACAATTTCATCTGCTATAAATATTAATTCTACTGTGCGAAAGTGGCTTGGGAATGAATAATTAAGAGACTACTTTCTATTTATGTAAAAAAGTCAGATACTATAAATTATTTCTGTAGTCGAATCCTTCTTTACCATCTAATACCAAACCTACAATGATTGTATAAGCTATCATATAAGATTTTAATAGATTTCTGACAGCTCGATGTAAAATTCATTGCTTTGTTAATTTGAGCTTTAAAAAATTAAGTCATCATATTGTTACGAATTTGTAATGTCATTTTTTAGTGCAGTTAGTTTAAAAGCAAGAATGATAATTTTGTAGATATGTCTATTGGATACCTAACGGATGGCGGATTAATAATTCCCTGGCTTGGCGACAAACTTGACCACCATTTGGCAAACTGGTGACAAAATACTTGGTTCTGTATTCACCATGAACCAAGGGAGATAGAACCAATATGAAGTGAATTATAGCGATCCATCTACAGTTTCCTGCCTCTGTCATTAGAAAAGGCCAGCACACGAAGCTGAAGTTAGTCATATAGTTAGTTTGCAGAGACAATGTTGAGTTAGTTGGATCAAAACGCAAGTGTTGAGTGGAGTTCAAACGATTGGAGGATTGAACTGAATCTTAAACATTGAAGTAGCATCGAGTCGTTTGCTGAATAACCAGTTGTAGAGTAGAGAATTAGCAGTTGAGTAGGGCTAAAACGAGAAGACAATGGGGAATAGCAAGCGCCTTTAGGATTCTGAATAACAGCGTAAATTCCCTTCTTGTTGTGTTTTATCTAGTTGCTTTATGTGCAGTTGTATTGTTTACAAATAATCATTGAATTGTAGATTTATGTGTATAATTGCCCATCCATGTTAATAAACATCTTTAATTGTCAATGAAGCCTGTTGACTGTTTCACTTAACACCCATTACAGCAAACTTATGCCTTTGTAGAATTTTGAGAAGAGAATATTTCCGTAACAAGCCTAACAAATTCATCACTATATAGGGATGAATCAAAAGTCCCGTGATGAACAAACCTAAAACTATCAGTATGCTTTGCCCAGACCCTTTCTTTAATTATTATTTAGTCGCTAGATTTCAAGTCAATGAAAGTGCCCTTGTGCTTGAATTCAGTATTATTATTATGCAGTAATGAGTAGTTATAATCTTTTTTTTGTGAAAATTATTATGGCCGCCATTTTTATAAATACCGTAGAGATCATAGATCCACAGCTTCCTCGTCAACTTTTCTATATTCTCTAATAATTTTGTATAAATATTATCAAGAGACACTAAATATATTAAAATTTTTTGGTAGCAATTACCGAAAATGAGAAAAAGGAAATTCAAGATTCTTAAATTCTTACATCAGACATCATGAATAGACTTTTGGTTTTTTAAAAAACTATCGACCAAAAGCGTCTAATCATTTAGGAAAAGGGGAAGAAATTAAAATTGCCAAAATTTCCAACGGATTTATTGCTAACTTTTAATTAGAATTTGGAAGTCAAGCCAGGCTACTTGGAACTAATACAATTTTTTTTTCCTCCAAGATGCATATCCAACCAACGCCAATCTTCTAAAGCAGGGATGGGCAAACTTTTTCGATCGCGGGCCAAAACTCGAAAAAATAAAGTCTGGAGGGCCAAGATGAATTTTTCTAAAATTTTAAAAACAATATACAAGTATTACAATTTAATATATTAATGAAAGGAATGAAATTGCGATTTCATTTTTAAAAGTTCCTTATATTGAGGTTCGAAGTGAGATGTACTTATTCTATGGAACGAGGCTAAAGGCTCATCTGTCAGTCTACTTCTGAAATAATTCTTTCTAATGTTTATAGTTGAAAACACTTGTTCACATATGTAGGATGAAGCAAACATAGCACTGATTTTCTGGGCATGAGATATTAAATTTGGGAAACTTACTTTCGATAATGATTTGTAAAACTCTAACTTTGGCATATTTAGAAACAATTGCTTGAGATGATTGTTAGATTGCAACTAAATAAATTCAAGCTGCAAATATGACCTCACTGCTTCACAATTTACGTTGAATGGCATGTTGGCGCCAATCTACAGCTATAACTAACAAATAACTTACGCTTAATGTACGCTTATGCCAGTTAATGTACTTTACTGATTGAAAACTGCCTGTGTTTGCTAATTCCTTCGATTTATGTTTTGTAGAACAAAAATAGAGAATGTAAACAGATTACCAGCTCTTTGAAAAAAGGAAGAAAAAATATAATATTCAAACAAAGTAGAAAAGGAGATGGATCTATAATAAATGAATATTTCTTTTAATTTGCCTCTAACAGGCAAATTAAAATTCTATCCGGATAGAACCTTCCGGTGGGCGGAGCTGGCCTGCGGACAGTTGTTTGCACATCCCTGTTCTAAAGATATCTAAATATTGTACTTAGGTGATCCAGATAATATGCCGGTTAATGTACTATAATTTCTAAGTATAAAAAAATTACAAGTTATGTAAAACAAATATTTCAATATTCCTGAATTTTAAACATTTGCTTAGTTTAGTTATATTAACGTCCCGTTTTAAAGCAACACGAGGGCTATTTTGGGTTTAAACATTTGCTGTCAGACATTATTATTTCATCTAAATCTCTGTATTTAAATTTCACTTTGGTTTTGTTACACTACACTAAAATTTCCTCTTTTTTTATTGATGTTAAATTTTAGTTTTTCAACGACCAATCCTTTTAGTTCATTTAATTACATAAGAATATTGGTTCATACACCAGCAATCCATTAAATATATTTAACTAAATGCTTCTATAAAATATATAAAAAAATATCATTTATAATTAAAAAAGATAATTCATCTTGAAAACAAATTTTCTCTTTATATTTTGAAATAAATTTAGCAAAAACAAAAGAAATAACAAGCATTACTTCAGTTATCTTAATTTTGAATTATTCACAATATAAACGAAACAATAAGAATGAAAATACATAACCAATTCCAGTCTTTAATTCATGACAAGTTAATCTAAAAGTGCAAATAATACAAACGATAATTAAATCCCATTTCAGCTTCAGATAGTTGCTGAGACAAGCAATTCATTCTGGAAAAAGTGATTTGGGAAATAAGCTGTTTAGAAACATCATTGACAGTTTGGCAATCTGATAAAACTTGGCACACGCCAAATAATCGAGCGTTGACTGTATTTATCACGGGTGGTTGGAATTAGACTTGCCAAACTACTAAAAGACATGTTACACGTTTATAGGATCGATATTGAAAGCAATTATTGAACGGAGAGGAAAAAAATATTGGCTACTTGTTTGATTTTGCTGTGAACTCTGATCTAGAAATTAATTTTATTTCTCATTCAATCATAAAATAAATTCAGAAATTTAAACAATTACATAATTTTTTTAAAAATTTGTTCTCTATTATATTTACTTTGATAAAGTCTCTATTAGTTTCCACAAAATTAAGTTTAAGGGTTTCTTTTAAAGGTTTCTTTTTATTCAAATATTAGTAAACTAAAATATTTAAGGCGTTTAACGGATAATTTGTAATAACGTATAGCAAAATACTAAAGTGGTATTTTAAACTTAACCCACAAAGAGAATAAACTGTGAACTGCGTGTAAGTAATGAATAATTATTAACAGTGATAATAAAATATGTAAGTTTGTACAATTGTGAAATATTTAAAGTAATTCACACAATTGAACTATAGCTTCCTTAATATCATTGTAGTACTTATAGTATAGTTGGATGTATACGTGATGGCTTTTGTGCTAACTGACTCAATGAAATGGGTATTTATTATGGTACACACATATATTTGAAACTTTATATAATTCACATAATTATATATACATATAATTTTGAATTATATATATGTCTATACCTGTTACATTATGATGAATTTATGATTGTGTTGATATAAACGTATATATTTTAATGGATAAAAAAACGTAGGGGTGTTTTTTTTTTAGAACTACAATTACTGTACTGACGTGATAGATATTTCACGCTTAATAAATATCCAGTAGATGCTAAAAGTTTTGGGAATTATTTCAAACATCACGCAACCAAATTAAATAAATAAATATTTAAACTGAGTGCGTGTAATTTACATACCTAATATACTCATAATCACATCCTATCATTATAAGTTTAGGTATTATACTGTGTTCAAAATTTGTGAACTTTTTTATTGCATTTTTAAAATATAAATAAATTATGTGCTTGATAATTGAACACGCAAAGATACCTTAGGGACGATGAAGTAATATCCGATTTTACACAACTGAGACTTGTATAGAGAATTGTAAAGTTTGTGATTATAACTAATCAAAATTTTTCATCTTTGGAAAAAGACGCAAATTTTTATCATTTTTATCAATTTTTAGTGTGTAAACATTTATATGATTCGTTGAGACAAATTAATCCATACTTTAGAATGGCAAACTCGTAATGCACCTGCATGCGAAAGTGCTGGCTCGCAGCATCTTCCCCTCTCCCCCCCCCCCGCTCCCAGCGGTCAAGTTGCCTGTCAGAATGTCGTATTGTCCACAATCATCTAACTATTCTGATCACGCCCCATAGGCATTTTGTTCAGATGAAAAATTCGTTTAAGTGGCAACTGTTTTCAAGTGCTGATGAAGTGCATTGAGCAGCAAAGAAAGTAATGGGAGGTGTAAAAAGTGACTTGCTATCCTAAATTACAAGTTTCTAAGAATGCGAAAAAAAATACGGAGTTTCACAATATTGGAACTTTAAAAGTGGCATTAAATAATTTGGCTCTATCTGAACTCTTTTTTTCCTATTGTAAAATAAATTCCTATATTTTTTTTTTTTCAAAACAGTAGCTAATATAAACATAACCCTAAACCATTATTTTAATGGCATTAATGGCTTGATAGTTTTTGAATGATATCAAATACTGCTACTTTTCGAAAATTAATAGAACCGTAATTATTCAATATAGGGCAGACTTTCATTTTGGAGGAATCAAAAATAGTTGTATTGTCATTTGATCCAAGAGATGTGTTTTTTTGTCCGGCGTTGATTCAGATTCGTACCTTCTGCTCTAATACATAGGCTAAAATGTCCCATTTCGGACAGAATTTTAATCAAAACTTTAACATTTCATATTACCCGAACGACTGTTTCTGTATCATCAAATAAACCAGAATAATTAGCAATCGCCGTGTCTCAATCAGTAAAGCATCTCTTTTAAGTTTGGTTGCTCCGTGATTCGAATACCAGCCACTGTGCCCAAATTCTTTTATTTAAATAGTCATCTATTATGTAACTAAGATCTGGAAGGTTCTAGAATTTCTGATATATTCATTGGATTGTTCTCGAGCATTCTACATGTATATAAAAACCAAGTGCCATCAGCGATTGATAAGCACTCGTAATACAGCGAGTTGCTTCGTTCTAAAAAATCTAAATATTTAAACTGATGGCGTAGCTATTTATATCTTCGTAAAAAT
This sequence comes from Argiope trifasciata, assembly GCA_026543055.1. Taxonomy (NCBI): domain Eukaryota; kingdom Metazoa; phylum Arthropoda; class Arachnida; order Araneae; family Araneidae; genus Argiope; species Argiope trifasciata. The sequence goes on from JAPMOQ010046034.1 coordinate 254,232, forward strand.
ATTTTTTTTAAAAAAAATAAGAAATGTAATATAATTTTTAAGAACTGAGAGTGTTTAAAAAATTCATGCGTATGAATATATTAAAATATGAGCCTGAAGTTCATTTATTTATGAAGTAATAATGTTACACAAGATTTAACACAACTCAACATTTATCAGGTATCTTTTCAGGAAAAAAAATGTTAGTGCCCAGAAAATCTACAGAGACATCAAAGAAATATAAGTTTTTCGATTATAGTTTGATAAGCTTGACATTTCTCGTTTTCGACACTTACATGAAATTTCTTTTACACTGAAACTTTCTTTAAGCATGTAGTTTTCGGCCATTGATTGGAGCCCGCGGTGAAACATGATTGCATTCCTTTGCTCAGACTTTTCCAGCGATCCCGTTTGAAAGGATGACATTCAAAAGTAACTAACTCCCCAACGGAAAAACTAACGAGAAAAGGTTTTTTTCTTCACAAGACTTTTTTTATCCTTCCAGAACTTTTTTTTCCTTCATACACGTTTTTTTTATTAAATTCATCACTCTTAGCTCTGTAAGGATACTATAGTATAGCTAGCTTTATTAACTAGACTGTCAAATATAAAGATCAGTTTAATATTATCCACGAATCAAATATTATCCACGAATTATCGCAGCAATGTTATTTTACCAATATAAACAGCGTACAAATAATAAAAATTGGCTTACATTCTATTTTGTTCTCAAAATTCCATAATATATGCAATTTAAAAAAATCTTATAAATATTTTTACATAAAATAATTTATCAGTCCACTCTGATATATGTTTGATTTTGAAAAAAGCAAATGGACATATCTATTAACAATAAAAATCGCATAAATGTCTGTCCGTACGGATGTATTCATAGACCTATTGTAGTTCTAAATGGTGTCCCCAAATTAACGCAAGATTTAAATTTGCTATCTTTTATATAGTAAAATTGTTGGGAACCCTATTAAAAAAACATTCTAATTCAGAAGGCTAGACAGATTTTAAGTAGCTGCTCATTAAGGTATGTGGTATTTCCACTGTCTTCTCGTTTTAGCTATACCCAAGTGACGATTCACTACTACACGACTAGATGCTGCTGCAATATTTGTCTCCAAAACTCCAAGGGCAACTCACTTCTCAATCCTCTTATCGCTTGAGCTCCACTCAATACTTGCGCCTCGCTGGACTGCTCCAACTCATTCGTTGCTGACTCAACTCTAACTATACAACTAGAACTATTCTCTCCTGTCTTTAATAGTAGAAGGTTCTCGACCAATCAACCGGGTTCTATCGTCAAAATTGCTAAAGATACCAGTATTATTCATTTAGTTGCCAAATTTCACGCCAAGTTACGGAATAGTGCCCACGTTTGTCACCAAACATAGTATTAATTGATCCAATATCCATTAGAACTTTTCGTTAAACTATCTTCCACACAATATAGATAACTGAGCCGGAAAGTAACAGAATAGATTCGTAACAATGTGAAATATTTTGAAATCATAAGTATTGAAAAGAAATTATATCATGACAGTTATATGCGCTAAAACTTTTCATACAAATTTCAACAGAAAGCAATTGTTCGAAGTCTTTTATTTAAATTGCAACATTTATTTAATATTTTTTTATAAAAGTCCATGATATTTTTATCGAAAATATGCTGTCTAACAAAAATTAATTCATTTAACTAGTAGAAAATTACTCACTACTAGTTAAATGAAGACCTGAAAATATTTAAATTAATTAAGGTCTTAAGGTCATTCTTGTTTTATAAGATATTTTTAGAGTTCATGATTTATGTAACTGCTTTTGTTAGCGCTGCACTTTCTTAATAACTCAAAAAATTTCAGAAATATCATTGCTTGACGTACTTATAAAGATCAGATTAGAAATTCATAAATTTCTAACCTAGAATGAAGTTTAATATAGAAAAAAAAAAGATTAACGTAAATTTATCCAAAGTTATGCTAATATTCTTTTTAATTTATCTGGAAACAAAAAAAATATCCCGATCAAAAGGAAAAATTCTTGAATTTTTATTAATTACCAGGTAATGGAGGGAAATTAACAATTTACTTGAGCATATAGTATATTCTAAATGAATGTCATTTCTTAAATTAATTTTGGTTCCTTAAAGCATATGAAATATATAATAAAAAATACAATTTAATAAAACTTATTAGAAAAAAAATGATATTTTAAAGAATTAAGGAAATGCATATTATCGAACCCTCAATTAGGTTACAAAAATTAGAGGAAGTACTAGAAATTATAAAATTTAAAAATCACAATTATAAGAAAAATTTTATTAATATGTACAGTAATTGCGTAGATTTTGTAATACAGATGTTGCACGCCTTGACCTGTCCCTTTATTTTTGAAAATTGCAAAGATATTAGCAAAAAAGTTGTTCACAGAAGTCTAATATGGACTAAACTTTCAGAGTATATAAAATGAGCAGATTTTGTTCAAACGTTTTTTCATTACTAAGTCTATATTTTTTAGTTTGTAAGCTTTTCACGTTTACTTTTGAAATCATAAAAAAACTATTATTTTATGCATTTTTTAATTGTAGTCAGGCTATAAAAATGACTTTTCAACTTTTATTTTGCTGTCAAAATAGTCAAAATTCATGAAAAGGAGTACATTAGATTAACATGAGATGAATACATTAGATTAACATGAGATGAATACATTAGATTAACATGAGATGAATACAT
>JAPMOQ010046034.1:256958-293638 GCA_026543055.1 Argiope trifasciata
AGATTAACATGAGATGAATACATTAGATTAACATGAGATGAATACATCAGATTAACATGAGATGAGTACATTGGATATAATTAATGATAAATTATCCATCAAATATTCAATAGGAATGGTCCTTTTTTCATAAAAACAAAATCGATTTTCTGTCACTGTTACATTATTCGCTTCAATTACAACTGTTATATTTATAATTGAGACTTTCAAGAATAACAAGAAATTTATAAATTCTTTAATCACAAAAATGTGCAAATAAAAAAATCAAAATTAATTTTTGATTCCAAAATAAGTTCGTATGCTAAAAATAGAGAAATATGATTGATTTTCTTATAGAAAAGTAAATTTTAGACAATTTGCTAAAAGTAAAAAGTAAAAAAAAAAATTTAGACAATGTTTAAAAATTCGACTTTTTCTAAAATAATTTTTTTTTATTTGAAACAGTACTTTTATCGTATAGACAAGATGAAACTACCTTCCATTTCTTTATAAGACAACGAATCTTGTTTGTTGTATTCTTTTATAATAGGGCCATTTAGAAGTAAATTATTATTCCAATTAGCGGTACCTAATTTTAGATTAATCAAAAATTAATCCTAAGACAGTTCTTGCTGTACTACGGAATGAAATTGTCTCATTCTCTACTAGATATCTTCTGTATCTTGGAAAGAATTTTAAAATGTCATTTTAATTCTGTAGAAGCCAAATAACTCTGAGGGCATCTCAAAATTTTATCCATGCTTTTGGACCAGCAATCAAACTATAATATACATCTATGAACGAAGAATATAAGAACGCATAGGACAATAGAGAAAGAACAGCTCCAATATGAAAAAACTTATTATTAAACAGTGAAAACTTTACCTAAGTGGAAAATGTTGCTAGCAAGCTCATGCAGAAAAAATCCACTAATGTCATAGAAGAATACTAATGATTTCGCTTTATAAATCTTTGGCAAAAAAAAATTGAAAGTACACCAAATATCGTTCTTTTTTAAATTAAAATAAATAATAATAGATAGTACCAACAGTACTAGATGAGAATTAGCAAGACAAAGTATTGAAAAGGCGTTCATGCGTTGTTTAATTTAAACATATTTTCATGAACAAACCAAAAACTCCAGAAAATCTAATTTGAAAACTTTTACGATAATTTTTTTTTGAGAAATACTGATTAGCATACAATTATTTAAATCAAAATATTCTTTAATTGTGTGCAAGATTTTGTGTTATGTCATATGAGACGACTAATGGTACGCCTGCAGTATTTTTTTATATTTGATTAAATTGCTAGCAAGTTATGATATTGATGTTACATTAATACTTATTGGTATATAACGTCAATCTTTGATCCGCCAAGTCACCTGATATTAACGCAATGTTATTTTAAATGTCATACTCTAAAGAACCAATCAAGGAGAACGATCCACCAAAATGGGTAAAAAAAACCAATATTCCAGAAGTTACAAAGTCCTGGCACAATTATATGGTTAAGCAGGTTCTTCAGGATTTCCAGTGCTTTACAAATCTATGAAACCCAATATGAAAAAGAAGTTGTGGGGAATTTGCCAACAGTACATCATGAATTTCCGAAGGGTTATAAGCTGAAGCACTTTTTGACCCAACCAATATCAAAGGCATTACAGGAACAACAATGGGAACTGCTCAAGTTGTTACTACCAGTGTTGGAATGTGTGACATTGATGTCAGACCCAGTTTATATGGAGGGGTCATTGTGACTGGAGGAAACACCCTCATTCAAGGATTTACTGAGCGATTAAATCGAGACCTATCCGCAAAAACTCCTCCAAGCATGAGATTGAAGGTTATCAGTTCAAATAATGCAGCAGAACATAGATTTGGGTCTTGGATAGGAGGATCAATTTTGGCTTCTCTTGGAACCTTTCAGCAAATGTGGATAACAAAGCAAGAGTATGATGAAGGTGGCAAAACTCAAGTAGAAAGAAAATGTCCTTGACATTCACCTTTTGGTGAAGATTGATTAATCATTGGATGATGTAAGTTTAAATCCAATGGTTTCATATTCTGAAGAATACTGTTAGCATTGGATTTAAATTTACAATTTTGTATTTAGTTTTACGAATAACTTTTCCATTGTATGCATAAATGATTTTTTATTACCATTATATTTGCATTGCATTTTTTACTTCCTCAGATTTCTCTACTAGAAAATCACATTTGGTTTTGTCTGTGTTAATAACTGAAAAAAGAACTAAGAATTTTAATTAAAAATAAAAACATTGTTTTGTGTTTTAATATCAGTACCTGATATAAAAGACAACAACAAAGGATGAGTTTTGAATTTTTTAATTGATTGCGTGTATTATCGTTTTATGGAAATAACACTGTAACATCATAGCGTTATTTAAAGCGTAATATCCCATTTATCTTTTTTCTAAATTCTGCAATGCTATAACTTTATTTTTACTCATCTTATAAACTAACCTAGATATTAATACAGAATCCTTTTTTAAGTTTTCAGCAAAAGAAAGCCCTTGGTTCAACGTAAGAAGAAACAATGAAAATGGTTTTAATTTCAGGGCAACAATGTATTTTATTTTTGAAAATAAGGAAAAAATATTAAAATAATTATTAAAGAATAAACTTTTAGAATTTTTAAAGTTGTCAAGCAAATATTTCTATGCAACAATATTTTGAAAATTAGCATTAAAAAATTCGTTTAATTTTCAATAACAATTCTAATTGAAATTTCAAACCATCGCTCCTATAGTCGCACATTTAAGCTCTTTAAATATAAATATGACACATTCAGTAGTTCTAAGTCAAATGTTCAGGCCTGTTTCACGTCAAAAACTAATTCTTAGCAGAGACAGATATTCTAAATCTAATTTATCTATTTTTGGCCTATTTGGAGTAAATGTCAGTCCCCGTTTAAATATCCGATTCATAGCCTTAAATAAGCATGTCTTTCCAGTGAAGCATGCAAAAAAGAAAAGTAAAACGACTACAGAAGCAATTTTATATTAAAGAGAATTTCCATTTGTTTAAATAAAACCTCAATCCCCGGATTCATGCGTCTCAAGAGCAAATATAACAACGACGCATTTGTTAAGCAGTCATTTGTGTAAATAAATTGCTTACATTTGCGACTGCAAAGGCTTTTCAACCAATCACAATCGCTCAGTCAGAAATTCCCATTCACGACGACCTACTTCTTCGAGGGATCTAAGAAGCAGAAATTTAAGAGATGAATATTTGCCTTTCTTTAATTCTCCGAGGAAAAACAGTTGAACAAGCAATTTTACTGCGAATCATTTCTTTGTTTTGCAATGCTTAGCTTTCATGTAGTTTTTCAAAAGACGAAAAGAAGAGACATTGGGATATTTATTTGTAAAATCTTGTTAAAATCTTCAAAATTATAGCCATAAAAAGTATCTAGGTATCTTTAAACATGTTTCGTTTTGTGTATTTCGTTTTTCTGAAATGAGATCCGAGGGTATCAAAGCCTTTAAAAGTACTTTCATCTCTGATGCTGCTGTTTATATTTGAAAATAGGAGAATTGAGAATGTATTATTTAAATTTTAATACAAAATAAAATTTAAGAAATGGTAAAAATTACTTTAGGAAATGAAAACTCAACATTCTGTATTTTGTTACAAGTTCTACATAGGTTTAAAGAAATCATTTAATCTGTGGTATGATAGAAGAATAATTATATATTCTTGTATTCCCATTGCATATATCAATCAAAAATACGTCTATTTTATAAATTTTCTTTGCTCAGTTTGAATTTATCTATACTAATCATAGAGCTGGGATACTGATAGAGGAAGTGCAACCCTACTTTCGTGTAGGACAAGATAAAATCACGTGACTATGGGACAGAATTTGTGTTAGCTGTAACCACATTCTCCGTTCCCCATTATATTTCAAGGCAGATTTTTTCCCGCTTTTAACTGTTGGAATTTAAAACTTATTTAAGCCATGGTTACCTATTGCTGTGCAATTGGATGCAAAGAAAAAGCTTCTAAGGATAGTCCTTTATCATTTCATAGGTATTTACATTCAACATATTTTGTTTATATCCATTTTAAGTCAATTTAAAATTTCCTAACATCGATCACTCAGTGATTTTGGTGTTATAACTCAATAATATTTCATAGTTTGGCTTAGTTATTGTATTGAATTTATTTAACATGTTACTAAGCTTCGTTTAAACTAATGTAACTGCGTTATATTTTGTTACTTGCTTTATTTTAATCTCGAATGTGTTGCTAGCGCTTGGCTACAAGCTTGGCGGGATTTTTTCTCGCCAATACAAGTGTTTACATAAACATTATTGACCGATCAGTAATTGTGTGTTTATTTTAATGCAAATAAAGTTCTTTAAAATTTCTAATATGTTGTTTCTTTTTAACCACAATTATTGTATTATATCGTGAACAATATTAAATCCAATCTAAATTTTGCAAAACAATTTTTTATGGCATATTTACCTTATAGAACAATTTTCTTAATAACGCTTTATTAATAAAAGCGTACAATAAAATCTCAATATTTAATTACAAATATAAATTAATAATTAAAATATTTGTAATTTTTATCATTAATTTTGTTTGTTTTTGTGATTTTAATAAGCACTAGTTTAACTGTTAATATTCATTTTGTAAAAAATGTTCAATATTTATAATTTATATTGCAAATATGAATTAAAACATTTTTTAAACAATTAAAAAAAAAGACTTACGTCACTTTAATAATCTGTTTTTAAAAAGCTTTTTTTTATCCGTTTGAGAGAATGATAGAAAGCATTTGAGCATCTAATGTAAAATCTTGAAATGTTTTTAGGCAAAGAAAAGAAATAAAATGTTTATTTAAGGAAGAAAAATAATCACTTTTAATTATTGCACAAAAACAAAGTAAAAAATCTAAATATAATTTAACTCGAATACTTGTGTAATATATATATATAATAAACAGTTTAGGAAATGAAATAGGATTTATTTTTATAGGATTTCCGGTCGGTTTAACCGGAAATAAAAACCGACTGGACCCATTGCCGGGAAGCAAAATGTTGCGCTGCAGTTTTGGAGTATGCCAACATTTGCGATATGGCGCCAAAAAGGTGTTCTTACTCCCAGATTTTTCTAAAGTCACATGACTCATGTTGGGTACACTTTTTGAGACAGGAAACAAGCTACTAGCTTCCTCCATTTATATATCAGCTCTATGATACTAATATTATAAATGTGAAAATTTGGATGAATAAATGGATGTTTGTTTCTCAATCACGCCAGAACGGCTGAACAGAATTGGATGAAATTTAGCTCAAAGAAAGATTATAGTCGGGAATATAACATAGGTTAATTTTTATTTCGGTTAATTGAGTGGTTAATTTTTTATTACTTAAAAACTCACTTTAACAGCTGAGGCTATGTCCCGCCAAATACGAGCAAGGTTGCGCATCTTTTTTTTTTCCCAACAGTAATGCGATAAGGGTTAACAGAATTTCGACTGATTATTTCAAATGATTCTATTTATTTTCTTTGTGTTTGATGTATTTTAAATCAAATGTTGTTAATTAATCAATTTTTTGGAATAATTCTGAAGTACTTTTAAATTAAAAGAAAAAAAATAAAAGAAATAAATTTCTAATCTGCATTGCATTACCCCAACTGGCGTTGAAAGGTTGCGCGTGACTGTTGATAACTGAGTTTTCCTTCAAATTAAAAGTTTAAAAATTATGTGTATAATACTGTTGTAGCTATCTCAATCTCGATCAATAAATAAAATGGATTTGACCGGACTTGATTTGCTGTTTTGTTTTATTTTGGGTATGCAATGTAAATAAATTGTTTTTACGTTAGTTGTGTGTTTTTGTTATTAAATTGTATTTATATTATATATTTTTCGTAAATGATTATTCTTTTAAATGTATCGTTTTTAGGGTAGGTTTAATTTTTTTATTTGTCATTATTTGATAGTTTTTCGTACATATGCATCAAAATTTCCACGCGAATAGTGTCGCGGGTAATAGCTAGTAATATGTATCCTCATGATAGTATTATATTTCTACTCTTTTGGTGATATCTTTTATCACTGCATAAGATAATTGCTTCGTAGATGTATCGCCCATTTTTATTTTCATTTACAAGAAGTATAGTGAAAAAAATATAATCGCAAAATTATTTGAACCCAAGATTTTGATGAATCTTCAAATTTCAGGGCTGTGGATCGGAAAATATTTTTAATAATCGTCAAAGTATGGATAAGGTACATCTCCAAATATTAAACCACTTTAGACTATTAGAGAAATATCGGAAGTTACGTATTTGTTTATTAATTATTAATTATCAAAAGTTTAGTGTAATATTATTTTGTATCAAAATAGATACTGAAATAAATAGATTTTTTGATTGGTTTATTTTTATTTCACCTACTTCGTTTTGCAAGAAAATTTTTAATTTGTATACTTTTTACCAAATGACTTCGGGAAAAAAAATTGACCAACATTTAAAAACTCATAAGTCAGAGGCAAAAATAATTTCGAAACAATATTTTTATAAATTTGAAAAAGAATTTTAAAAAGAACGTTATAGCATTGACTCTGGCTTCAAAATACTAAAATAAACTATACATTATGTATTCAAAACTGAATGAAAAAATTAAGAATGGAAAAGAAGTTCTTTTAAAGTACCAGTTTTAAACCAAACTAGCTTATATTGTTTATAAGAACTGAAAACAGAAGATGTGAATATTCTTAATCAAAAAGTCGTATTATTGTGAAAACTTCATATTCCACTTCAAAAATTACAGTTGATAAAATTTCCTACAAATGTGTGCATGATTTTTTGCATTCTAAAATTTGGCTCGTGCTTACGATTTTTAAATGTTCAATAATGAGCTCTTAAATAAGAATCTATTTGAGGAAAGTTAAAAAATCATCCCTAATCCAAAACTAAGGTAGTATATATTTAAAGTGTGCTTTATTAATGTACTCATGCTAAATTCGCTATCAATCACTATACCGCAATATCAATCAAATCATTAAAAACGAGATATTCCAAAATCAAGCAATATCAGTTTGTATCGAGCATGTTTTATCAAATAAGTCTATGATTAATTATGCTTTCACAAAGAAACTTCAGATAATTTTTTAAGCAGACATTTCATAAAAATCACCAAAGTGGTGTAATTTTTGACAGTAAACAAAAATATATCTCCTAAAAATACTAGGCTCAAAAAAAACAAGATTTTAGTCTAGCAACCAAACTTCAAAATGCAATTTGAATTCAAATTTTAACAACCACTCATAAAATGTTCTTCAACGCGTAGCTCCTTCTACAAGTTATTAGAATTTAGAATCCAGTTTGTAAAACTATCTTCCATTCAATATGAAATATTACTACGACATTCTTTGAAAATTCCGAAAATCAATTCCTTCGGAATTTCGGCAGGACTAAATGAATTTCATCTCTCAAAATAACTCAAAAATGGAGCCAACTGAATTCGAAACATTTTCGCTTCATGCCAGTATATTGCATTGGATGTGTTTGCTTTTAGTAAATTTAAGTTACTGAAAGGAAACACAGAACTTTAGCATTTCATAAATATTCAGTTACCTTAAAGTCAAGTGGCTATAACAATTTTTGACACTGAATGTTCCAGCGTCAAAATAAACTTAAAACAAGGATTCGTGCAATATAATGTGTACCACGACTGTGACAAATATTTAAAAAATATAGCCATAATTTACATATACAAATGTCAGCAAATACAATTTTTTAAATGTTTTTTTTTTCTCATTTCCTACTGAAAAAAAAATAATTTACTCGTGAAATACATTTTAAAAGATCGAAAATGGTTGGGAAAGAAATGGAATTATAGTTACGTAAAACGAATACCACTAACGTTTATAAGCATTCCGAGGGAATTACTATCAAAAAATACATTATTCTTGAGAACAGATTAATAAAAGCCTAAAAGAAAATTATATTTTGATCATTTATTAAATATTTATAATTTTGCTGCCAAATGTTTATTTTAAAATTCTTGCTTTATATTATCTTATTTGTTCTTATATCTTTATTACCTTATTTGTTCTTTTTTTATTATCCTATTTCCTCTTTTTTTTTTCCTTATTTGTTCATACTTTTATTTTCTTATTTGTTCATTTTTTATTTGTTTAAATTTTGTATTTTCTTATTATTCTTATTATTTAATATCCTATTGTTTTTATTTATTGTTGTACGAGTATTATTTACTGTCGTATTGTTCTTATTTACTGTCACATTCTTCTTATTTTTTGTCGTATTCTTATTGATTTTAAACAAAATTGGATACGTTATAAATAAAATAAATGAAACCAGCCAGCAACAGTAAATTTGTCAGTATTATTTAAAGAAAAGAATGATTCAAACTACTTTTCTTTAAAAAAACCAAAAAAAAAAAATGTTTTATCTAAAATAATATGTATATCCATGAGCTACATAAAATTATTTTGTATGTGGTGTTTCAAACATCAAAATGTAATAATATTGCTTTTTTGTATTCCAATTAAAGTTTTTTGCAATTCCAAATTGCAAAGAATTTTCCTTGAAATACCAGAAATTAGAAACGGAGACCGAAAAAAAAATTAACTGGGTTCTCAAATTAAACTTTACTCAGAAGATAGCTTCAATTAAAATATGGGTAAATATTAAAAAATAGTAAGTGTATAAATACTAATTACCAATATTGATCATAGTAAAAGATGTCAAACTAATTCTTAAATACAGCAGGTTACAAAAACATTAGGTACAAAATTAATAGCTTGAAGGTGGGAGGAAAAAAATCTAAAAGAATACTTTTCAGTATTTTAATTAAATTTGAGACAATTTTTTGTCAGATATTCCTAACTAGTGGCTATTTAATTATTTATCATTATTCATATCAAAGCAAAATTATTTGTTTTCATTTGCAATTAATCTTAATTTCAGAATTCCTACCATTAGAGAATCAAAAGTTATTTAATAAATTGAGTTTTAAAACACATTTTCTTAATATTTTCTATACCTCATTTACTATACTAGAAGTTATCTTTCAGTATCTTGTTTGCTTCTTATATATAACAATTATAGAATTTAAGTTCAAAATAAATATATTTTATGTGACATTAAGTTCAAATAACATATCAAAAATTCTTGAAATATGTGTTTAATATCAATGAAAATAGAAGATCAGCATTTCCTATACAAGGTATTAAAAGTAACGTATAATGATTTTCATATGTACCAAATATAACTGGCCGTTAATTTATTATCATGTACATATTCCAAAAATCTGACTTTCATCTCAGTGTTTATTTAAAAAAACGAAATCTTTTTAATATTTGCCTTGGGAAACTTTTTGCCAAATTTACATCTCTTAAAACTCGAATGGCGTGCGATGTGAATTAATATTTACATTAATAACGTCAATCTCTCTTAGTTAATTAAATAAAGTTAAATGTATTTGGGACTTGAAGAGGCTGACATGATAGCTAGTTTCAGCGCAACTAAAATTATTAATTCCAAATTACTATTTTAATCTGCTCCATTTTGAAATATAGACAAACTGAATTTATTGTTTTAAACTTACTGGCTTCGAATTTTCTAAATCTACTTTATTACATATTTGTTATACAGCAAAAATCTGAAACAAATTCTTTGAAGTTTATTACCCTGTTTCTGCATAACATGGTTTTTAACAAAAGGCGTTTGCAATATTGACATTAAAGTATTCACAAAAGAAATGTTCAAAGAAGTCGCAAGGTTATTAATGAAATAAAAGCATATTATTAAAATTTCTATATTGTTACTAATCTCTTATATTGTTTCTCTTCACATTAAGCCTCGTAGTAATAGAAAAAGATTTGAAACCATTCTTAATAAAAGTCAGATCAATAATTCGTGCCTTGGCGACCATTTGACCAAGATTTTGGTGGCAAATTTTTTTATTGAAAATGCAAAACTTTTGTTGATTTTGGTAGGAATTGAGATCCATATAGTCTTCAAAATAATGATGTGTCCGAAAAGGAAATGTGTATAAATGTTGGAAAGTAAGGCAAATCAGTCAAGTGAATACCCTTTTTTCAATGCTCATCATAGAGTGGGCTCTCTATCTCCATTGTTAGTTAATAACCATTTGTTGCCTGACTGTTTGATTTCTGAAAATGCTATTCTTCTTTATGCTTCCATTCCTCTTAATATTGCTCTTTGCTATCTGTGTTTCATGTTCTGCTTATGGAATAAATGTGCGAATCCTTTAACATCTATTCAATTTTTAGCCATAAAAACATTTGACGATTTTTGTATTGTTCTTTTCAAGATTCTGAAACTTGCACCTTTCGTTTATTGTACTTTCCTAAGAGGTGGTTATAATGCTTCCTAATTCTACGAATGATCTGAATTTATCTTATTTTTAATTATAATAATTGCCTCACATCACATCTTTGTTTCTTTCATCCGGTTTTTAACTATATAAACATCTCCTAACTCATGCGCAAAAGCGTGAAAGGTTCCCGAATGCGAAAATGAAAAACTATATTAATCGATCGTATCTCAGAACGATCTTTGAACTGCGTCATAATTGGGGACGGTAGAATATATTTCCTTTGGCTAATTCAATATTGAGTAATACAGGGTGCGCCAGAGAAACTTATTTTAAAGGTCAATAAAAACAAATGTACGTCAGTTGTTGTTTTAATTCTTTTTTATTTGAGAATACAATATCCCAATTTTTTTCCGTACAGTTTTGAAAACGACATCGATTAAATGGGGCCCTCTATTGCGCATACACTGAGCAAATCAATTTTTGAAGTTTGTGTCCACTCTTTGCAGCATATCAATCGGTATGTTTGCAATGGCGCGACAAATGTTGTTCTTCAGGTGAGTTATTGTCCATGGTCGATCGACACAAACCAGAGATTTCAAAGTGAGCCTCGTCACTGAAAAAAAGGACTGCGTCTTCAGGCAGGTTGTCAAGCAGCATTTCACATGCATTTTGACGGGCAACAAAATCGCATTAATTCTTGCATAACAGCCCGTTTATAGGGATAAAATGGAAGGTCTTGATGGAGAGAGAGATGGAGGAAGGTCTCGTGGTGTCAGAAATTCTCAGAGCAGCTGCGTGTTTGCGAGCCGAATGCAGAACTGACTGCCTCACTCTTTGGACATTTTCCGGAGTTCTAGTGGTCCTCCGATGTCCATTTCTGGGTTTAGCGACACTCCCGAAACGAGTTAACCCACGACAGAATAGAATTACGGCCAGGAACGGATCTGTGAGAAGGAATTTCAAAGCGAGGGCAAAAGGCACGTTGCGTAGCAACAAGTGACCAAAAGTTAGAAAAGAAGCTCTCGACGGTCAAGGCTCGCTGTTCTCTAGACCAGAGCACGAGGGCGACTGACTAGAATAGAAACAAACTAGGAGACTTTTCCCTCCAATAGCACTACATATCAACCTTCTACCCATCCAACTCACTGCTCGGGAATTTTTTCAAATACCCTAATACAAATCTTTATTTCGAAACAGACCTCAGACAAAATAATATGAAGAAGCAGTAAAAAGAAAGGAATTAAAATATTCTTCAATAAAAACATTTATTTAAAAAAATAGAGTCAAGATATTTTATTTGAAATACATCAAAATTATGGTAAGTTATTAAGAGTAATAACTTAATAATTATTGCCAATTGCTAAATTGCCACTCAAATTTAGAAATGTTACTGAAGATTCTTCCCGGCTGCTCATAGATTTTTTTTACTATAAAATAAAAATGTCTACAGTATAATTTATATGCTTTTAATCTGAAGATATATTTAAGCATTTTTGCAGATGCTTTGTATATTCCTAATATTCCATGAAATTTTTAATATTTGGGGTATGATAAAGAAAAAAATGTCAAACATCCAAATTAATTAATGGCTTATTTTGAACACGAGAGCAAGACTATCCCCATCAAAACAAATAAATTCACATAATTCGATTGAAAATATTAGTGCGAAATTTGGTACACTAATTTGAAATATAAATACATAAATTTGAAAACCATTTTAAAATTTCATTTATTCAAAAAGTAAAAGTATCTTCTCTTAGAAATATTATGCACATCCAGAATTCTGATTCTCTGGGGAAAATGAACAAACAAATATATCAGTAATAATTTTGCTCCTGTTCTAATAAATTATATTAGCTTTAATTAAATTATAGCTTAAAGAATAAAAACATATTAATCAAAAAATTCACTTATGTCAACACTTACCTGCAAATTAATTGATCAAATAATTCATTTAAATAAGAAAAAAGAAATGTATGGAAATAATGTAAAAATGCATGTGGTACAAAAAAAAAATCACGATCCAATTTGCATTTATTTTGAATCGCAGAAATTAAAATTTCTAAATTATATCTTGAAATCAAATGTAAAAATTTACAAGTTACATAATTTATCCTAAGTCGTCATTCTGAGTTTCAACCTAATTTTTGAAAAATCGATCCATGCAACTCTAACTTTCTATTGTTAGAAAAGATATGCGAATGGACTATGAAGCTCCGTTCTTTGCCCGTTCTTTTCAAGATAGCACATAAAATTTAGAATTATCTAGCGTACAGCTGAAAATATCTAAATAATGGCAGCAATTTTTATACTCGTGGGAAATTACGATCTATTATTAGGATTAATCTTTAGTGATTTGTCTTCTCTGATTCAGGTAGATTCTAATATCAGCCATAAATAAGTAGAAATGGTAGAGCACAAAACGAAACCAAAATCACATGCAATTATATGATTGGAAATGTCCTCTGGTAAAAACTCTGATGATATTTTAATGGGAATTGTACATATTATACATATAAATATTCGTGCTACAGTAAATTTTGTGTTCTCACTTTCATTAAAAATCCAAACGTTCGAGAATTTAGTATACATTTATTCTAACACATTTTTTTATAGAGAACCTTGCTGTAATCTTCGCATTATAGCCAATTCCTCCACAGACAAGACGCAAAGTCTATCGTTTCATTATTTGAAAACAAGAACATGTTCACCTTGCACGGAAATTCAACTACAGTATTAGGAAACAACGCCCTCTACCACATCAGACTGGTATTTCTATCCAGACTTTTTATATCACTTGGTTTCCTTGTTTGTTTGTTTTTTTGTTGTTGTTGTTTTTGATAACGTGTTCGAATTACCACGGAAAGGGGGTGGCAATAGCTTCTGTGGATAAAGACCCCTCAGCACCCGAGGGTAAAATCCTGACTTCTAGCTCATATGAAGATGACAATCACCCACTCGTTTGTACAACCCCTTTTTAAAGAGGGGGGGGGGGTTTGATACATCTTACAAATAGAACACAAGGTGAAGAACAACAATGCCTGAATTCGGGATGCCCAAATCACAAGGAAGACGGGATACCCCAAGGCTAGAACACCGGTTTCTGCTTTTAAAATACATTTCTTATAGTCACTAATTCCGAGTTCTGAAGTACCTTTATATAAAATATTATTTTCATACGGAATTTTAAAAAACTTTTTAACTTTTAATCGATTTGGCTGCACGTGTTCATTAGTTTTTAGAAATCCTTTAACCTAGGGTAAGTTAGAACTCTCTACATGAAAAAAACATATATGATTATTCGAATTTTTCATTTCACTTCAAGACAATTCTCTGTATTACTTGAAAATATCGTACTTCCATTCAAAAGTGCATTTTGAGTCATAAAATACCAAAATAATTCCATTTCACAACTTTCCGCAAAACCCCAAATTTCAAATATTTGATCCTTAGTGGAAGGCTTTTAAAAAATGAAAGGAAGCTAAATTTCTGTTTATCGCGTCACCTTGTTAACTGACACTTTCCTGCAGCTTACTCAAATAAAAAAGAAATCAAAAAAACATCCTTTTCGCTAAACGCACATGCATTACTAATCCCAAACACTCGGGAATGCCAATTCCCACCCTTTCTCGTAATTGCTCAAGAAATTATCTTTCTGCAAGCTCGAGGCGGCTATTTTCGTCATTGTACTCACGGAGGCAATTTACGGCTGTCAAAACAATCACCTCCTGTGACAGTTACTTTGGTATCATCTTCGAATCGGAAATCGTATCATGCCATTCTAGTGGCTCCCTCGAGGAATTTGAGTTATTTGTAAGACCACCATTTTCCAGCTCACGTATTTCCCATTATCGGAAGGAAACCGCATCGACAGAAGTTTAAAAAGGCATTTTGTCTTGAGCTTACAATGTAGAGGATTTTTATGGAGATTTGTTTCGGCGAAACATTTGTTTTAGTGTCTCTTTGCTCTTAAATTCTGTTTGATTTTGGTAATAAAAGGAGCGTATTAAAATAAAATGTCGGATGTGTTTGAAAGCTTGTGAAATGCTTATCATTTTTATTACAGAAAGAAAAAACTTATATTAAAAAAATTCTCAATTCAGAGTTTATTGTTTTTAGAATTTCGATATTTTTTAATATTGTTTATTTTAATCTTTAATTTTTGTTATTTCAAGTGAAACAATTAAACCGTTTTCATATTCCAGCATTAACCATGGTTTAAAACAAAAATATTCTGTAACTTTGAATTAAATAATTGAATTGAATTTAAAGGAATGGTTTTACTGCTGGCTTGTTGTTTTGATTTATTTAGCTCAGAAAAAAATAAGGTCACATGGACATTAAAAATGGTACTTTAAAAACACCAATTAAACAATTTAACTGACGTCAACACAAAGATTTTAACTGACAAGTCTCAGCGCTAGCTTGTTATGTTGATTTACATAGCCTAAGCAATGATAAGACGCGTGTACATCAAAAATGGTACGACTGGAAAAATATCAATAAGCCATAATTTATTCACAAGACGAATATTCAAGAAATTATCAATAGCAAACGGATTTCTGTACAGCGGTATATGGCAATCCACTATCAAAATAGCCTTGTAGTTCTTCTCATTTGAAATTCATTAGCCTAATTATTGATGGACATGGCTGTCAATATCATCAAATTTATGTTTTTTTTTCAAAATACTACTATTCATTTCAATTTTTCTTTTCACCTATGGAGGGTTGAGTAGAGTTTCATTTTTATGCCACAAAAGCCATCTTTGACTAAGATGTGCCACTTCATTTATGAAAGATACGTAGAGACAGACTTTTAATCCCCCAAAAGCATAAGAGTGAAATTTTGATGAATTTGCACGTCTTGAACTACCAAGTCAGGACAATTACATTATTTTGTAATTATGTATATCCATGAATTCAAAAACATTTTTGAGGTATCTACACAGGAAATTTATCATATGGTCTTTACACCGGATTTTAAGACAACAAAAATTTGAAAGAGTCCTTCATGGGAGGTCTACGTAGCTGCCCTATTGCGCTTGAATTCAAAAGTTCCAAAGCGTAAATAAACTGAATAAACAAAAGTTTTATTCGAAAACATCTATGTCGTAATAAATTTTGGACCTCATACCTAAAGGGGTGGATTCTATCTGTCAATACACTCTCACACATGTAAAGCGCGATAACTCAAAAACGAAATAAGAAAAAGGAATTTAATATTGTAAATGTTCTTTTCGTTCCACTCGATTGAAAAAAAGCTAACAATCGTGTTGCTCATGATTAAGATCAAAGTTAAAAACTTAAATACGTAAGCGGAGGATTACACTTTTCCAATACAAATAAAAGCTTCTTGAAGACCAACACAGCTGACATCATTGAGATTCTAAAAGAATTTAGAGCAGCATAAATTACTTGCCAAATCTCATTATTTCAGGAACTTTATTAATTTAGTAAACCATACTCATTGTTTGTTTTCATGGATAAGTTACAGTAGATCAATAGTGATAAAGAACAAAAAAGTATATATTTTTTTACATTCTTTAAAGCTTGAAAATCAATACATTTCATTAAAAAAAATTTTAAAAAGCAGATTTCAAAACAAATATGAAAAGATTTCGTTACCCAATTAATTATTTCCATTTGATAAAAAAAATATGAATGATGTCACTTATACTTTCATCTGGAAGATATTTATTATATAATGGGAAATATAAGTGGAAATATTAGCTTTTTATGTAATTCTAAAATCGAAAGTTTTCTTTATGAAAGTTCTCTTATGTTGGTATATAGTCTGTGAATATCATTATATAACAAACAAAATGTAATATTGTAGAAAGTAGATTGCTAGCCCAGACATATTAAATTTAATGCAGTCCATTAGATCTTCCTAAATTCTCTATAAAAAAGGGATTTTGAAGCTATAAATTTTAATTTTTATTAATGATGATAGAACAGAAATTTTAATTCTCTTCTTCAATAGCTTTGAAGCATATTATCATATAAAAATCATTTTATAACCTTTTGAAAGAAATAAATTTTCCATCGTTTCAAATTTATTAATTGTCAATTAATAAAATTACGTATATGACAATATATACGTATACGACAATTATAATCAATTGTCATATAAGTGGTTTTTTTTATTTTAATAAATTTTGAACTTTTTATTTTACGAAATGTATACCAATGTTTTTCATGATTGTAATAAAATCATAGCCAGTTTTATTTTCTTCCGGCAAATTTTTCATTTATGTACTTTTATCAAGGTTAAAAACACTATTGGGAAAAATCAAAAATTCTCTTTCCTTTTTAAAAATATTAACATTTTTAAAACTGTATTCGTTTTGAATGTTGTTAAAACAAAACATTATTCACAGATCGCAATAACTGATGTTATCAAATCATATGAATACAAAATAGTACATTGGTTTAGGCTTGATTTAAAAATGTTTTGGACAAGAACTAAAATTTCCTTTTTCTTCACTGTTAATATATTTTTTAAAACAATCTTAAGAGCATGGATAGTAATTTGCAGTTGTAATTTATGTAAACAAATTATTTATCTGCCAAATTTAATCACCTTTTGTTAAAACTATTCCCTCCGAAAGGGCATATACTACCTTTTCAAAAATCTCAAAAATAGTTCAAAAATCAAATTCCATTATAAATATTTCATAATATTTTTTAGATTAGAGTATTTATTGAATTAACAATATGAAGCAATGATGTGAAAATGAAGAAGCCAATTTTGTAGTCAAATCAAAAATGAACATTTTTAAATATCCAGGGTTTTATAAAAATGTTATTGGCTGATAAACAAAATTTCAATCAAACGAATCCATCACTGAAAAAATTTAAGCCAAACAAAAATTTATAAGATGCAAAAATTTATTATTTTCCATTCTGCGATATTATTTCGTAACATAGCATTCTGTACTGAAATTTAATGCAAAACTTTGTATCATTTTCATTTCCGGTATTCTATATCAGAAAAAAAATGAAAATGAAATAGCACTTTTCATCTGCTTTTGAAACATTATAATGAAAATAGCTACAAACTTTCAAAATGTTCAGAAAATAAAAAAGAACAGCTGCTTTATTACTTATTATATCATGATAAGCTTTGAGTGCTGAATATTTCCTCATGTTTACATAGAGGGAGAATAATATATATTACACCGCCAACACGAGATGTAAGAAAAAAAATCTCATAAAAACTTCCCTTGATTCTAATAACGTCAGCCGTGTCATAAAAACACGAAACGCACGAGGCATAATAATTGCTGGATAAAGTTTAATTCCGACGGTTTTTACAAGAACTAAAAAAAATTTCGCAAAAACGACTACGTAGCATGCGTGTCTTTTGGAATACTTATTACTGCTATAAAAACCCTCCGTCAGAAAACCTTAACGATCCCTTCATAGCAGTTACCTCGGTAATGAGGGGAAAAAAACATCCCCTAGGGCTCAAAGGCAGCACCAGAAATAGTCTTCCTTCCATTGAAAAACTTCCAACCGTTCCCTTCCTAATTTTTTCTGCTCGTCATTCTGACAACACTTGATTTTTCAACAAGTGTTTAAACAATTTTTTCTTTCAGAAAGAAATGTTCTCCCTTTATTAGCTGGAGGCAACGTCAGCTAAAGTTCTAAAGAGATGAGTTCAAAAACTGCCTGGTGAAATAAATAAAGGCAGCAGTAAAAGGAAAAGTTTATCATTGAGCTCTCTTAGTGCAAAGAGCAAAAACTATAATGTATGGTTGTTTTTTATTGATTTGTTTAGATCTTCTAGAATTTTGATTTCAATTATGAAGAGGAAAATTGAAACACCGACTAAGCATTTGATATTTAGGTTAATATTTTTGGTTGGTTTCTGAAAAGAATTCAAGAATCGATTGTAAGAAACATTTTACACTGCTGGCATGCAAGGAAACAGAAATAACTAATGAAAGATAAATAATTGCAATAAAAATGGTTAATCATCTATTTTCAGGTGAAATTAATGGTTAAGCTCATTAATTTATACTTTATAACTGACTACTTTTCAAAAGTTTTATGTCATGTGGGAATAGGATGTTGTTTTGCTTTGAGGTTTTTGAAAACACAAAATGCAGGGGTCAGAAAATTAAGAGCTTTAGAGGCATCAATTTTTAACCTTTATGGTTATTAGAAAATTATGAAATTTTTTTCACTTATTGTGAGTTATCGCAAACAAAAAGATACACATTTTGTGAAAATGTCCATCATATACCTGATTCTCCTGTTTGACCAATAAAAAACAGGGTTGTAAGAAGTGACATTCCGATGAATCAGAGAGAAGAAAAGGGGAATGATCGCGAAACCTGTAAAAGGTAGTATCGAAAGTTATATAATTTTCTTCTAACTTTCAATTTTTTTTTATTTAACAAAAAAAGTTCTGGAGCTCGAACGCTTTTGAGTTCGAAAAACCCATCCCTCTACTGAAAAGCTGACGATTTCCTAATATAATATTCACATTATCATTCTAAACCAATTTAAACCGAATTTTTGCAAAAATCTAGACTTGAGAAAAAGTTTTGAAGCTCAAATGATTTTGAGGTGGAAAAAAAAATCTAAATATCGATGCATTTGTAATCTGGTAGTCACGTGATTGGTTAAAACCTGTTTTTCGTGAAAAATAATTCTAGGCACCAGAAAAAAAATTTGGGGGCTCTGTTGATTTTGAAAGGGTCAAAAACAATCGCTTTTCTAAATGCTGGTGAATGCGAAATATGAGTCATGTAAGAACATAATTTTAGGAATGATTCACCAGGAATTTAAAAAATATATATTTCTTGCATGAAACCTG
Organism: Argiope trifasciata; assembly: GCA_026543055.1. NCBI lineage: Eukaryota > Metazoa > Arthropoda > Arachnida > Araneae > Araneidae > Argiope > Argiope trifasciata. Next base: position 276,123 of record JAPMOQ010046034.1, read on the forward strand.
AAATTTGTCACAGAAAATTCCCATTTTTTTGCATTATTACTTCAGCTATACAATTTAAATTTTAAGACAGCTTAGATTTCAAAAAAGAAAAGTTTTCTTCCTCAATCAATCAACTGCATTGCATTTTTATGTTTTACCAGTATTTTTATAGAGTCAAATAGTCTCAGGTCATCAGCAAAGAAAGTTCGAAAGAGCCAAAATCAATTTAAACTCTTTAGATCTATAGTAAAATAGCAGAATTAGGAATAATCATTTTGGATAAGTGGCGATATCATTCTCAAGGCTCAAGTTTTTTTTAAAAAAAACAGGAGTCTATATAAATATCTTCATAAATAAAAATGAATGTTTGTCTGCATGTCCCTTATGCCTTCCTAAACCGTTCATTCGATTACGATGAAACTTGGTCAACTTATTGTTTACACCTACGGGATGGTTATAAGGATAGCACAACTAAAATTTTAAAAAAATTCGAACCTCAACCGCATTTATTCACCAAGGATTAATCTCCAAATAACTCGCCGAGGGGACAATAGAATTTGTAGAAATGCTGCATCCAAGTTAAAGGTTGATATTTTGTAGCTATAGTACACAAATGTCATGAAAGACACTCTCAAAGGTTTGGATTTGGATTTCAGGCGCAAGATCCTGATATAGAATGTACTGCGCCGAGACAGTGTAAAATGTCTCCATTAAGATAAAATTAGTTTTGGCATTGTAAAAAATGTAATTGCTTGTGTTCAAGCGACTCAAATGTTAAAAAAGGGTGAAATTTATTAAAACCAGACTAAATTTCATGTAAAATTCCCACATCTTTAATATATAAGAAAATGTTTGGGTGATGAGTCTCGCCCAATAAAATATCCAAGTTAAAATTGTTGGGTTTAAAATAGTTACGGCGAAGGTCAATAAAGCGGGTGCATTCTATTAAAATGTGACGAACAGTTAACATAACTCCACAATCGTCACATGTTGGGGGAGGCTCGGAAAAAAGTAAAAATCTATGTGTCAGGCGAGTGTGACCAATACGTAGTCGGGATAAAATTACATCATAGCGTCTACTTAGTTTTGAAGACCAGTTGGCCAATTGTGGTTTAATAAAATGGAGCTTGTTGTTAGTCACCATGTCCCATTGATTTTGCCATTGGCGATAGCACCAACGAATTATTTTTGTGCGCATATCTTTATAAGAAAGACGTTGGGGCAAATTGACGCTCGCTGACTTAGATGCTCTATCTGCGATTTCATTTCCAGAAATACCCACATGCGATGGGATCCAGGAAAGCAAAACTCTAATATTTTTTCCACATAGAAGGCGGTATATCTTCTTCACTTCCTGTAGAAGCGGATGATCAAGAGATGACGAGTTTAAAGCTTGCAGAGCACTCAGAGAATCTGTGTAAATAACAGACTTATGGATCTGTTGTTCACCAATATATATGAGGGCTAAGTAAATAGCAGTTAATTCAGAGGTAAAAACAGAAGTAAAGGATGAAGTTTATAACTTATAATGCGACGACCATGGACAAATGCGCAACCCACATGATCAGATGACTTAGAACCATCCTAAAAATGGGTTCATAAGAGCAATAAAATTCCCGATGACGTTTATAAAGTGAAATAAAAATCCTGCTATCAGTGTCCGCATTCTCAAAGGTAACTTTATTACAGATTATGCGAGAAAGTTTGGCGGTAATCAACACTGAGGTTTTTTAATTTTGATTAAATTTTAGCGTTTTTCGCAGTAACTGCAACAAATACTGCAGTACAAATAATTATGCACCATCTTATTTTTCAAAAATTGTCTTTTCAACTATATTAACGATTTTATGGCATAAATATAGTTTATGTTTAATCAACTTTAAAAGAAAATATTTTAATCTCATTTTCTAATATTAAACTTGATCATTCTGATCGAATATTCAACGAATTACGAGATACAATAAATAGTTTCTTTCATTGCCATTCTGAAAGAACGCCAAGTATTACAATTCCAAAACAATACACATATCCAATATATAAAAATGAATATTTGTTTTGTTTCTATTTTATATACAGTCGTACCAATTCATCCTATTTCGATAAAACATTGTCAAAGTATTGATTGATTGCTCTTAACATTTTTTTCGACGGCAGCAACGCGTTGGGCACCAACTAGATTCATATAAATGTTCAAGACACATTTTTTCACAAATATATGCATAGAAATTTGATAAATATATGATTCTAAAACTCATCGAAAAAAGAGCACAATTCAGCAATTGAAAAGCGGCAGGATACAAATTGCTATAAAAACTGGATTCCAAACGGCAAAATCATGAACAGCAACAAAAGGCCAAATGGCTACTTACATTGCAGCTGCAACAGGGCTCCAAAGCGAGACTCATGGCTTGGAAATCTTCTTTATTCCTCCTGCAAGTAAATACGGAATGAATAAAGCATGAAATGAACTAGGAACGACAGACACGCTTCATAATTTATTTTCGCATTTGCGCCACTGATGAAAACTGTGGAGAAGAGGGAGCAGTCCATTTTATTTCCTTTCTCTGCCAGGAATGTATTAGCCATTCGCCCACGCATTTTTATTGGAAACAAGAGCTTAGGTATTTATGATTTCTTTTTTGTGCGGGATAACGACCTATTTCCATCTGTGCATGCATTCATCGTTCTAAAATATTCAGGGGAAATTGATCGCGAAAAGATTTCTATTACTTCCCCCTCCCTCTTCCCGAACCAGACTATAATTTCCTCCGTAGTAATTGAATCTGTTGTGAAGTTTTGGGATGAGAGAAGCAAAAATCGATCATTTTTTTGGAATTTCGGTTTTAATAATGCAAAAACTGCTTTTAAAATGTCACGCAGAGAAGTTTAAACTAATATTTTATGGATACTGGCATAAAATGAAGAGGTGCCAGAAAAATTTGTGAATTTCCATTTTAAAAAACAGAATTTTTGTTGCCATTATGCATATAGTTATGCAAATTAAATAAAAAAAGCTTTGTAGTAAAATAAAGAAATCGGAATTTATTTAATTAGGTTATATTTTTGGTGATCAAGGGTTGTACGATCTTTTGTTACGTTCTAATTAATCTTGTCCATTGCAGTCTAAAGTAAACGTTATAGTTTGACATTAAATGTCAAAGTATAACGCTTACTTTAGACTGAAAATTTCATGGAAGCTAATTTTGTTAAAGACAAGATTGTCAATTTAACCCTTCATATTTATTAAGTATCTAGATTTCTGTTTTTAAAAAATGGCTGTTTAAAAATAGAGTCAACTGGCACAATTTTGAGAGGTATAAAAAATATGTTGAAGCCCAATGTAAGAAGTAGTAACGTAGCGTCAGTTTATACTCAACTCATATTGAACTTGGCAGAGTAAGTTCCGATTATCAATAAAAAATAAATTCTCTACACAATCTAAAAATAGAATAACGTGCTTCTGATTTATAAAATTCAATCATCTCACTCTACTAATAATAAAGTTGTGTGCGCGTGAGTTCTACAAGCGTGCCATTTTATTCCACTACTATCAGAGTTGTCGATATATATTTTAGAAAACTAGAATATGTACTCAAAACTAGGTGTTTTTTAAATTTAGTTCAAATTTTATTTGAAAATAAATCAAACTTTTATAATTTTCCCACCGATAACTTCCGAAAATATTGCATAAAACTGGGTTTTATGCCGTATCAAAAATCTAAAAAAATTATTTTTAATAAAATTTTAATTGCATTGAAAATTTCTCTCCATTTCTGGAAAGGCTTTCAAATTATATTTCACCTAATATCCAAGAACAATTTATACACAGCTATTATTTTGACTTAAAAATCCAAACTGTCTTCATTTTTTCATAAGATATTTAATTTCACATTTTTCTTGGTTTAAAGCTAATGAGGGATTCTGTTTAATATTTGAATAAAAAGCGATAACTAAAAATTGAACATGCAACACTTGGAAAGTTTAAGGCTACTAACAGGACTGATTAGAGATGACAAAAGCGCTTTTATTTGTGCTAAGATGTCATAAGACACCATTAGAGAATTTTATAAATCAATAAACAAATTATACGGCTTTAATGGCTGATAATTAGACTGAATCATAGAAAAGAAATTGCGTCTAGGCAATATAATTTAAATTAAATATAACCAATAAGTTTAGCGGAACAGCTGGTCACCATTAGAGACAAGTAATAAATTTAACTTCTATACCCTAGTAGCACTCAAATATTGTACAATAATTTATGACATTGATCAATATTCGCAATACTGTTTAGTATTGTGGAATATTATTTAATATCATATAATATCGCTCAATATAGAGCAACAGACTGTGCTACCTGGGTAGCCAAAACCATCTCAAATTGGCTCTTAGGGGTGAAACTAATTTGTTTTATTTCACCAAGATAAATAGATTGGATATTATCCTAATGCATGTGTATACATACTGACTACGATGCAAATATAAATTTAAATTAATACTCTGTTGATAAAACTATGTCTTAGCAACAAAGCAAAACTTATCAGAAATAGCTCTAAAGCCTTAAGAATCACGTAAGAGGCATCCTATGTCGAATTAGGTGTTCGCAATTCTTTACATAGTTAGAATTGTGTTTGGTTGCAATCCATTTAAAGTCACATTATATACATAGTAGTGAGGAATGTTTCCCTGCCGCTACTAACAATTCAGAATGTGATCAATTTTTTAATACAAACATAAGCAGGTTTCCTTATTTTATAATTTAGCAATATTTCAAGATTTTTTTCTCATCTGGATATTTATATTGCATACTCTATTTTTCAAAACAAAATACAATTTATATTTCATTCAGTATTAACTTTTAAAAGATTTTAAAAAATATATTAAGTTTAATAAAATATTAAATTTGTAGCCAATTTTTCAGATTTCTTATAACACTTTTTTTTTTAATTTTAAAGAAGACTGAATAATATTTTTAAGGAATAATAACTTTATGCCAGGTGCATCATAACACGATAAAGTTCACATTTGTATCTATTATTTTTTTAAAACATTTCTCCTCGTCATAGTAACAATATATCATTATAAGCTGCAACGTTCCCTTGTCCCATTCATGATAAGTGGCATTTCCAGCCAGATGTGTCACTGCCTGTTAAAGCCATCCATTGATAAATGCCTCCATATTGCCAGATGGGAAATCTTTTCACCCGTGTAGTCGTAGCATCTGGTCATTAATGACGTCCAGCTGAAGAACCTCACTTGGGGCTCATTACTAAGAGAAACTTATTGCACCTTCAAGAGGAAGGTGTGTCAAACCCTTCGGAAGCTAATTTTTTTTCATTGTGAAGGGGCCATCATTAACATGTATTACAGAACCGTCAATTACGAGAACGCATCATTAACGGCATTCTCACGATCGACTGGTACCACTGAAGGGGGCATTTTGCTGAACAACTGTTGGGCGTTCTCATATGGATCAGTGAGAAACGAGAGGCGGAGATTGCACAGAAGTGTGTGTGTGTGTGTGTGTGTGTGTGTGTGTGTGTGTGTGTGTGTGTGTGTGTGTGTGTGTGTGTGCGCGCGTGGAAGAAGAAGAGAGATTTTTTGGATTACAGGCTAGTGTATTGCGCTCCATCTTGGAGTAGCCATGTTAACTAACTACCTGTTTTTTTGTAGTGTCGTTTCTCCGAATTGATGGAGAACTCTTTTCACAATAAATTTTCTACTTTTGACTGTTGTGTAAATATTTTAACCTAGATTAGAACAAGTTGTTCTTATGTAAATATATGAATATAAATAAATGAATTGTCTGAAATTCTACTCTTTTATTTGATTGGTATAACCAAGACATTACAAAGCATTTAATATCGTTACAGTAATCTTTTTTATAAAAAGCAAACAAACAAAATAAAACAAAGCATTGTAGTAAAAATACGCTAAAGTATTTTGGAAATTTCATTAAAATTAGAGCCACAGAAAAAAAATATTATAGAAGATTTTATTTTTAGAATGTTAAGGTGTAATCAAAATAGTTTTTGCACAATGATATCCTCAGAAGCTATTGAAGAAAATTCCAAACAATTTTTAATTAAAAATATACTAATAAAACAATTTGTATATAAAATTATTTAATTAGATTATAAACTTATAATCTAATTATATGACTTATAAAAAAATTATGAGCATCTATTACTAATATCCAGCTAAAAGTACCACATATCAAATGTGTCATCTTTAGATCGCAGTGAGAGGTTTGAAATTTTATTTTCAGGCATAACGCAATTTATTGATAATATTCCCGGTTATAAACCTTACCTCAATAAAATATTAAAATAAGTGAATTAGTTTAGTTTTATCAAAGTCCCATTTTAAAGCAACATTAGGGCTATTTCGAAACGAACTTCTAATTCTGAACCACGTTTAGATAATGAGGAAGATTTCTGAACTGGAAGATTTTAGTAAAATTTTATGTGCCCATGAAAGTATTGATTTGACATTTATGTAAACTTTTTCCCCAGAGAAAGCTTAACGCCATTTTTTGAAAAGAAAAATTATTTCGTTTCTATACTGCCAAATCTTTTTAGTATTGCAGTTATTAACCCTTTGTACTCGAAAAAGTAATTAGATGCAAAATTATTCACCCAATACAAGGGCTTGTTTATATTTACGAAAAATATATATTATTGTTTAAAATTTAATTTCCCCAAAAAGTTAATTTACATCTTTTTAACATTCTGTAGGTATTTTTAATAATAAAAATTGGAAAATAAATATAACAGCAAAATAATGTCCGTCTTAAATGGGGACCATGAGTCACCTCTCGAGTGCAAAGGGTTAATGAACTGTTTGTCTAGACTCCATGAAACCGAATAAGAAAATCAAAAAAACAGCGACATTTATTAAAGAGTGAATTTCATTCATATGAAATGCGATTTAAACTTCATATTCCTGACATTATTCGTCCTTTAAGTATTATCTAGGTGTTTATGAAATTTTGACTTTATTATTTTTTTATTGACTACATTAAGTCATTGATTCGGTGGAAAGTGGTTTTTTATAAAACGTAAATTAATTTTTCTTTGATGACATTCACAAACCAATTTGAATTCATGAGAGAAATTATATTCAGTTTATTTCAAGATCAAATATCTTGTTACTTTTATCATGGCTTTTAATATTATAAAATCTGAATTAATCGTCTAATTTAAACAGAAATTTTGAACACCATTTTGTTTAATCTTTTCTAAAACGTAGTACCAAAACGTTCTCGCATTTTGCTGTTATCTGTAAAACTGTTTATATAGTTGAATTGTGACTAATGCAGGAAAAACCAATTTTTTTTCTAGAGACAGATCGTGTTAAGTTTTATAAACACGATCGCATTAATTTTATATAAGTTAAATAGGTTTCAGTTATAATACTTAGCTGCGGATACCATCTGGAGAAAAAAATAAATTACACATTTTGAAATTAAAATTTAATTAATGTTCAAGGTCAGAAAAGCACAAAAGTACTTTTCCGTTATCCGGGCTCAAATATTGCCAATGTAAACCATACGAGAGCCAAGTCGCAAAGTGAAGCATTGAAGAAGTTTGTAAGAAATTTGGCGGAATTTAACATTTGGCGATTTCTCAACTGACTGAAAAGTACCAGCACATAATAAACCAATGCTCTTTTTAGGGAAAGGTAGAGTTTTCTTTTTCTAAAGAACTCGAAAATAAGACAAATGCCCCTAATTGTGCCTTAATAAGCTTTGTAGTTTCCTTTCAGTGGCAATGTAATTAGTGAAAATGCTTTTGAAAGCGGATGTCTAATGAATGTTTTGTTTTAGAAAAGAAAATACCTACTTAATTTCCATAATAAAATTGTTAACTTTTTCGGAAACCAGTTTTTTCCGCTTTCATGGAATTCTAAAATATGTAAAAATAGTAGTGCCCTCACGGCGTTGCCCTGGTATAACATCACAGAAGAAACACGAGTTTTTAATTTAAGTCCCAATATGACATGGGCATATTACGTAACTGCAAACAGAAAAATTCTAAATTCCGTTCGAAAAAAACAGTATTTAGAAATTATAAATAATAGCTACAAAACAATTTTTTATGGAACGAAGTTTTTCTTCATTTAATGTGTTCCGACCAAGGCTGGATTTTCTTCTTTTGGCCATAATGAGATTTGAATCGCTGTTTAAAATCAGTCTTAAATGAAAAAATGTATCGCTTACGCATACCACAGCTTTTGCTATTTGCACATGCGCGGAATAATTAAAATCGTAATTTTAAAACCCACTCTTATTTTAATATGACTTTAATGTTCTAAAACCCTCCACAATAAATGCTCTACAAAATGGTATAATATCTCCAATATCGGTTTACTATTTCTCTAGTTTTTGTGGTTCAAACATACAGATACTTTCAGGAGACTTCATTTTATCTAAGTATAGATTAATTATTGCCATGGTTGTTTAATGTAAAGACGAATTGTTTCAAGCGCTTTAACTAGTAACTAAGCTCCAAATGACTTAATTTCTCTATCTATACCATCAGAAGTGGTCTTCCCAAATATTTCTCATAAACCTATTAAACGTGTTATCCATAGAGCCCTTGCATGGCATTGGTATTCAATATTTAAGATATATTAACTTTTGGCGAGAATTTATCATTTCCACTGAATTTATCATGTCCTCCTTGGAGAGGTATTTGGCTATTAATCCCTGACATGCTTTTTAATAGCATCAAAAATTGAATTCGTGTTTTAGACTCGTTTATCCCAACCCATTGAACCAAAAGTTCAATGTAGAACTGCACTTTGAGTCAAAATCTAATATCAAATTCGATAAATTTTAGTGATTGCGTTTTTGAATTACAGCGTTTAAATGTTTCTGAAGCTGGCGTCCTGTTATAGGGTAACGCGCATTCCCCGTAATCTGGGCATCTCGGATTCGAGTCCCGGTTAGGGAATAATTTTTCATCTGTGTTCTATCTGTGAGGCATGTGAATGTTCCCCCCTGTAAAAAGGAGCTGTGCAAGTGAATGTGGGCGTCATCTTTATATGACTTCTGCCCTCTGGCTGCTCAAGAGTTTTTACCCGCAGAAACTACTGCATCTCCTTTCATGGAAACACCATCATCATTAGCAGCAGCAAATGTTTCTGAAAGCACAGTTCCACAAACAATCAACACATTGTTGAAGTTTGCTCAAACTTTGACAGGTGTTCGTAAATTTTAAATCTGTATATCGAATTTTATCTATGTAGCTGTTCATTTTGTAGCTATCGTGTTAAGATACATTCAGACAGCGGAACGGATAGACTTCCTCTGAATGGATTCCGCTCAAATTTGGTGTAAAGATCGCATACTAAATTTCATCCATGTCCCTTCTCAAAGCAGTTTTGTTGTATCTTTATCACGGAGATGCTTAAATTTTAAAAGAACTTGTTTTTCGAACTCAGTGAGACCTTAAACGTAGAGATTTGTCAAAATCTCGAGTTCGAATTTTTTGACAATTACTTTTCTTTCTCTGTACTCCCTATATGAGAAAGTAAAAAGTAAACGAGGATTTTTTTCTGATAATTGATACTGTATTTTTTTAATGAAATTAACAATTATAAAAGATATTCAGTTATATCGTATTAAAACAGTTATTGACAAATTCGTTATGATAATATAAATAAGAATATAAAATAAATGATCGTAAATTCTTTCAGGTAATTTAACTTTTTCACCAGAAATACGGTTTATATTTAATTTAAGTTAAATAATATATTATGAATAGCTTGATGCTCTTGATCCAGAAAAATATTTTACAACTTCAAAGTGTGATAGGCATTCAAGTCATGCAGTTATTTTAATTGCTTCAGTAGTATTTTATTATACACATGTATCTTCCAATATGAACCCAATTATGGGATATTATAATTCCATTAACTCCACAAATAATCTATGGCATAAATACATTGTCTCTTTTGGTACCGTTTACTTTAATAGCTCATTCCGCATCAAAACTATGCTAGTAATGAGCAAAGTCTACCTTCCTCTGCTTTCAACTTTCAAAGAAAGTCACATGATAAAACGTTTGATGAAATAATGAAATCAATTTCTTTACAACAATTAAATAGATTACTAAAAAATTTTAATGAAAATATTAAACATCTAGAAAAAAAAATGACAATTTTTTTTTAATTCCAGATACTGAAATCTGTAATAATGTTTTTGGATGTTATAGAGCGAAATCGGTAACATTTCGTTTAATCATTAATTTTTAAATGTCTCCCAAAAGATCATTTTTACCTTCCAAAGTATGTCTTCCACAAATTTTTTGGCCTTAAGTCTAATGAAGAGAGTCATTCGGTAGAATACCAAAATAGGCATATGTTTCCTTATTATGACTGAATGTATGCTAGCTGGCATGTCAGAATATTTTTTAAGCTACTCATATAATAATTTTAATGCAAAAGTTAGATATAAAATATAACAATAATAAAATTTATTTCATTTGTGATTTTTTATTTTAATGCTATTTTATTACACCTAGAACTTATTAATGCCACAATTTGATTATACTATTTGTACGATTGTAAAGTAGAATTTTCTTATCAATACAGCACTTAGTGAAACTAATTTTAGTAAAAATGTATCTTTACTATTGTTCTACCATTATTAGGAATAAATACCTTTCTGAATTAAAATTTAAACATTGAACTTTTACATATCAAATGTTAATTACATATATATATTACATACGTATTTACATATCAAAAGCTAATTACCATACTATTTACAAAAATCTTTTTTTTTCTGTATTTTACACTTGCTAGATAAACACTTAACAGTAGAATTAAAATTATATTCAAAATGCGTAAACTATAAATTATTCTTCTCTTATTTTTGAATTTAATTAAACATGCTCTATATTATAAGAGGTGAAACATAACATTCAAAGCAGAAAAGGATGCCAAATCTTCAACTGGAAAATCACATGCAGAAATCCAATTGTATTCTTCGGTTACATTACTTAGACAATAGGGAGCTTTAATAATGCTGCAGTTGTATTAAGATTGGTCTGGCTGCTTGAAAGTTTAACTTCCGTGCAACTTAAATGGCGACCCCTTTTCCTTTAAAGGTCCTCTGTGCCTAGATACAAACTTTATATCTCCCTTGTGACTCATTCTAGATTCCACTTTGGTGTGCTCTATGTTAACCAATTAAACAATAGCTATTTTATATTTCCAGTTCTGTATCCGAGCCATGAAAATCTTAGATTAATAAATATATAATTTGCGCATTATTGTTAAGTTCATTTAGCCAGGGTGCAATTATAGTAATTGAAATAATGCAATTTAAGAGCATTAAACCAGAGAGCATGAAGAAAAAATTATTTAACATAGAATTATTTTTTTAAAAAAATTACTAAATATCTAATTTTTCTAAAAATTTAAAAAATATTGCAAATAAATATCATTTGCATTTATATTTCGTTGGCACAACTAATACTAATTTAACGTAACAGTGTTTTTACACCGAAATATTACTCATCGTTTTAAAACATTTTTCATCAGAAAGAATTAACATTCATTATTTAATCTTTGTCAAAATAAAGTTTAAGATTTTAAAAACCTCTTAACGATCCAGGAACCTTGTAATTTTTTTCTGTACTTCCTTACAACCTTTTTCAATTTCTTAATGATTATCTATACTTATAATAAAGCTCAATGTGTGTGTGTGTGTGTGTGTGTGTGTGTGTGTGTGTGTGTGTGCTGGCTCTCTACAGGCCAGACCGTCGGACCTACAGCTACCAAATTTGGTACATGTATACCTTGGAGGTCGGGAATGTGAACCTTGGAGCCCTTTTTTCGAAATTTTAATTAGAATTTCAATTAATTAAAATTTAAGCGTAATTTCGATATTTTTCCGCTATAGCTTCCGAAAATATTATCGCACAAACATGATTTTTACATCAATTTAAAGATTTTAAAAAATTAGCTTTCTAATGGTGTCAGTGTTTTAATGTATAACTCAAGCTTCTAATTTTAACGAATTTTTAAAGAAATATTTTAACCATGTTTTTTAGCACGTGACTGGATAAAATAAAATAAAACAATGCCGGAAGTTCAAATAAAAAAAAACAACTATCATCGCAAATCAAATCTAAAGAAATACAACTTTTAGCACGCGACTAGATAAAATAACATAAATATAAAATGCGATATCTTCTAAAAAATAAATGCAAGGCAAAGGATTCTATGATCTTTTGCAATAGATATATCATTAATTCCATAAATTATCTTTATTTACAGTAAACCTGATTGAATTTAGACAGGATATGCATTGAAATCCCGACTTAATGGCATATTTCTATAATCGTTTGCAATATCTGTATCATTAATTCAATAATTTTTTCACTTATTCGCTTTCTTTAAAAAGCATATTTAACATTTTGGCAATATCATCGAAAAAAACATTTTTAATATTTTGGAAGCATAATCGATAAATTGTTAGAGCATTAAACTCAAAAATTTTTTCCGAATAAAGTTAGCGACTCTTTAATTACTAATAACGGAATCTTTTAACTTCAACTATTTCTTAAATTTTGGCTAATGAATATGTGATTTAATTGAAAATTGTAGAACGCATTATTCATGGCGAACCAGCTGGTCACCAAAGGCGGCTAGTACTAAATAAAGACTGCTTTAGATACTAAATGGTTGTAATAAATGTTATTCGCTTTGCTCTTTAATGATTTATCATCTTAACTTACACTCGTACAGTCTGTCAAATATACTTCCTCTAATATAATTAAATAAGACTGAAGATTATTGTGCATTAATAAATATGAATGAAATTGGATTTAAATTAGGTGTGTATAGAAAAAAAATCCGGTCTGAAGACTTTATCAAAGGTTGCATTCAGAATAATATCCAGATCGCAGACTTTTTTTTAAGAGTCTTTATTCTAAAAATTGAGCTCTCGCGACCCAGACATTTCATGAGATTGATGTTTCCGAACACAAGAACAATAAAATATTAACAATAACGGAAATTGAATAAACAAATAACAAAAAAAAAAGGTTTTAAAATCTAAACATCAAAATACTCTAAAAGAAATTCTTGAAAAAGTCAAAATGAAATGCAACACTGGTAAAGTATCAATATTTAAGGAATTGTAAATATCAATTAAGAGGTTAAATTATAAATTTTTGAAAACTTCATAAATTAAAATTCGAACAATTGAAAAGCAATCTAAACATACAAATTGAAATTATTTATCCTCAAAAAGGATTTAAACAAAAACTGAAAGACAAAGACATACCTTTGTGAAAGTAACGATTTGAAAAATGCCGGGTTTAAAACCGAAACGCCCACAAAGCTTCCTCAGAGAGTATCGTCATCAACAGAATTGTTTTGAAAAATCTTAGCGCCATCTATTATATTAAAATTAAATTACAGGAGAGAAAAATTTAGAAAATCCATCTATCTTGATAGATATCTGATAAATAAATCTATATTTTTGATAAATAAATCTATATTTTCAATTGTGATATACTGTTGAAATATACATAAGTTTCCTTTTAGATTAAAAAGAATTTAGAATATCAGAAAATTATTTTTCTTTCGTTACAATCGGGGATAAAATAAGTAAATTATAAAATTTTGTTTATAAACTGAATTTAAAGAGCAGGAACATTTAAAAAATGTTTGCGTAATTTAGCTCCAACAAAAGATTTCCTAAAGGGGCTTCTTTGATTGTAACCAAATGGCAGAGTATCATTTTAAAGATGAAATTATTAGATCCTAAAACTGGCGAGATATACAAACACGAAAATTTAACATATCAAGTAGACAAAAAGCTAAATCTTGAGTTGCCTTTTTCTTCACAAGAAATTGGTTCGAGTTTAGTTTAGTTTAGTTATATTAACGTCCCATTTAAAGCAACACGAGGGCTATTTTGGGACGGACCTCGTAATTTTGAACCACGGTCAGATGACGAGGACGACACCTGAACTGGCATTCCCCTCCCCGAACTTCGACACCACACCAGCGGGAAGACCTTTGGCCCCGAAGGATTTAACCCGCTTACACGGTGGTACTTCGGATCTCGAACTTGCAACTCTTGCAAATTGGTTCGAATACTCTCAATAATTTGAATTTCGTTACCTCAATTTGGATGCCTAATATTCTATACTAGATCGAATATGAGCATGATATAAAACCTTCACGTTTGAAAACTCACAGCCTACAACAGACTTTGAAAACCAAGGAATCAATATTATATTTTTTTAAATCAAGCTGAGGGTTAAAGAGGATACTCAAATCTGTAACTAAACATGAGCATGATAATATAAGTTCTTTAATTTTATAAATGTAATTTACAGGCTGAGATTTTCTAGTATATAACTAATAATAACATATTTGTCAATGTTTAAGTATAGCGTTAAGTGAGGCAGCTGTCAGATGTTTTTTAAACATATACATAGCATCGTTTACTTTAACGACACAAACTTCCTAATTTCAAAACATCGATCATGCTTTGTTTTGTTTAGGAAATTTCTTTATTTTAGCTATTTATTTAAATTTTTATCATATATAGTTCACCAAGCAATACTAATATCGCAGAAAAAGTGCATAAAATCATTATTAATTTTTTGATTTGCATTCATAAATTTCTTTTAGATTATTTTTGTTTAAACCACTTTAACATTTATCATATCATTAGTAATGTGAGGGTATTTCTAGAAGAGGAAAAAAAGAAAATTATTTTTTTTATTAACGTTGTTAAAAAAAAATTTCAACTATTTTATTTACTTCTGTAAAGTTGAAATGATTAATACAGTTTCAAAAATTTTTCCTTCATTTCATAAAACTATATACGATAAATTGCAACTTGTCTAAAGCAAAATTTTTCCCATGGTGTGAAATGGATTATCGCAATTTAATAATAATTATTATTCAATAGCAAATGATAGAGCAAAACATTTTTATATATGCTTCATAAAAGTAATTCTAATTTTTTGACCAATATTTTCGGCTTATATTTTATATTTCTCAGAATAAATTTTATACATCTTGATAAATTTTGACAGCCTTTTTTTTATAAACAGAAAATAATAAGCCTTGCTTACTATTATAATTTTTTAAATTTAATTTAGAGTTTTATGGTAGAAAACCTTTTAAAAATTACCTAGTCAGCTATTACGCATGATTCTCTATTAATATTGATAATTGATCTTTCAGATGTGTATTCGTTTCTCTGAATTGTAATTCGCCATTACTTCCAAACAATTATAATATATATTCATCTCAATAAATAAAATTATTTCTAACTTCTAATCGAAATCCTGCTAAAAAAAATCTCAAACGATATTTTTTAAATTCCAGCAACTTATGAAACTAATAAAGCAGAAGATAAAGTCTTAATTTTTTACATTCTTTTTAATTTTTATAAAAATGAAGATCATTTCTTATTTCTCTTAATAATCATACCATCTGTGGTTTAGAACATTTTTAATTACAAATCATTAAATTGGCTAGTTACTAGCAAAAAAATTACGAAAAAAATCCAACTTAGATAAAGTACAGTTTTATTTTTTTATTTTTTTCTAATTAGGCAGTTTCTCGTTTGCCGTTAAATGAAGCATAATTCTGCAAAACGATTCCAAATAATTTGCTCTTTTTTTACTATTATTTAAAAAAGTGAATCAATAAAAGTAAAAAAAATGTTCTGTCTGTAAATTATATTTTTACTTATTTAATTACAACCATGAATCATTTGGGAATTAAATCTGTCACAAACCAACAACACTGAAAAGATATGAAAATTTGCTTTTTCACTTAGTTAAATCTACGAAAAGGGATTGAAAGTTAGAAAAAAAAATCATTTTTAAATAAATTATATGAATTAATACGCTCCTTTCAAAGAAAAACCGTGATTATCTAATAAGAACTAATGAAAGAATTTCTTGAAGTTTTTTTTTTGTGTGTGTGTCAATAGATATTAAAATGGAAATGAATTTATAATTATTTTACATGAAAAAAATGTTTAATTTTTAACAAGTTCAAACGTTTTTTTAAGTATTTGATTAACCTACTATTGATTTAGTTTTTGTTAATGGCGATTCAAATTCGACTCTGAATAACTAAAAAAAAAATTGCGTCATTTGTTTACCTCCTAGTATACAAAAAGAGAAAATATTATAATTTTCAAAAAATTCGAGATCGAGATTTTGATGAAATTTTAAATCTACTTGAATATGAAAGATCCCTTGACAGAATTGTGTTTTTCAAGATATTTATGAATTATGTAACTCAAAAACGCTTTAGGTTTGTCAGATGAAACTTGACATATAATATTTACTTCGAATTTGAAAATTTCTATAAAATTTTGAATGAAATTCATCCAGTACAAAACAATATAATTTGAAAATTTAAACAATTAAATATATAAAATTTGGCACACAATTTAATCATCTTAAATGTAGATCTGTATTTAATTTTCAATAAATCTATTGAGGGATTGACTGTCTGCCGAACTTTATTTTCGGATGAAAACAAACTCAATATCTGGAAAGAATAAAATTCAATATGTGATTTTTTAACTACAAAGGTAGTTTTATATCAAATTTATGTTTTATTTGATCAGAAAAATACTATCCAAAATACTTGTTCTTTTTTTTTAGTAATTGTGCATTAGCCCAGTGATTGGCTGACAAAAAAATTCCTCAAGGACCATTTACTAATAGCCACTTTCACACTTTTGATCACTTATAAAAAAAATTTCGACGATGTCATTACATTAATGATACTTGTGTACTAGTTAGCATAACGACACTAAGAAGCACATAACTTTCATGATTAGAATCTGAAAATGAAAATCTGAGCACTCATGACGTTCATCTTTTGCCGAAGTTCAATTAGTAGAGATGAAAAGAACAATAATACTTTTATGAGACATAATGCGAGAAAGTTTTGGTGGAACCCACCTAGCTTGTTTATTCTGAAAATAAACTTTCATTCTTTTTTTAAAGCTATGGCTCTTATTTCACTTTCGAAAAGTAGTGATTTTGCATATTCAGGCATTTCTGATTCAAAACCGTGTGATTTTTGATGTGAAGTCATAAAGTGTAAAAAAAAAAGAAACAAAGAAAGAAAAAAAAATTGTATCGTTCAAATATGTCGCTTCTGTGTTGACATCACATTTCTATACGTAATTTATAATTTTATGAAGTAGATTAATCTCTTTACAATTTGTGATTGTGGTGATAAATTCCAAGTTCATCAAATTTACTTAGATGGAAATCAATATTTTTTTATTTTGTAGAATTTTATCACAAAAACAGGATGCAAAATCACAAAAAGAATTAAAAACGAACTCATATTTTAGTTAGTATTTCCTTTTCTCATGAAATCATTTATAACATTTTGTAACAAATATCCAAAATCTTTTTTTTTCCCCCAAAAGCGATTGAAACTATCATTAAAAGCAATCTGAGAATTAGAAACGAACTCATATTTTAGTTAGTATTTCCTTTTCTCATAAAATCATTTGT
>JAPMOQ010046034.1:293648-372120 GCA_026543055.1 Argiope trifasciata
AAATTTTTAGAAATCAGATTGATTAAAAGATGTAATGACCTCAAATCTTAAAATTTTTTTAGAATTAAACTCAATCGAAATTGATTGTAGAAACATTATTTTAAGATATATATATTTAAAAAAGGAAAAGAACACTTATTTTATTTATGGATGAAAAAAAAATGCTTAAACCTTTGTTTAAAAAATTATCAATAGATGGCAGCACGAGATTTTCTCTAATTTTCCACCGTCTGTGTGTAATCTAGTTAACTGGAATTGCGAATTCAAGAATAAATATTGCAATGAAAGAATGAGCCCCGACAAGCATACCGTTGAAGTTGAAGAGCTGATGTAAGAGTAAATAAAATAAATAGCAAAGGCAATAAAAAATTTGTCTGTGGCCTTATAAATAATAATAAAAGGCAAATCAAAAATTTAGTAAAGTTAAAATATATATAACATTTTGTTTCTACTAGATATGTGATTCCAAATCTCTTCTGATAAAAGAAAAAGATCCTTATTACTTTAGCAATCTTTTAAATCTTCATTAATAAAAATTTTTAATATGGAAGTCTAAAATTTTATTTAAGTTCCAGTGATTTTTTGAAGTGATTCTTTAACAAAGATTTCAAATATATTTAACATGTTTTGAAAGTTTTACCAACTACATAGAGTACATCACGTAACACCAACTACATCACGTAACACCAACTACATCACGTAACATAGAACCAGACTTTTCTAATTATTCTGAGTTTTGAGGCAACATCTTTTTCTCCACTAGAATATGCATGATAAATTCCATTGTTAAATTGGCATGGTTTATTTTAGGTTTTTAGCTCAACATATTGTACGATAACTCCACGATATTGCTTAATATTCTAAATACAGCCTAATATGATGAAAATATCTTGACACTGCTACTGGGAAGTTAGTATTACTAGAGATGGAAAAGTAAACTGACTCATTATCAAGTGGGAAAGGGGATTTGTTTGTTTGTTTGTTTATCTAATACCTATAACAAATTCAAATTCTGCCCACGATTTTCATTCTATGTTTTTTAATTCATTTCTGAATAAATAAGAAAGAAATATAAGACTAGTCTCCGTGCATTGCCTTTCCCGAAATTGTTGTGAGATATACATATGGTTCAAAAGTAATTCAACAAACGATACCAAAAATGTTCAAAACCCTAGTAGTGCACATATATTGAGCAATATTTTATGACATTAAACAATATTTGCAATATTATACTTACAATAATGAATAATATAATATAATATTAACAATATGCTGTGGTGATAAGAGAATGAATCCTTTGAAGAGAAAAAAATATGTGCATTATTTTATTAACTTTGAACATCATTCTCTATAAAACTCTAAAAGATGATGAGCCAAATTATTATATATTAGTTCATGATCTCTAAGACGTTCACAATATAGAATAAAGTTGTAGAAATATTATATAATATTTTATAATTATAGGGAATAATTTTTCATCACAATAACGTATTGGGGCTAAGTTCAGTTTCTTCCAATACAAGAATTCAACCAGAACTTATTTTGTGTAAATGAGCCTAAAAATTTATTAGTTCGCTTTAGTTACCGTGTGAAAGCAAAGATGTTTTGTATGCTGCTTTTTTTCTGTGTGTGAGGAGAGGGTTAACATGGAAATTTACAAGAGCTTAATCTGTCCAGTATCAGTAACATAGTGTAACATTCCTCGTCCCCATTAGTGATAAAATATTTCAGCCAGCTGTGTTGCTTTTGTGTTTACTAGACACCTTGAGATAACCAGATGTTGCAGATGGTCTCCTTTCGGGACCTGAGGCATCTATAGCTGAAAGAACACACGAGGAAATTCCTCTTCCAGAAGACAGTAATAGTGCTTTCAGAGACAATGGAACATTCAAACATTTGGATGACAAATTTCCCTAGTGTAAGCGGACCCCATGTTCCAGATTTTTCGGCGCGCCTTAATTAACTTGCGACTAAGCACTGGCGCCATTGAAAGGGCCCTTTAGCTGGACATGATTGACCGGAAGAAAGGAACAGTAGCCACAGAGGAAGATGAGGTGGAGACTGTCGCTGAGATAAAATACGCAGAGTGTTTTGGAAGGAAGGGAAAGAGTTTCTGGGGTAATGCTGGAGTACGCCCACTAGTCCAGGAGATTTGGAGCGCCGCCTGAAATGATCAATGACTGACCAACCCATGAAATCCCAGTGGTGTGGTGTTTACGATTTGATGGAGAACTGATCTTCAAGTAAAAACCTTCAACTTCGATTGTTGTGGAAAGACGATTTTTTAGTTCATGTGTAAATAGCAACTATTTAATCAAGATAAAAAAAATAGTCGTTCTTTGTATGTATATAGGGATGTAAAATAAAGAAGTGTCTAAAAAATCTGAGTATTCTCTGATCTATCGAGATCACGACACTACAATAATTTAGATGGGGAGAAAATCAAGGATAACAAATATGTGATAGTAGGATGCATTGTTGTCCTCGCAATTCTAATTTCGCATGCTCTTCAGATAAAGTCACTTTCATTCAATATTTTTCTTCAAATTCTGAAGAATTTTATTTTATCACCCTCTGTTATTTATCTGGAATTAAAAGAAGAATTTGAATTGAAAATTTTCACTGTTAAAGAATATAATGAGTGTGACCTCTGTGTTTGTACTTATCGAAACAGGACTTGTGAGCCATTACTTTTATCAACGCACGGCTATCAAAGTATAATGAACGATTCTAGGGACAGTTTATTCAATTTAATACAAAAATTCAAATTTTTCTAGTTTCTCGAGCTTTCGATCTATACTGTAATAATAGACTGTCATACACAAGTAATCACAAAAACACAACTATAAAATCTTCTGGTGTTTATACATTAATAACATTTGGCATTTTATAATTCACCCATACACAAGCAATTCGCCAGCCAAAATAAACTAATACTGCAAGATATAGTCACTGAAGTTTTGACTTTATGATTTGTTATAGACATGCATAACTAGTCCTATATAGCTTTTGGATGAACCAACACATTACTAACTTCTGTATTACCATTGACAGCATTGCTAAAGGAGAACTTATGGGTTTATATTTGGATATCACTATTTTGATTAAATACCAACATGAATTTTATCTATTTAAAATAATTATAAATAACATTCAATGGGATCTCCAAAAATTTTTCATATATTTTCCAGCGAAGCTATCTTGCTCTGTCAGAATAATATTTAAAGACTTTAGACACAATTATCATGGCCTTGAATACCCCTAAGTGCTTTTTTATTTTTATAGGAGTTAAGCGTTTCATAGTATAGTAAAGAAATTCAGAACTTGTATCATTATTGCATTTGCAAATAATTCATCTTTGATTTTTGGTGATGTTTATTGCTGATTAATCGCTAAATATGTAATTTTGTGCACAAGTACCAGAAAATCAAATAAGTATTTTGGATGCCTTCTTTCAGACCGATGAATACCCAAAATTTAACATAGAAATGAATTTCTAGTAGTAAGATTACATACCAAATTGTATTTACTTAAGTTGTTCAATTTTTGAATTTTTGAGCTTATAGGCATACATGTAAAAATACGGTCGACTTCTGGTGGATTTGTTTATAAATCTGATACGGATTTTCATTATAAAAACTTAGCCTTCTGTCAAAATTTTATCTATCTAGCTCTTTATCTTTTTTGGTCACCTTGTTTATGTGTATTCTAACAGACCAACTGTCTCAGAACGTATTTCGTTCATAATTTGATAGAAATCTGTAGATTTGGTATAAAGTGTAAACTAAATTGCTCCCGTGTGACTCAAAACATTTTTGAGTTATCGCATTCGGCGATACAGTTGATTGCAAAAACTTATTTTTGAACTCAAGACAGTCTGAAACGCAGATCGTCAAAGTTTTGAATTCGAATTTTTTGACTATTGCTACTTTTCCTTGTATACTTCATTTTTAGGAGTAAAAAGAAAGTCGTTGTATCGTAATTGGTTATTGCATTATTATTTATTATTTTCTTTTATATGTAGTCAAGAGAAAATATTATTGTCACCAAAAAAATTTAAACTCAAGTTTATGACAAATCTTCATGTTTTAAATTTCCCTGAATTAAAAGAAAAACTGCGTTTCTGGAAATTGTCTGTCTGTCTGTTCGTCTGTAACTAAGATATCTTTAAAACGCTTTCAGCTAGGCAGATGAAATTTTGTTTATAATCTTTATAAAAATTTATAGATTTCTATCAAGGACCAAAATCCATTCAGAAGTAGTCTGTCTGTCCGGCTGTTTGAATATAAAGTAATGTCATAACTACAAAATAAAGTTATCTATATAAATAAATTCGGTATAAAGTTTTAAAGTTTGTAGTTACATATTTTGAGCTAAATACAAGTGGTTGACCATCTATGTTTTAGAAGGATATAAATTTGATAACTTAAAAACACAATGTCTTAGATTTATCAAATTTGGTAAGTGAATTATTTTACATCAGTTTTAAATCTGTGTCAAATCTTTAGTTTTGAAAAAGCGCTCATAAAACATAATCTCGATTTTAGGGCACTATTAATCATATCCCAATGATTAATCATAAATAAACTCGCCCGGATCACACAATAACATTCACGTTAAAAATGTTGAATTCCCGTCAAAAGTTATTTTGTTACTTTGCACGCCAATGCCATGTAAGTCTCTACATGGGATAAAACGTCTTATGCCATAGTATTATTTAATTAACGTACGTTTATTAAAGATCTGACAGGATTATTATTAATAAGTTCTGGAACATTCTTATATTCTTATTAAAGAATATAAAGTTGCTCTCGTTGGTTTGTAACTATATCAAAAGCGTGCGAGTTCATTCTTTTATTTTAAAAACTATATAATTTCAATAATTCCTGGAAACATGACAAACGCATTATGATAAGAGCTGTAAAATTCAAACGCAATTTCATTCTGACTTTCCCTCCTGCCTTCCACATCATCTCTTTCCTTGCTTCTGTATTTGTGAATAAAATCAAAAAATACAACGGATCCAGTATTTTAATAAATACAGAACTCGCTTCCAGGTATTTATGTGTGTTACAAATTTAGAATAAATTTATACAACAGAAGTAAATTTGTTAGTTTTTTTTTTTTTATTTATTTATTTTTAAATATCTCAATATTCATTTTTCATTATCTTTTCTTGGCCAAGACCTGAATCATTGGAACAAAATTGATTATTTTGAAACCCAAAAAAAACATGATACCTTGAAAACTAGGTCGGCTAAAAATCTGAAAAATAAATAAAGATCCCATTTAATTCCCTGATTCCAAAAAACTCCAATTCCTACTGTGGCGTTGGCAACAGGAGCTGGAGTTGATGGAGTTTATTGGCGCTAAAACCACTTCTGATTACACAGGGCCAACGACAAGGTAGGTATATGCAAGCATATGTTTCATGAAATTGTCACGTTTTAAAAGGTTAATCAAAATCTGTTCTTCAAAACTCTATTCAAGACCCCCAAAAAACATGCACAAATGAACTGTCACATAGATTTAAAGCATTATAAAAAATGATAAAATACTTAAATAAGGTAAAAGAAACCAATCGTTTCTGAAAAAGTAAAAAGTCGAGGATGAGACACTTTATGAAGGACGTCTTTTAATACAAAATGAGGGGACTGAAAGCATTGAATTCGTTGATATTCAAAACGTGGGCACTCTATCAGAATGTGCCGAACTGTCAAAAGGCATTGGCATAATGTACATAGAGCTTCCCCAACAACAAATTCCTATGTGTAAGTCTAGTATGGCCAATTCTTAAACGGGCAACAGTTGTATTCAATTTTCTGCTATTTAAAATGGGCCAACACTCGATAGAATTTTTCAACAACAGGAGCTCTTATACCTCAAGTGCATTCTACTTTTGGCGTTGGCAATAGCAGGAAATTATTATTATTATTTTGGAGTAACTGGCTGTTGGGACTTTATAAATGTTATCATTTTCCTGTTTAATTTTGCTGTAGTTGAAACTTTGAGTTTAGTAAATCATTAATATGTATTCATATTATTTCATAAGTGTTTTAGGAATTATTAATTAAATATATATTTTTTAATGGATGAAATTGTGTGTTATTCTCCATCGCTAAACCACTTTCGGCCGATTGAAATGTGTGGGAGAAAATGATGATTTATTTTTATCTACTTCAATCTAATGATTACTGTCCATTCGAATATGCTAAAACAAACTTTCGGCACATTTACGAATTACCTTAATTTAAACCGTTCCCTCTGAAATCAATTTTCTTTAATCATATTTTTCAATCAAAATTAATTTCGTGTGCAAATAGTCTTGAGAATATCGTTTGATGTTTTCAAAATATTTTTATTTTTAATTTCTGCAACATATGTTTATTCTTTAATGACTTTTTTTGTATATTTCGTAACTCTTCTTTTTTAAATTCTACTGCATTCTTAAGAATTGCAAGTATTTCTCAAAAGATTTATAAATATTTGAATACAGTTTTAAAATCAAGTTTTTTTATATTCATTGAATATTACCACATATGCATAATTTTCTGAATATCAAAGTAAAAACAAAGTCGTCGTGGACTTACCACTTTCTATATGTTACTCACAGCTATCGTAACAAAAATAACAAGTATTAAATGTATTGGCCAAATAAATTTACAAAAATCGTACTTTCCTTTTAATAAGAAAATCAGAAACATAGATATTATGTCATTTAATTCTATAATTTTCTATTTTCTATAATTCGCTTGAAATATCTTTCTCTAGATCATGAAAATTAAATTTTAAAAAAGGTAAAAAAATCTAACATAATTTCAAACTGATTTGTCATATGATGAGAAAATATATTTTAAATAATAATAAAAAGAAAAAGCTAATATTGTACTTACTTTGGGCGAGGCCAAGTTTGACTTTTGGTAATAACACTTTCCACTTGGTTATTCTTCTGCTCCAAAGGAGGTTCACTGTTGTCATTTTCGGTCATATTGATATCCACAAGAAAGATCACTTAGCTCCAGAATAAATTCTCTTTTTTCTTTACCAAACGATTTTGTTTCAAATATTCTCAAAACGGATTTATTCTTTAATGTTTCTACAGTTACTCTAAAAAATAAAGCCGAATATTTTCAACTCACATTGAACTAGTTGGAAAAGACAAATTTTGTATTTTAAAAAATTCTTACAAACAAGTTTTGGTATTAAAATCACGTATAAATTTTTGATTATTCTTGTATAGAGAATAAGAACATTATCAAAATGTATCAACCCATGACTTTTTTAGTATTAAAAAGAAGAAAATACTCTCTTCTGCTAACTAAAAAATGTTGAGCAGTAATTTTTCATTAACCAAACACAAATCCAAGAGTCGTTATGACAGCGAGGAATGAAATATAAATAAACAAAACTAAAAATTTCCATGTTTCAAAAGTTTAAATGTGTTTAATTTTTTTTTATTCTTTTTCGATACTTTTAACGAATTATCCAATGAAAAAAAATTGTGAGCTTTAACTCAAAACTGTAATATGCGTCTTATTGGAAAAACACGCAGTGTTGAATTCCTTAATGAACTCCAACCCATGTTGTGACTGTCGAATAGATCTGTTACCCGGGTGATATTTTTTGGTCCAGTTGGGAGGGGAGGAGAGCATGCAGGCTGGAAGGGAGGTAAAAAGATTGTGTGACTGTTTTCATATCTTGATTGTATCTCAATCAATTTTCAACCTCGTTGAAACGTTATCGATCGGGAGAGGTATACTCTGTTTGGCTACAAGCGGTGACATTGTCGCTCAAACGTCCAGAGTCAACAAGTGTTGATGGACACCTGGTGGCTAAGATTCTAAAAATAAGGTCTAAGTCACTATTTGAATGGTAGAAGTTCCTATTGAAATTTGTCAGTCTATTTTATTGGATGTGCTTCGAGCAGATGATTGATTCATCGCAGATTTATGTTTGTCAAAGAAAGGAGTTTTTTTTTCTGTAATGGTGGGGAAAGAACTTTAATGTATTTTTTATGGAGAAAATAATTGCTTTTTATAGATTACCTTCTGACCCAGTTTGGGATATTGAGTTTTATATTTCACGGAAATGGTGGCAATATATTAAAGTTTACAAAAGTTGGTCAATATTTGGAGTATCAAAAAAGTATTTAAGGAAGTTGTTGAGGAAGATTTGAAAGATGATAATGTCTTTGAATATTGTCGTATTATATAAGCTAATTGGTATTTCTAGAAAATATGCAATTTATAACGATTTGCCTCTATTCTGGATTTTGAGTTCAATGTTCTAATTTTAATGAATATGATATATAATTTTTTTTTCTTTTTTATAAAAACTCATATCTTTTCAAAACTCACAAAATGGCATTAGAAATTTCCTTTTTTTTTGTTGTTGCTATATTTTCCACCATTAAATTCTTTTAAGTATATTTTTCTCAATTTTAAGAAGAATGAAATAAAATATTTGAAAAATTAGAATTAATCTTTTACCTTTTAGTAAATATTATCTTATTGATTGAAATTACGAAGAAAGTTGGTTAAAATCATATTTATGATATTTTTGGTGGATAACCTTTCTGTTTTATTTTCATTCTTGGATGAAAAATTATACGTGGTACAACTTTCCTAATGGAATATTGTTATCATTATTGTTTTTATATTCTTTTATATTTTAATATATTTTATATGCTACAAACTTTTTTTTTTATTTTGTTTCAATATTTTCAGCCGTGATGTAATAATAAGCATAGACCAACTATTTTCTTTTTTCTTCACAAATAATTGTTTAAAATAATATTCAGTTTATTTTACTTTTAAAAATAGTTAATAAACAAAAGTTATAAATTTATTTTATTTCAAAAACTCTTTTTAAAAGTCCTTTTAATTAGTCTATATTTAAAAATCTTCATTTCTTAGGTAGCTTTTATAGTTTCCAGGTTCAATGAAATAGTTTTTATTTTCAAAAGTGCATTTTAAGAATAACATAAAAAGTCCATTTACGTGATAAAAATAAAATTTCCTACACAAATGCATTAAATGATAAAAATAGACAAGAAAAATGTTTTAGATACAGTGGCTGTTAAACGAGATGAAAGCAGCTTTCCAAAACTTGTATTTTCCTCAAAACTATAGCTCTAAATACATAGCTCAAAAATCGTTCGTATTACTTATTATCGAATGGTCAAAGGTCAAATAGAATCAAATCAATGTACAAAGTTCAAAGTACTTCATTGAATGCTTGTACTTAGCTTTTCTTAACTAATTAATGGTGCAACAAAATATTAAAAGAAATGTTCTATTGAAGATTTCCCATAATATCAAAAATTCCAAATTTTTTTAAAAAATCTCTTTCAAACAAAGTTTAATCAAACGCATAACTGTTGCCAGATGTGTAATTGTATAGACTTGCCTACAGAAATGGATGTCCATATTATTTTAACAATTACCTTAAACTGTTTATTTTTCTTATCATCTTAAGATTCAGAAATTTATGTTCTAATTTCCGACAGATTTTTCTCTTAATTTTAATAATATTTTAAATTTAATTTATTACATTGTCTGCAAGTTTTTAAATATTATAATGGAATTCAAACTTGTCCATCAAAACATTAAATAGCGCGTTTATGACGATTATAATTCCGTAGAGGATTTTCCACTTTTTCTTTTATTTCGGAACGTGTACACTTTTTAATATTCAGCAAACTAATTAAGTTTTATTCGTGTTTTCAATCGCACAAATAACAAGGTAAGATGAAATGTTTTAAATAATGCATTCCATATTTATCGTTTAACAAGCTAAAAAGTCAATAATTTGGAAGAACAAACTGGTCGCCAAAGACCAGTAGTGTAAAAATATTATAACTGTTTGCAGTAATCAAAACATAGGCACAGATTTAGTGAATGAGAGCATCTGTTTTCACAGTCGAAAGCATTTTTTCAAAAAAATGCATTCCATATCAATCAATCAACAACCTAAAAAGTTAATAATCTGGAAGGACAAATTGGTCACCAAAGGCGGTTAGTGTCAAAAAAATTACTGATTCAGTAATCAGCAAATATTCATAGTTTTACTAAAGGAAAGCTATTTTCAGTGTAAGGAAGGTAGGAAGTCAGAAAAACTACTTTGGTAAAAAGTAGCAGCATAACTGTTATCAAAACTATTTTAATTTGATGCTCATATAATGGTTTCATTGACACTGTGAGATGTTATTCACAATAAAAGAACTTGGAACTAATTTTAAAAATTTATTATCTAGAGATAAGTCCTCATAACTCACTTTATTGTTTATCTACTTTGATAATTATTTTCTTGAAACCCGATTAGTGATTTCGTGTCAGCTTCAAAGCATAGGTGGATCAGATAACTTTCGGCATCTCTTAAGAAGACGAACTTTGAGCTTTTTGCCCAATGAAAAGTGGAATTTCAACTTTCACTCGATAAGATAGGCCACTTCATTCATAAATTATTTCAAATAGAATTATAACAAATAAGCTTAAGTTGCCTTAAAATTTTTGAATTTCGATATTTTAGTTATATATCGGAAATCCTTTCAGCCTCATGATAATTCTATACCCTTTCGAAAATTTCGACCTTTGTTTCGATTTGACTTTTACTGAATGAAAATTCCTCTTCATTTCAGATTTTTTCTTTCTCATATTTAAAATTTAAAGAGAGTTTTGTATCATGAACGATATCCGTCTGTGTCATAGGTAACTCAAAAATGCTTTGAGCTAGACGGTTGAAATTTAGTATACAGTTCTCAAACCAAATTTGCATCTTTCTATCAAAATTTAAGTAAAATATTTTCAGAGGAAGTCTTGTCTGTTCAGCTATTAGAGTGTAAGCTCACAGGATAACTACTAACTTCTATAATCCAGATACCAGTAGCATTCTGAGATACATCCAACGATGAGTAGACGGTCTGCCTCAGGGATGTGTAAAGGTGATAACTCAAAATCTTAATGTCTTAAATATATCAAATTTGGCATATGATTTTGTGACTGCAAGTATAGCTTTGTGCCAAAATGTTTGTTCTAATTGGTTGAGAAAAACATCTTTAAAGCACAAATTCGATTTTCGAATATTATTAACCGCACTCAGGGATTAATCGCCAAATAATTCACCAAGGATGACAGGATAGATTCAGTAAAAAGGATAAATTCAAGCCAAAAGTCAAATATTTCGTAAGATAATCTCAGAGATACCACCGTTATTAGAAAAAAGAGAGTTATTTGAGAAAGAGAAAGTTTTCTAGAGACTACTCCTGCAAGTTAGTATGTTCAAATCTCTAGTTCGGCATAAAATTTGGCAATGATTAATAGAATCATAATATTACAAATTTAAAGACAGAAAGAATTTTCCACATTTAATTTATTAAAAATTAGGTTGCTGTTAATAAAATACTAATTTTGATTGCAATCAAGGAATTATACATTTAAGATTTCCCAAGAATTGGCTTTATTAGGATAAAGACAAAACGACATTCAGTCCAAGTCAAAAAACTGCGTTGAATGTATAGTTGTTGGGGAACAATTATCTTAACATAACAGCCAATTTTTCAGCTAAAATATAAATGTACGTATAGGTGACAGGCAATTATAAAAATACTATTGAAGGCAAATTTTTAAATTGGAAATCTTTAAGATGAATATCAAAAAAATAATAATTACATTCGAAATTTTTCATTTTTATAGCATTTTCAAATATCAGAAACTACTGCTAAAATTATACCTTTTTTTTATTGATGGAATTCAAATTCTTGATGTGATACATAAGGATTATATACCTCCTTTTGTTGAAACTTTTTCTGTTTCAAGAATCTGCTCCAATATGGATAATATTTTAATAGACGCGTTTTTCTTCGATGTCTATATAATTCGGCATTTCTTCTTATCAATAGTTTCTTTTACATTTGCATTCACTCGCCATTAAATATATTCAAGTTCCAACAAACATATGGGGGCCGCGGTGGCCTGGTGGTAAGGTCTCGGCTTCGGAACCGGAGGGTTTCAGGTTCGAGACTCGATTCCACCGAAGAACCGTCGCGTGAGGGGGTCTCTTGCACGTTAAATCTGTCAGGCCAAACGTCCTCCCGTTGGTGTGGCGTGGCTTGGAGAGGGGGTGCCAGGTCAGGTGTTGTCCTCGTCATCTGACGGCGGTTCAAAATTACGAGGTCCGTCCCAAAATAGCCCTCGTGTAGCTTTAAAACGGGACGTTAATATAACTAAACTAAACTAAACCAACAAACATATGTACATACATAAGAGTTTCTTAAGTCTTACATAAGACACTCTTGCTTATCGGGAACAATAGTTGATACAGCAATCGTCGATAAGCATATTTCGATTATAACCCACAAAATGGCCACAAATTAATACCAAAATACTTTAAGACAATTTTTATTTACTGAATTCGCTATCATTATGTATTTTCGAACGGCAACAGTCAAGTGTAGTCTTCTTTAATCAAATAAAAAAGTGAAATTTTCAAAAAGTATACGCACTGTACATTAATACTTAATAGGTTTAAAAAGCGAATAACTTTGACAAATAAACTGATCATCAAAGCCGCAACTACAATTATAACCTTATAAACAAATTCCTGTGCTTACAGATTTGTTGATTAACTTTTTTTCAGAAATTTCTTTGCGGTGTTTTGTGTTCTTCTTTATTTGTGGTTATAGATTTTTAAATTCTATTTTGAAATTAATATCGATAAACAATCAAGCATTTAGTAAAACAAAAAAAGGAAATTTCAGAAAATGCTCATGCAGCCTGATAATCATCCTTGATCAATTCCTTTTCATCGTGCTCTATTAATCTTTCATTGATCTTATTTCAGCTTTCCCAAACGGAAACCAGTTTAAGAGAAGAAAAAGACGAGTTAAGATTTTGAAAGCAAGAGAATTTATTTTTATACAGTCAAAAGGAGTTTGCATTATGAATTTCAAAAATGGCTGGTCCGTAAACAAACACAGTTTCGAAATTTAAAACTTCTGAAATGTGCGAGACTATGAATCAGGTCAATGGTCTATTTTTTATCGATAATCTTTATAAAGAATAAAGAAAGCGAAAAATATTCTCGAAACCTAAAAATTGTCTAAATAAAATCATAAAAATAAATTGGTTGTCGTTATCACAGTCCACATTGGCTTTACATCCAAAAAGAAAATGAAATGCCACTAAATATCTTAGCTTTGTTTTCTAAGAAATTAATTTCTCTTCCAACAGAAGACTTTCTTGGAAACAAATAAATAAAAATTTAATTTATAATAACACTTCTCATATAGAATCTAACAGATTCAAATGTATCAATCTCCTTTCAAATCAAATTTTTTGCTGCAAAGTTTTGGTGTAAAAATTCCCTTAAAAAGTATTTTTTTTTATTCTAACTTTACTTGTTAATGCACAAAAGAGGTTATAAAAATAATTTATTTCTGAGTAATTCCTTTGGAATCTTTTCTTCACTTGAAATTAAAATATCTCAACTGACCTATACACAAACCAGTGTAGACTCATTATTTTTTTTCACGAATGTAAACTCAAACTAATGAGAGTGATCTCTCAAAAATTTCCTCGAAATCTTTCTCAAAAATGTACTTCTGTATTATTCACTGAGTTCCAATGACAAGCAGTAATTCCGAAAAAACCTAATAACGTGCGATCATTTTAATCCAATTATTGCACAAATACCAGAACACTGAATATATAATTTTTACTTATTTTTTTCGACCTGAATGAAACCGAAATTTGATATAGAACTACAATTGGATTCACAAAATTAATCATAAATCAAATTTCATACATTTAAGTCACTGCATTTTTAAAGTTATCACGTTTACGTACCTGTGAAAGTATAGTTTGATAGACGAATTCTCGCTTAATGGAACCTAATTCGATTAGTATATATATTTTAGATACTAAATCTGTGTAACAAATTTTATCCATACAGCTTTCAGTTTGAATAGTCAAATATTTAGACAGCAGAACAGATAGACTTCTTTAAAATGGATTTCGTTCGAAATTTGATAGAAGTCTGCAAATTTTATGTAAAAATAACAGAACAAATTTCATCCGTCTAGCTTAAAGCGTTTTTGAGTTACTATATTCACAAAGAGACAAGAAAGTACAGTTCCAAAAATGTTTTTCTCATATGAAGAAGATATAAAACATGGAAATTCATCAAAATTTCGAATCTGAATGAGGGGTTTTTTTTTCAATTCCTACTATTAGTTCACACTTTTCCTATATATATTTATTCATATATCTTGTTCAAATTTTCAATCATTAATAAATTACCTTTTATTCATCCTCTCAAGTTCAAATACATTTTTAAACTTGTAGTGAGTGCATCACACTTGATGTTCATACAGTTTTTTATTTTCAAATATTAATTCATTCACTAAATTTAATTAATTTCTTAATACTTTAAATAGAGTTTTAGCAGTTTGTAATAAAAATCGAAATCAGCGGGCAGTAGTTCAATCAGTCAACTGCAAGGATTTTAATATTTTTCAAGTGAAGGTGAAGAATACAAGTTCAAATCTTGCAAAAAAATCAATCATTTTTTTATACTTAATCATTTTTTTGGTAATTATTTAATAAAAGTAACTAAATAATAAGCAAATTAAAAAGTGATTTAATAAAATAGCTAAAAAATTTTTTAAATTTGTTGGCCTGAATAGAGATTGGAGTGATTTTTTTTTTTTTTTTTTTTGTATTACTTGTTTTATTGACGATTAGAATTCTTTTTCTTTTCGGCAATATAGAAGATAAAAAGATTTAAGGTATCATTACTCAAAGGTATGCCTCGCATATTCTATTCATCCTTTATCTACCCTTCTGAGAAAAGGTGCATCAAAGCTATAATGTCAATCGAACACCCGAAATTCTCAAAAGATAGTCGGGGTTTTTTCTTTGTGTCTTTTACCATTTGTCAGTGGTATGCTACAGTCTATAATAAATCGGGCTGAGTTTCTATAGTTACATTCGCTTGTTATGAAGAATTTAGATACATCATAGAGAGTAATAGACAGTTTTGCATAGTTACCTGATCATCAACTATGATTAATTATTATTGGAAAAAGCTGGTTATTTCTTTGTTTGTTTTCGTTTTTCTTTTGTAGAAAAAAATCCAAGAAAGATATTTTCTTATTTTTTGGTATTTTATCACATTTTGAAATTTGTTCAGTTTTGTTGTGACTGCTTCAAGCATCAAATCTAAATCAGCGGGAGAAGTCTCTCGGATACTTTCTCGCGGATTCTCTAATAAATATGTTAATCCCATAAATTTGCACAGTTATGAGAGCCTAAAATGACCAGATTTTTATTTCCAGTGTCCCACACATGGTAGTTATGTGCTTTTTCTTTTTTTTTGTCGTGTCCGTGTTTTCACGGAAAGGGGGTGCAGTAGCTTCTGAGGGTAAAGACCCCTGAGCGCCCAGAGGGCAGAAGTCTGGCTTGTAGCTCACACACACGGCATAACTCTTTTTAGGGGGCGGTCGAACTCATTCATCCATCCGCAAGTCAGAATTTAGATCCAAATCAGAGACCGACTCATCCCTGATTCAGTACCCCCAGAGGTATCGTTTTGTTTTGGGAACTTGGAGGACTTTGCAGTCTCGACATATTTAACGTGCCCCTACTGCCATTAGCCATCACGGCGGGCTTTGGCCAAGACGAGGACAGAACCCGCGACCTTTCGGTCACGAGACTGACGCTCTACTAACCAGGCTACCGCGGCCTAGTTATGTGCTTTGTAGTATATTATTAAAAAAAATACTGTACCTTTCCAATAATTGCATGGCATTGACGAGTAATAGGGAATCTAGAGTTTTTACTAAAGTAATGTATGACTTTTGTCAATATTTTTTTTTTTTTACTTTAATTCAGCTCACATTTTTTGACGATTGTTTTTGGTGAGTAATATTTAATATATGGTTGAAATACAAATACCAGAAAATCAAATACATATTTTGAATTCGCTTTTTATGGGCGACTGAAATCAAAATTTGACGTACATAGAACTACAACTATAGTCAACAGACTAATACCAAATTTCATTTATTTGCTTTATTGCTATATTGAGTATTTAAATGCCTACGAAAGTACTGATCAACAGAAAATTAAACTTTTGAGAGATCAGTTTTAAAATTCAAAAGGATTTATTTAATACTTTTAATACTGAAATTGAGAACCAATAAATTTTTACGTATATAGTTTCGATTTTGAATTATCGCTTTTATTTACATGTAAGAATTACATGTAAGATCCACAGATGGTAAATCTCTTCGCAGATTTAAGTCTAAATTTGATACAGAATATCCTTTTAGATGTTAAACCTATGAACCAAATTTTATCTATATAACTGTTTTCATTTTGCTGTTATTGTGTTCACTTTTACTCTGACAGTCAGACAGACAAACTACTTAAGCATGGATTTTCCGTTATAACATAGAAAATTGCACATTTTTTAGTAAGTCCCTATACCAAATTTCATTTATTTATTTCAAAGGGTTCACAGACAGACAGATAGACATACAGACACAGTTCCAAAAATATATGTTTCAAATTCGGATGTAAATTAATTAAAACTTTAAAATTGGATTTTTTGTCGGTTATAATACTTTCTGTACACTATGTGTACGTGAAAGTATAAATAATATAAAAATGTAACTATTTTTGCAATAATTCCCATGTAAAATTTCGAATTAAAATATTGTTGGTAATTCATAATCATCAAGTATTAATCGAAAAACAACAAATTCTAAATTAACCATACATGTTTGCCTTCCTTTGTATTTAATATTATACTCAATAAATGTTTTTAAATCTTGCTATTTTATGAAGGGGAACATTTTTTAATTAAAAAACTTTATCCTACAGTGTTTTGAATAAATGATCCATAACATACAATAAATGTTATTAAATCTTTATGTTTTATGAAAGGGAACATTTTTACGTTAAAAATCTTGAAACTGCAGTGTTTTTCAAAACGATTTCACCGACTGTAAATAATTATATCTGTCTTGTGGTAACAATAGGAGGAGACATTTTAAACACGTGGTTTAAAATTTTATTTGCGTGCGTAATAATTGCCCTATGTATTTTTCCTTGATTAGGTGGCAACATCTATGAAATTATCCATTTAATTGATGTGTGAAATGTTTTCTACTCTGCTTCTTTTTCCCTAACACGCGAGCATGGAGTTAAATTATGCTCATCGGAATATAATAAAGGCCCAACAAATAATTCCAGATAATTTAACTAGCAGAAAACCCGTTTTGCATGTGATTATCGAAAGCTTATCAGTATTCTTTAATCTGTCACGCTTTACAGTGGACAATCAAAATCAAGAAAGTTACATAGAACAATCATTGCATATTGATTAAAAGTCATTTTCAAACCATCATAAATGGTTTTCCCAAACCTTTTTTCGCATATTCTGTAATAAAGTTGTCATGTCTACAATAGTTATGAAATGTTAACATTTTGGGGAAATTTAGCATTTTTACTGATCCTTGACAAGTTTTTTGGCAAATAATTTATGGTACACGTTAATAATAGCCGAAAATTGTATTCGTGTCTTAGATATGCTTGTCTTAATCGATTGGAACAAAAATTTTTCACAAATTTTCATTTTATTATCACAAATTTAATATTTTTATGTCATTGTGTTTTTGAATTTTCACGTATCTGAAATTATAGACTGATAGTCAATCAACCCATTGTTGAATTGGGCTCAATGTTTGACAAGTGTTTTACTCTTTCAATGTTAAATATGTGAAGCGTGTTAACTAATGCTTGAACAGTCCGACAGGCAGAATTCCTCTGAGAATATTTTGCACAAAATTTGATAAAAATCCGGTAGAATTTTATTTAAATATCAGTTATTTGGAATTTGATAGAATCGATGTAATGACTGTATGCCAAATTTCCATCACAAATCATTTTTGAGTCGTCTTTGTCCCAGACAGACAGGTAAATGGACATTTTCCAATAATGTGTTTTTTGAACTCTTGAAGATCTAAAAAGAAAAGATTCATCAAAATTTCGACTTCAAATTTTTTGAGGATAACTGTATTTTCTTTACACTAAGCATACGAGATAGTAAAGGGCTCTGGTGTTTTTCCTAATTAGAGAGTAAATGAAACTAATCAATCTACCTGAACACAATCAATTACTCACACTTGCCCTGAGGCACACGGATAAAATCTGAATGATCAGACACCGCGACAGCATAGGCCAAAACTATGGTTGAACCCTAAGCTCCATTACTGACCACGGCACAACTTCTCCGAAAGAAATGCTTCCAGTCATCAGTAGAGGGAATCCCATTTCATTTTTGTATCCAACTGAGAGTCAAGAATCAACCACTATGCCAGAAACTTCTTATCTCCATTTCTTAGCTGCCCCTCAGAGGTTGAAAATGGAAATGAATTAAATTTTCTTCTGAGATGGAGTCATTTTTTTTCTCTATAATTGTTCACGAGAAAGTTGCAATCATGGGGAAATGTCTTAAATAATTCTGTATACCTAAAAAAATTCTTGTAAATAAATGAGCTTCTTAGATAATGTAATTAAAATCTAATATCTTTCAAATGGGCAAATTAAAGAAATGAAGCAATTTTCAGTATTGTAGAACGAAAGTTCAATAATAGATCGAGCATTTAAAGTTTCTTAAAATATTTTGACAAAATTAGTATTAAGATTCTATTTTTTGAGATTGGATTTTAAAACAATCGATGAATATTTGAATTTTTGTCTTCGATAACTCTCTATATAACAAAAAGTCGTCACTCTTTCTATAACGTTCTTTCAAAAATATGTTTTCAGTGATTATAGCATTTTCTCAAAAGCAGTTTCATAATTTTTTAACGAAATACAAACAAAGATATTACAATAAAGACTTTTACATTTTTTTCAAGTAAGTTGCCAAATGATTCTTATCAGCATATTCATATAAATAGTGTGAAATCAATCTTTGTGTAGAGAATGGCGTTTTAGAATAGTATATTATCCTTTGGACACCTTTAAAAACATTTGATACATCCAATTCTTTAGAAAAAAAATTTAGCCGCAGTTAAAATAACTTATCTTTATCAATGACCTTCAATATATAAAAAAACAATCGTCTGCCTTTTTGAAGTAAAGCGACCAGAAAAACATTACAAAAGACAAAAATGATGGAAATAACTGATAAACCAGGGGCCAAATTTTCGGAATTATTCCATATGTTATTACACAAAATGCATGATATTTATGTTATACCACGTGTTGATTTATAATCTATGAAATAATTCTGAAAGTACAACAACAGTATAAATATATGTAACTGACAACAACCATGCAATGTAAATATTTTATGAACAAAAATTCATTGTAAGTTATGAAAGCCACGAATAAGTTTATTTTTTTCCTGAAAAAATAGTTCTAGAATTTCCATTTTCTAGATAATTGTGATGATGATCATCTAGACTCTTTTATCAGTGAACTTGTGGAATGAAAGTGTTGAGAGTTTTGCTGATATAATCTTTTTTAAAAGTCAACACGGTCATAGCTGATCGAGCTTTTTTGAGTAAAAGACCGTAAAATGTGTATGTAATCAACATAGTAGATTTTAAAATGTTTACGTTATTGCATTTTCTACGTGTACAAAACAGCTGGTGAAAATATTAAGATAGATTTAAAAGAAAATAGATGCACATGATTAATATATACATTCTTTGATTTCTGATAATTTTATTACGTTGAAAATTTTGATTTTAAAGATGATATTAAAACATTTCTAATAAAATAAATCATTCGTAAATTACAATCAGTCATCCCGTTACCACAAAACTGACATATAAACAAGGATTACTTAGGCTAGCCGATGACTAAACTACTGTAGGAAATTGACTGCATTTCAAATATTTTTTAATAATATGAAATTAACTTTTGTTGTATGAAAACTCAGTAATATTCTTCCATTTGTCTTAAAGAATAAATGTGTGCAAAATTTGGATAAAATATGTCCAATGCTGTAGAAAGACTATATATACATAATTATAGAGAGTTTTAATTATATTAATAAATAAAGTATTTCAAGTTCATTTCCAAGTAACTTTTTCTGTTTTCAACTCGATTCAATTGGCAAGATAACATCGACTTAGATAAATAATTTTAAAATTTTAGTATCCTAACCTTTAAATTACGAAAAGAAAAAAAAAAGATGTATCAAATTAAAGGATATTTTCTACGGTACAAAATTCATTATCAAAAATTGTGGAAAAATCTTTTCAACCAAGAAATTGTCAATATTCTGCTTAAGCATTTTTCTGAAAAGGGTTCTATTTTAAAACTTCGTTTTACAGGTAATGAATTAATCTCGTGTGCTTTAAACATGGAGTAAATTTTGATGTATAAGTAGTGAAATGATGAACATCATGTCTTAGTTTACCATGTATATTTACTTACCATATAAATACTATTACCATGTATTGTTATTTACCGAGTACAGTTTATAGTGCAATCCTGTTTCGTCAATTTATCATGTATAACCATCTGTATTCACTTCCCTGCTCAGTCAGCGACTAGTTTATCATGTATAAGTAATGAGATGATGAATTTTAAGCACGCATGTCTTAGCATACCATGTATAACCATCTATATTTACTTATCATATAAATGCTATAGCCATATATTTTTACTTATTGTGTATAACTTATAATATAACTATGTTTAATCAAGGTCTGTTCAATTATTTGTTTTCATTGTATGCGAAAATGTATTTGATAGGTTTTTTTCATTTATTTCATGAATGCAAAGTATACAAAGTATCAAAATCTTCGCCATCAAGATTTCGATTAATATACATTCACATTTTAATCTTTTCTCGTCCGTTCAAAACATTTCCGGAACTATTTCTGTTTTTTTTATCGATATGAATGAGAATAGATAATTTGAAAATATAGCTAGGTAAACAAATGATGTTAAATATTCTCTCTCAATAATAAATGTGCAGCTTTGTCTAATTTTGAAAGAAATTTCTTCATGAGAAATTTGTCTGATTGTCCTTTTTTATGTGAAAACAACAAACGGAAAACTATTCTAGCCAGATACTTGATATTTGGCGTACTTTTATCACAAAAATTGTTAATCTGTATCAAAATGAGGACTATATCCGTTAAAAAGTCCACTTTCTGTCATTGTAGCAAATGTGAATACGATAATTCAAGAACCTACCAATATAAATTAGTGAATTTCGGTATGTGGTCTTGACACCCAAACTGCATACCTGAATCATATTTTAGATGCATTCGATCAAAGACAGGAAGTCTAAAATGGGAAATGTAATCCATTCATCAAATGGTCTGTGGCATAACGATAAGGAGGACTTGGAAGGCCGAGTCTTAGGGAGCGTAAGGGAGAAAATCATTAGTGAACTGTTGCTGTTGTAGTTTCTAATGGCACTAGTTACTGACAAACCTGTTGATTAAAGAGGCATTACGATTTAATCCGAATTTTTTGCTTGCCTTGTTTTTTCAGTAGCGCCATCGAGGGCCAAGAGTACGAGTTAGCTACTCACGCTTCACAACCTTTTTATGGGACGGACTTCATTCATACATTTCATTTACTTATCCACAGAACATAGAGAAAGATCACCTCCTAGTGGTATTACTCCGGACATGGAGGACTTTGTGGCCACAACAGATTTATACGTACGCCAGTCATCACCACACAAGAAGGTCTTCGGCCATCCGGGTTCAAACTCACAATTCAAGGGATGTGAATCCAACTCCCTACCAACCAGGTTACCTCGGCCTATTAGTGAACTAAAGCCCCCTTTTTTTATGCCAAATACTATACATGTGAAAAATTGATATCACATCCTTCGCATCATTTACTTTTTATTAAATAAATTATGTCAGAAAGTAATGAAGTAAATCATGTGATGTCTTAACCACTATTTTCTTTTAGAATGTCAGTGTATAAGACGATAAGTTAAAATTTGATTGGTGTGTGCACTAGAGAGGCTAAATACATGCAAATGAATTTTATCCATCTAGCCCTCTTCATTTAGTGGTTATCATGCTAATTTGTTTTCGAACAGTTAGTCAGTATTCCTCTGAACAGATTTTACAAAAAATTTGGCAAAAATCTACAAATTTGGTGCAAAGATCACACACCGAATTTCAACTCTCCAGCTGAAAGCGTTTTAGAGTTATCTTTGTCACAAACATATAAGCAAACTGACATTTTCCAGAAATGTGCTTTTCGAATTCAGGAAGGTGTGAAATGTGGAGATTCGTCAGAATATCGAGTTCGAATTTGTTGACGATTACTATACTTCCTTTATATTACGTAAGGGGAGAAAGTAAAAATATTTTTAATTTTTAAATTGTGACAAACATTAAATCTACATTATTAAATAGCCTTAAAAATGCTGATTTCAATGTGTGTATAAACTATCTTATTGTAGTTAAATTAAAAACATCATACTGCTTTAAAAAGGAATGATTGTTTGTTTCGTCTGTCTTCTAAGTTTTACAGCATTATAACTTTATTTCCTTGTGTTAAGTACACATATACTAAACAAAATAATTATTTCTTAGTTTTATCTAGCATTTTTATAACTTAGTTTATCGACATCTCTTCTTAACTTTCCGGAAAATTACATTGTAAAAATCGGATGAAACAAAAAAAAAAATTATTTGAAATGTAATAAACAATCGAATTTAAACAACAGCAACAAAAAAAAAAGAATTAAAACTTTTAAATGCTAAAGTTCAAGAAGAATTTCCACCACTAAATTAATATCAGCAAAGAAAAACTTTTCTGTTTGAAAATATATTTAATAATAATTAGGTTTTCTATAATAATTAGACATTTTTCTGTACTAAAACTAATTTTTAATGTAATTTTATTTTCCAGCGATATAATGGAAAAGAAACCTTTCAAATTTTTTTCATTTCTTCATCATTCTCACTTCCCACAGAATATGTGTGCCACATTTTATTACTATATGTCAAAAAATCTACTCAGTATAACAGCAACATAAATACACATTCGTCTTCATTGATATTAGTTTTAAGAATGTTGAAAATTCTCGGCTTGTTAATCTCAAAGGTAAAAATTCCTGACCTAAAAATGCATTTCTTGACACTGAATGTGTTGAACGGTGTTTATCCTCAGCTGTGTGTTTCTTTTTCCATCAAACCTGCATTCCTTTCCCTTTATCCCAAAGGCATTCCGGTATCTCATGATAAAACTGGGCTTGGAATATTTCCCCAATCTATTCTTCCCCTCGCTGACCCCTATACCCGACATAAACAAACAAGGCCCAAACGATAACCATTGAAAACCAGGCCTGTCGAAAGGTACGACGTAAGCGTCGCGCCGGGTCTTTGTTTGTTTACTTTTTGCCACCCCTGCTCGTTCGGAGAAGCAAGGAAGAAATAAAAATTGAAGAACGGAAAAAAGAAGAAAAATCGACATCGTATTTCCGGCGCATGCGCACCGCCGGAGATTTCACCTATTGGTGAGATCGGAAGAGCGTCCGGCTTCAAAAAGGTTTTGTCTGATTTGAAGCGAGGAGTCTCAAGATCGGATAGCAAAGAATTGAAAGATGTTCGCTAAATTGTGTGTTTTAGCACTGGTGCTGTGCTGCGTTGTGGTGGCCTCGCATCAAAGCGTGAAATACAAGTATTTCGATGGTAATGAAAGATTTGTTTTATTTTGTCATTTTAGCGCATTTAAAATTTCTCCCCATTTTTTTTAATGAATAGTAAAAATCGTTTTTAATATAATTTTATTATAATAACTAATTTTAATAGTTATCATTAATTGATTTTGATAAAAACAAATAGTTAATTTAAATTTTTGTTATTATTTTCTTTAATCGAAAATATTTTTAAAAATATTTGATTATTGAACATTGCATTTTATATAGTCATTCTAGTGTATTTAACAATTCACACCAATTTTTAATTCACCAATTCAAAATTAAAAATTTCAGATTATCGAACAATACATTTTATATTAGCATTCTAGAGTATTTTTAAATGTTCATCATTTTTTATACTTTTTGTGAATATTAAAAACAAGGTTTGTTCTTATAATTTTATCAAAATAGGTAATTTTAATAGTTACTTATAATTTATTTAAATAATAAATCGTTAATTTAATTTTTTGCTGTTATTATTCCGATAATCAGAAATATTTCTAAAAAATTGGAACTAAAAGTAAAGCGCAAAAAAAAAAAAAATGCCTTTTTTTAGTTTTTATTTATTAATTGATTGCGAGTAAGAACT
This sequence comes from Argiope trifasciata, assembly GCA_026543055.1. Classification (NCBI taxonomy): domain Eukaryota; kingdom Metazoa; phylum Arthropoda; class Arachnida; order Araneae; family Araneidae; genus Argiope; species Argiope trifasciata. The sequence goes on from JAPMOQ010046034.1 coordinate 317,941, forward strand.
AAAATCGTTGCCATTATTTTCCTGTTGAATTTTAGAAAGTTCTATATATTACTAACCATTAATATTTATATATTTAAAATTAAAATAAAATATTATATGCATGTTAGTTTGAAAAAAAAGTTGTATTATGATCTGCAATAGCTTCATTTTTCTCTTATCGTATATATTGTTTCTATTGCTTGCATCTCTTTTATTCAACTAAGGCAAAACTTAAAAGTGATGAATAAGTTATCAGTGTTTTGACTTGAATAAGTTATCAGCACATTTTTTTGGTGGGGGGAGGGGTTAAGGTACGTTGCTTGTTTAATATTTAAATTAAAAAATAAAACTTAATAGAAGTTGAAATGAATTGTCAATCTAGTTATCAATGAGCTCGTATATGCCAACGTTTAATAGTATTTAGTCGTGTATTTTCAAACCAATTAGAGCTTCATTCTTTATAAGTACAACATGGTAGCAATACAATCAATATTATATATTTATGTGATTTTGGAAATGAATATTACTAATAAAATAAAGTATTTTCCATGAGTATTTCTTTAAATATCATAGACATCATGGATACACCGTTTTCACGTATTTTATTTTGTCATTATAATTATTTCCTGAACTTATACCATATTAATCATGTCACTTATATAGCCCTTTTAAAGATTTCTAAGGATAAGGATAAACTTAAGGATAAGGATCTAATAATATGTTGGTATCAATTACAAAAATAACTTATAACAGTTAACACCAGATTATTTTGCGTGGCTGCTGAAAAAAAGTTTCCAAGAAGCAAGGTAAAAATTATCATTGTATTTTTGGGAAGAAATCTACATTTAAAATTTTTATTATCGTTCTTTGTTTGCCTTCAAATTTGTCGTCGATGTCATTAGTTATTGACAATTACACCTATGACATTTTCTGCAAATTTCTGCTTTCGGAAGTGGTAATGAAATCACGGAAAAGGCTAGGAAATGATTAAGCTTAGGAATTCATTTTGTTCATCTGGTTTTCAGTTTTCATTTGGGGAATTTTTATTTTACCTCTGTTTGGGAAAACAAGCGGTGTTTCCATAATTTTTTCCTCATTTCTTTAACCTTCCTTTTTATCTTAGTTCTGAGCAATAATCTGAAATTTTTAATGAATTTTGTGTATAGCTATATCAATCTATCATTTTGTGAATCATGCAATTAAATACTTCTTATCGAATTTAGAGGTGTTGATTATTTCCGAAATAATTAAGCTGTTTTTGATTTAAATACAAAAAAAAATTTACGAAATAAGAACTAAATATTTTTTGAATATTTAAAAATATATAGCTGTAGCCCCTAAAATGAGCCCCACAGAGCCTTAGGTAGGTTCGAACTTCCTTTTATGAGTGTCGTGATATATCATAAAATTATTAGTTTATATTTAAATTTTTGAATCAATTTCATAGGTTATTTTTATTCAGTTTCATTTTTGGATCATTTATCATAGTTTTTCATTTGTATTGAAAAATATCGGAGGATCAATCATAAAAGTTACTGATATTGTTTAAAGAAACAAAACAAGATCGAAATTTAATTTTATTTGTATCCGATGCCGAATCGATTTTTCGGTTTAATTACCCCCGTTATTTAAACACTTTCGGGGATTAGTTACAAGTTTTTCAATGCCTTCTGTAGAGAAATCAAATCCGACATCAGTCAACTTGTTGGATCCTCAATGTCATCACGTCCATTCTTGAACATATTCTATCATTTAGCGATGGCCGGACGTGAATTTATATTTCCACCAAATACTTCATGCAAATGCCGATAAATTTGGTTAATGTTTTTACATCTTTTCGTTCTCAAATAATTAAGCACTTCGTGCATATCTAGTTTGAAAGTTCATTTGCTGCTGTTGGGACATGTTATAAGCTAGATTACACAAGCCTGCATTTTTAGGGTAATGTCATGTTTTTCAACTTTTGATTATTGATTCCAATGTATTTTTTTACGCTGAATCTGAATATGACATTAGGTTTTTTTTGTCCCATCACGTCAGGAGTTTTTGCAAAACGCAATTTTTGAAATTTGTAATATGTTGCAAAACATCGAAAATATGAAACATTGACAGATTTAAAACGGCTTTTTTACTATAAAATGTATTTAATTTAATTAAATTTATGGTTTATACTTTACAACATCATAACCAAGCTCATCAAGAGTCCGTTGGGATGGAATTTAATGAAAAATACCACAAAATTAGCCTAAATGTAACAAATTAAATTTGGTACACGAAATTTTATATTGATACGCTTAATTTTATATACTTTAAATTTAATTTTAACCAGTCTTAATGATGATGTATGGTTAAAAAGTCACCTTTCATTTGTGTCGTTGTTTCTTTTGACCGGTCGTACTGTGTTGGCGGCTTTTCCGTCCATGTGCCCTTGTTGGTTCATCGTGGTGCAGCATCCAGCAATAGTCTGCCATCATTGAAGTATTCTATCTTCCTTGATAACGATTTTCCATTTTTTGGATATCTGATAAAATCTCTCGCCTATCTCTTCATTAACAGCACCGAAATTCTCAGGAAAGTAATGTGAAAAAATGATGGGGAAAAAAACTAATGTCATATTCAGATTCAGCGTGAACAAATTCATAGGAATCAATAATCTAAAGTTAAAAAACATGACCCATGCAGGCCTGTTTTATCAGACAAACTAAAATTACCGTATGAAATCGTCTGTACAGTCTTTCAATAAAGAATTTTACCATTGAATATAATTAACTTTTTGGTCTAAGTAGTTTCAATTGGTTAATATGGATCATTTTACATGAATTCAAGAACTCATTTAATGTTACTGCAACGCTTGTATTTACTACTTTAAAAAATCTGATTGACTTGTGTGAAATTATTATTATTATTATTCAATATCGGATTAAAAATAATGAGAAGTTTCGGTTGTCAGTGAGATATAAATATCTATTTCTATATGCTGGGCTCCTCGCGATTTCTCTTAAGACCAGTGTTTGTGTGAATCTGGTGTGCAGTATAACTGATGTCATAGACTAAAAGTCTTTCTACTGATGATGCGTAGGAATTTGGAAAGGAGTCTGATACGTCTGATTGAAATTCACAATTACAAGGGCAGTATTAAATGGTCCTAATGTTGCTTCCAAATTGGACATTAATATAATTTAACTTAAAACCCATTCTTGTAAAAAATTAAGTTATAATGTCTTGGGTTATCGTAGGATAGATTAAGATGAAAAGTATGGGAGATAATTGATCTATATTGATGTATTTAAATATTGCTAAAATAGAAACACATTTTCTAGATTATTCAGTAAGCCAAATTAATCAATAAATATCCCTTCTTTCAAGTTAATTATGGATCTTGGGAATACAGTAAGGTAGTAATCCAGGGATAAACGAGATTATAGATTGCCTGAGCTTCAGACCACGGAAACAAAATGTGCAACGTTCTGCATGGAATATAAAAAGGGACAGATAAAATAATATCGAGCTCCAAACACTATTTATGCTTGCTAAACTAAAGAATAATAACAGAATGAAGGCTTTAACTTTAAATAATTATTGCCCCACAAATTTGCAATAATTTTTTTGTTTTTGTTTTTGACTGCGTTTTGTAAGTAGATAGTTTAATCTCGAATGTTTGAATAGTTATTGATTAATAAACAAATATTCTAAATCACGTGTTTACAAAAAAAAAAAATGGCATATACTCTCCGAGTTTCATTCTGGTTGTTTATTATCATTTTATCAAATAAATTATTCGTAAAATAGCTACTACAAAGCACAATGTTCCTATTGATACAAGAGATATAAATTCTTTTCAGTCTGTGTTTGGCATCTCGTCTCAAATCAGTAACTTTCAAAAACATACTTTTCATTTATTTGCTTTCATTTTATCTACAGTCAGTTTTCTTTTCATTTTGTTTTCAACATTAGATAGAAAGTTTGATGTACATGCTTTTACAAATAAATACTAAAGCATCTACTGTCACAATAAAAGATCATCAACTTAATTTCAGTTAATACAGATAAATGTACTGTTGGATACATGTTTTCTTACTAAGAAAGGTCCATATCTTTTCGCCATTCACTTTTCTGAGCTCTTATGTTACAAATATAAACCGTGATTAGTTAGGATTCTTTTCCTGTTTTGCGTGTCACGCGTTTCCTGTTTTGCAATTCATCTCTCTGTCTATAAATTTGAGAAGCGCTTGAGCTGTTCAAGACTCAATGCTGCGATAGTGATTTGTTACATGATAAAGGAGTTAAATTCATTAATTGGATATAATCTGTGCTATCAGTATTTTAATCCATTAATCAGTGTCAAATTAAAAAATTTCGACTTTAGGCAGAGCTCATTAGAAATCTACTTTTTTTTATTAACGAATGAATATAGTCATTTTAAACTTAATAAACATAATTATTAGCTATTTTGTATGTTTTTATAATCAAAATCCTTACTTAGATAATAGTTAATGATTACCTGACTTACAAATAAAGGAATATAATTATTATGATATATTCAAAGGAAATATGAAGCTTAAAACAAATACTATTTTACAGAGTTTGTCAAATGAAATATAACATAATATCTTTATGAATAAAAATGTCATTAAGCAGTATAAATAATAAATTAGCTATTTTTCAGTTAATATGACATTCCAATGCAAATACAAATTTTTGTACTCATGTTTCACAATTTGTAGTGTTTGTATTTTTTAAATGTATTTATTTATTTGTCACATTGGCGAATAATTGACTTTCTTTCGGTCCTAATTTGGAAGGTCGTTGTTGAGAATCAGCCATTGTCTGCGATTTTAAATATAAAAAGGATACCATAATAATGCTTTGAAAATATCTCTCCATATGATATAATTGTTGATTGCCTGGTTTGCTTGTTTTTTTTTAAACTTATTTTTTTAATGGTGCCTTAAATACATATGTGGGAAATCGAATTTCGATACTAATATAATAGGATTAATTTTAAACATAAGGTATCTTTATTAATAATTAATTTGAAATTATATAATCAAATCTATTGATTTCGAATAAAACCTGTTCAGAATAAAAAGATTTTAATGTCGATAAACTATATTTTAACACCTGAAGTGCGTAACAGAGTAAATGCTGGTAACAGATGTTTTTATGGAATTTACAAATATCTAAAATCTAGTCTGATTAGCAGGAAAACAAAATATTTGCTCTACAAAACTTTGATAAGGCCCATAGTAACATGCCCCGAACAAAAAAGTTTGTATGTAAATTTTCACGAAATAAAAAATGAACTAAAATAATTAATTTATTTATCAATTAAGTTTAAAATGTGGAATTAAATTTCCCAATTTATGAAAAGCTTGCCAATGTGCATGGCTAGGGCAGCTCTGGATCAAGTCTTCGATGAATAACACTTAGTTAATAGAAGTCTTGTATGGGAAGAGAGGGGAAAGGATTTTCCCTCCACAACTTTCAAAACCGAACTTTTGAATAACAGAAAAAGTAAAACATTTAATTGCAGATTACGTTTTTTTTATTAAAAAAAATTGGTTTCAATACATCTTACATTAAAAAATGCACAGTTAAATCTAAAAGGATACTTTAAACTAAATAGGAATAAAATTTATTAATTTTGACACAGTTTTAATAATATTTAATAACCGCAACGACCATTTTTATTAAATTGTAAAACACTAAATTTGTTTCAAAATTATAAAATATAATAAAACTCACAAATCATCATTGGAAATTCTACTAAAATAATGCTTCAAAACTTAAACAATACTTAATTTTGATTTCAATAAACTGGATTGCATGGCTTTTATAATAATAAAATTTAACTATAATTTCTACTTTATATATTTATAAAAGCAATATTAACACGTTGTCACAATTGATGGTTATAGCCATTCCACATACGACTGACGCTCAATTTCATAAGGCAAACAATTGAAATAATTCGTAAAATTCATTCATAAGCAATTGACAAAAATGTGTGTCTGAAAACGATCGTCAAATTAAAGTTGTGCTGCAACTTTAAATAATTTTTAACGTTGCAGTTTTAAATAATTTAGAACGTTTTAAATAATTTAGAAATACCGTAAAAATATTTGGGCTCTTTAAAATGATGTGCCCTAAAGCAATTGCCTAATTTGTAATTTGTCTCTATAATAATCCAGCTATGGCCTAGGGTCGGGAAATATCAAAATCTGTCACTGGCTGTCATCTCATCTACATCAAAAGCAAGCATAATTATATTCAAATTTGGAAGCCATATCATTCATGATGGTGTCCAATCAAACATGGCAGCCCTGAAAATGACTTTCCGCCCCAAGTTCCTCTGCACTCTTGGTAAACAAGGTTCTTTGTTTTGATGTAAACTTAGTAGACATCACGCACTCATTCTAATAGTTATTCGTCTCTGTCTTTTTCCACTTTCTTAATGGCAGAGAGATCAGTAACCTCGGACTCAGAGGGGTATCCATCAAAATAAAGAAAACAGCCCGCCTGTCAAAATCGGGTGGCGTGATCTTCAGAAGATGGAACCACGTGCGCGGAATATGAAACCAAATTGCTCCTTACCCTTGCCCCTGCTGACTGGAAAAGAGAAAGGCAGCTGTTTTGGCACTTAAAAGTAATTCGAGGGGAAAAAAATAAAATAAAAAAGATCTCGGATCTATCTCGCCTTGCCGCGCCTTATCGACCTTGAATGCATTGTCAATGGAATTCATTATGTATTTCTAGTGATTGTATCATAATATAAATTTATATATAAGCTAGTTAATCTTTGTTGTTCATTAGAAAACTTGTTTTAGTATCTGGCCATATCGGATAACCAGTGGAGATCCAGGAAGTTGGTTACATGTGAATGTAGACTTGATTTATAAAATAGAAATTGTTATGATCATCGATAATTTTAAATGGATACATAAACAAAATGGAACTATAGGTATTGCATAGATATAAAATGCCCAAGATTCTTGAATAGTTTAGCTTTCTTAGCAAACGAATTTGATGATACTTTCTACTTTGGTATAATAATGTCTTACTGATTCAATTTAAAGTCTATAAAACTCACTTGCTACAAATCTGGATTCCAAGTAATAATTTTTATCGAATTGCAGTAACTGTGAGTTATTTTTTAACTTATAATTTAAAAAAGTATTAATAAGTCATTCTAAGTAATGTACAAAATGAAAAGAGAGGGAGACTAAAAATTTATTTAATAGAAATATATTTGTGAAACTGATTCGAAATTATGGTGTTGCTTCGAAAATTATACTGTACAGCCGACCATCCCGCCAGCTTTGAAAGTTGTGGCGAATCGACATAATTTGTTCTCGCCGACTGCTGTCATGTAACATTGTCATTAACTGAAACCAAAGAGTTACATAGTTTTCTATTAAACCATTAAGCCTATTAAATTAAATTAATGTATAATCTAATCATTAATTTATTATTTCCATTTAAAATATATGTAATATTTATCTATCATAGAGAAAATAAATTTTAAATTTTATACTATTCCTATTAGCACAAGATGTTAGACAATTATTAGGATAATTTCTTTCTATTGTAAGTTCTTCAAAATATGGGGAAAAAACCCTCTAAAATGGGCTTATCAATGAAACATATTAATGCAGAATAAAAATATTGTCAATAAACCTAAACATGTAAAAATCTATAAATCTGTAATATACTATTTCAGTATATTCCTTAATGTTAGAAATCACTGTTAGCAATTCATTTTACACTTTTTGATATAAAATTTAAAATATCCTTTTTTTTTCTAAATATTCCTTATAATAATAATATATTAAATAAAGTAATAAATATTCTAAATAAATTCTAAATATCACTTTTTTTTAAATAGAATACTTATTGCATTTGGAGAAACGCCAGCAAACAATCCTGGTTGAAGAAGTGGAAATCAAGATTGCTAGCCCCTTGCTCATTCGAACTGGTGCGTAATGAACAAACGTTAAATAATAAAACCTGTCACAAAAATCACTGTGAATTATATTAATACAGTTTCTTATATTTGTGTGATTATTACATACATAACTGTTTCCAATATATGTAATCTTATTTACAGGTTTTACATTAAAAATATACATTCGAGGCATTTTATAAAATTTGAGATTACACCTATCCCCCGATTTACACGGCACTCGGTTTACACGATTTCACTTTTACACGGTTTTTAAATTTGTACCGACCCGGAACGCACCACCGGATTTGCACCATACCAATCAGGAATAAAAGATTGAGAGTCTACGAAAGTGATAACAGTAACTAACATTTCTGATTAAATTTTTTAATTTATATTTCTCGTTTCTATATATAAAATGAATTACATAAATATACCTTATATTTTTGTTATTTTATAAATAGACAGTTATTTTTATGTTTTTAAGATATATTTAGTTTTATTTTACATTGAAATAAATGACTGAATTATGCACATTTTAGTTTGCTTTCCATTTACACGGTTTTACGTATAAGAATCAACGATTTCGATTTACACGGTTTTCTAAGGAACCTATCTTCAGTGTAAATCGGGGAATAGGTGTATATCGATTTCTCAACAGATTTAAGCGGTTTATGTATAAGTGTGTTTTATATTCATTTATGACAGCTTATTATAAAAATATTAATGATTTTTTAACAAATGACGTAACTTGCTTCCAAAAAAATTCATGTGCGAAAAAAAATCGGACATTTAAAGCTGGCCCTAAGAACCACAGAATGTTCCGCAATATTGTATGATATTATATTATTCAATATTTAAGTTCGAATAGTATTTGATATCATGCAATATTGTATAATATATGTATATAATTGAGATATGAATGTAAGTTCAAAATTTTTTTAGTAAATCTTTAAATCGCTTAGAGAATGCTCTTAGTAAAGCCAATTAAATATGTTATTATACTAGATAAAATATTTTGAATATGTTGGTAAAATTATAACTATTAGTATTAATAAAAAAGAAGGGAATATGCTTAAAATGTATTTTTGTTTTGGAAACTTAAAGTTAGATACATAATTATTATTTTAGACTTTATTTCGATGTTATCTAAATAAGGATGAAAAATTTAACCCATAATTAAAAATTTATGTGATGATGATGCCATTAAACATGGAGTTGCCGGAGTTTCTATAATTTTTATTTCATTCCTTTCGTAACAAAGCATTCACCCATAAGAATTCGTAAGGAATTCATTCTCGAAATTACATTTGAAGTAATCTTGAAATTTGAGCTAGCAAATTTGAAGCATTTTTTAATCAGATACTTTCACTACAGATCTTAATATACATACAGACACTTTCCATTTACTGAGAAATCTCATTACTATGGTATTTCTCTAATCATCTTGTATGTCAGAAGATAAAGAACCTTGACTTCAAGCACTCCGTGACATTCCCCTCAAATCCGAAATACAAGCACTTTAAAAATGGTTTATCATTATTTCTGCCGTGATTTTAGCACATTGCCTTTAAAATATGTCTTTAAAACTGCATTAACGACAAATCTGAACAAATTACCTTTTCTCATTTAACGATGCAATAAATTAAATTGTTGTGTAGCATTGAAGCATGTTAACGTTTGAAATTTGATTCGTCTATCTTTATTTTATTTATTAAATTGACTCTTAATTACATAGTTGAGTTAATGCTCACTGAAAAAAATTTATTTATTATCTTTGCTATGAAACGAGTTTAAATCCAATTACCAAAACAATCAAAAATTATCTAAAATGTGCTTCTGGTTATTTTTAGAAAAGTATTAAAATTTGTAAAAAAGGTTTATGAAAATAAAATTTATTTTACTGGGCAACTTCTTTTTAAGTTCTAATTGATACAAAAATGGCTTTCATGCAATGACATTCTCTGAAGAAAAATATTAAAATTTTTATTTTAGCGGTTAACTCTATGACCTTCTCTTTTGATACAAGAGATTACCTTATTATAATCAAGGTATATTTGAAATGTTCTGTCTTGAGGTTCATTATTAGATTATAGTCTGAGTGTCGCGTATTTTCGAGTTCGTGTTCGTTTTGTCTTGTGAAGTGTGGAACTTAGAAAATAATTAAATTATCGTTCCTGAAACTCATCTATTCTAGCCATCTACTTCATAAAGAAGTTACTGAGAATCTCGTCCCTCTACATTATTAATTTTAATTTAAATCTAATTTAAATCTTGAAAATTCCTTAACTAATAAATTATGTCCTTAAAAATAATTACATATAAATTTATAAGTTCCATTTCCAATAATGCGTCCCTATATAGCGTGTTAATTAATTCTTTAATTGTGAACATCGTTTCACAATTTATAAATAGTACACTAATCTATAAATTTTTATTATGATCATAAAAGACATAGCATTAAGCAACAGTATCGAAATTTTATAAAATAGGCCATCTTATTAAAAAAAGAAATCTGCTTCTCAACCAATTTGGAATATTCCATTAATACGATTGTAATAACACGCGTTAAGGTCGTTGCTATCACTGTGCCTATCTCGATTACAACATAGCGAACAGCTATTAAAAAATCAATTCCTTAAATCCATTTAATAAAAATATCACATCTAAATCTGTTATCGTTATCCTTAACTCACAGAAGAAGTAAAAACAAACTGTTCCAATGAAGGCACTTCTACTTTCAGTATAATTTTCTCGTTACTATCGCCATGAGACCTTATCTCTGCGATCAAGCTGACAGATAAAGGCCAAAGTTTTTACCATGAGTGCTGAAGATATCTTTTACTTATTATCTTAAGATTGACCCCCTTTTTATGTTTCCTTAAATGGGGCAAACACCCATGTAAGAAGATCCTTGAACTCATGTACTGAACTTCTTAGAGTGCAATTTATCGTATTGATAGAACTCAGCAATTTTGTCACACGGTCGACTGATAAAAAGCATCATGTCATTAATTTTATAAATTTTCAGTTACTCCGAAGTTAAAATACGAATAAAATCTTCAATTGGAAAATGTGAGCATGAAAAATGGGCAGTTTGTGAATTATTAATTTTTCTGTCTTTTATCCTTATATTAATTCCAACAATAAAATTTAACTAATGTTTCATATTTATGACAAATAAGAGTGTTTTTAAAATTATTTTTTAATTATTATTTTCGCTATTTGTAAATCTTAACATTATCTAGAAGCATTAAACCTTAACAGAAACAAATAATAATTATACTTATATTCATTCCTCTTGAAAATGCTTCATCGAAAAAAAATATTTGATTCTTCAAGATAAGAATTTCTTATGCGTCTAATTCTGATGTTCTTGTTCACCCGAATATGAATTCTTATTTAATTACATTAAATTGTTTGAAATTGTTTTCCCTCTAAAATTTCTTTTCTCAATGTAAAAAGTTCGTTCAATTAAAGAAATTTTTCTGTTCCGATGTTGTTTTTTTTCCAACTTTCTTTTTCTCTACATACGTATATAAATTGATAAAGTTTAAAAAGCAAAATATGCTTTTTAAAAAGGAAGCCCAAAGATGGAAATTTAATGAAGTGGATACATATATTCTACCATGCTTTAAAAGTTTAATCTTTCTAATTATCAAATATGGTATTCAAAAGACTTTTTTTTTTAATGTTTTTCTCCTTAAGGTGGGCTCAGACGAGGCTAACTATTGCGCGCAGTAGAAGATCACACCTGACCAGAACTGAACAATTGCAAATGATTGTCCCGACGGGACAAACGTTGACCGTTGTCTCAACTGTTCACACGGGGACAATGCAGAGACAACAGTAGAGATGCCACGATTGCGGACAATAATAAGTCTCGCGTGAACCTACCTTTATACCAAAAGTGATTTTTAGAAAATTCTTATCTTAATTTCAAAAAATTTATCGAATTTTTATATTATTCTTCAATAATTTTGGAACATATTGTGACACAAAAACAAAAGTTTTAAGAAAATAGTTTTTTGGTGATATCAGTTTTAAAATTAAAATAAATAGCTTTTTGGTGATATTAGTTTTATTTCCTCAATTTTTTTTTCTTTAATTTTGCAATTTTAAATTTATTTTAATTCATTAAAACCAAGTTTATTAATTCCATTTTTTTCAGAATAAATTTTAAACATAATTTGTATAAATGTGTTTTGTTGTGTTAATAATATTTAATTCAATTTTATTAATTCATCAAATTTTTATACCCTTGCCATTGTTTACGTTGTGGTAAGAAAAGTTTCCTTTAATATTAACTAATTTAATAAAACTTTTAATATTAACTTCTAAGCAGAATTCCCTTTTTCAATTTTATTCACAAGATAATAGGGACGATTTCGATTTAATTCATCTACAGAGAAGCCATCTTCTATACAATACTTTTGAATAGCATTCTTCTTGTGATGCAAGCTTAGAAAGTAAAGGCTAGTGCTCTGAAACCTAATGAATTAAGTTTAAAGCATTATGTTACGATGTTTAAAAAAATCTTAAATAAAAATATATGCTTTTAATATTCAAACCATTGCTTTTTCTAGGTCTTGTCCGCAGCAAGGAAGAGCAATGTTGTATGCTTGGACAGATGGCAGGTGAGAAAGGATATCATTGTTTTTCTAAATTCTATGCTGCCCGCATATTGTACAGAAACTACAATCGAGCTCACAACAAGAAGATCCCAGCATTGTTAAAAGGCAAACCTAATCCAACAGCTGATAAACTCATGCGCAGTTTTGGACAGTGTGTCGCCAACAGGGGCGCCATCTTCCACAAGTGCTGTCGACATGCTGCTATGCACAGTTCTTAAATGTACAAGTGTTTCTGTACAAGTATGTAAATAATCTGTTAACCAATTGTTCATGTATCAGTCGTATCATTGATTGTTCAATGATTGCTCATTCGTCTTATGTCATTATAAAAAGAACTTTTTCACATACCTGCGAATCATGCATGCGGGATCCTTATAAACGAAAAATTGTAAAATCGGGATTTAGCCTGTTTTTTTTATCACATTATTATCATGTGCATAATCACATGAGATATTATTTATCGTAAACAGTTTTTATCGACAAACACATGATTTTTTTATGAATAAATTACTTCATCTTATTTAAGAACACAAGAAAAACCACATGGCTCGCATATTTCATTGTAAACATATAATATGAAGCAAGCATTTGTTTAGAAAAATATTTGTATTTTATATTTTTATTTTATACTTTGTTAGAGTTATCTAATCATCTCATCTCTTACATGGAATTTCTGACAAATCTCATCATCATCATTTTGTATAGTTCACTCTCTGTATACATATTTTGTAAATAAAATCAAACATTTTTTTTAAAAAAAACTTCGTTTATTTTTCGAATTATTTGATATGTGTGACACGTGTTAACTGCAGGAATTGAAACACATCCCAAGTTGCAGAGTACATTGCATAATTTAGTGAAATTTGTAAAAACAATATTGTATAATATTTTTTTTATAATATTGAAATAATACGAAATATAAAATTCAAAATTACATTCCTACTATATTAAAAACCACATTTGTGACAAAATAATAATTTTAAAAAATTCAATTAAACTATTTTGCTTGTAAGAATTGTTATTTTTGCAGTTGTTTGATATCCTAAAATATTTTAAATACTTCGTCGAAAATAGGCAGGAAATTGATATTAATATATTTGCATAAAATTTTGATTTAAAGAAGTGACAGAATTAAAAAATACGGAACATGGAATATTAAAAAAATATCAAACATTTTGTAACTCTCCTCTATTTTACAATATAATTGTTTAAAATAATTTTAATTTCAAAGACTAAATCCATATAATTATTCGCTATAATTAAAGCTGTTGTTCCATCGTAGGCGCGCCCTTTTTCCTCTCCCGCTGTGGTTGCCATGGAAATCGGTGCATGTGCAGTTTTTCTAGAACTTTGATACTCCTTTTTTATTCTTAGGTATTCAGATTTCTAATGTCTAATTAGAGAAGTAACGGTGAATATCTTTGTGTTCGTGTTCGTCAATAAATGTTATTCTTGTTTAATGATATCTTTGATTCTTGAGAGTTAGAAAATAGATTTTAGTTGTTAGATCATAGATAAGTTAAACCACAAAATAGATATAGAACGCCGTGACTGCATTTAGAATTATTTTATGAAACTTCTGGCTCTATAGGCGTAAACAGCTGTAATATTGAAAAATACTTAAAACAGAAGAAACGATCTCATCATTTTTAAGATATTGATAGTCTTGTAGAAACAAATAGTTTTCTAAGAATATGATGAGATTTCATTAACAAGTATATAGCCACTTCAATATCTTGACGTCAATATCTAATGTCTCATTTTCTTTTCTCATTTCTCTAAGAATTTTTTTTTCTCCTTTGAACCCTAAATATCGCCCTAATTACAATCCAAGAATAACCTCAAGGATTTCTTAAAACTCCTCAAAGGTGTAATAGAAGATCTTTTATTTGTAACTTGTGAAGCAAGAGATAGCCCTGTAATTTTCACACGTGACGTAAGTGAGACGGAATCATTCATTCACTTAATATCTTACGATGGCACTTGGAGTTATCTCTCGATCAATTTTTCACGAAAAACAAGCTATCTGTGGGTCATTGCGTTAAATGCCGTATCAGATTCCATTGACGGAAGCGTCTGAATATGCAGTGAGAGACGCGGACGTAAAGCAGACGATGACTCAGGACATTCACCTGCCATCACTCAGTGTAAGATGGTAGATTTCAACAAACAACTGCATTTTCAACGATTTATTTCTTTTTAGTCTTATTTACAGTAACAATTCTTTCAATATGGTGCAAAGAATTGTGAGTGATAGGTTGGAGAACTTAATTTATTTAAAGATAACCTTTACTACTCGATTAGCCTGTTATTCTGTCTCCGACTTTCTCCTTACTATTATAAGATTGTAGCTATTTCATTCTGGGGTCACAAAAATTACATAATCTCAATGCATTTATTGATAGTAAAAATGCACATGTATAAAAACCCAAAATTTTCTCGCATACTCTCTAGTAAATATGTTATTCATATGAACGCCTTGCATGGCAAAAACATTCATTCTGTTGTTGTTGTAGTTTCTAATGGCACTTGCCGTTGGTAAGCCTGCTGGATAAAGAGCCATTGAGATTTAATCCCAATTGTGCGTCTCTTATTTTTTTAGTAGCGTCATCTAGGGTCAAGAATACGAGTTAGCTACTCGCGCGTCTTAAACCTTTTTCATACATTTTACTCACGCATCCACATATCGTAATTTAGACCTAAATCAGAGAATGATCACCTCTGAACCCATTGGTACTACTCTCGATATGGATGACTTTGTGACCACGACAGATTTATAAGCGCGCCAGTCAGCACCCACGTGGAGATTTTTCGACTGGTGGAGTTCGAACTCACAACCTGAGGGATGCGGGTCCACCGTCTTATCAACCAGGATATATCAGCCCGCTTTCATTCAACTTCAATTAACAGCACTTTCGAATTTTGCTGATTTTTCACCCTTCTAAAAACAGACAGTCGGAACAGAAATCGGAAATATTGTTGCAAGCTGCAATTTGTTAAATAGCAATTACTTTCATCTAATAGTGATACACACTGTTCTACAATTAAGAAGAATCGCTAGATAGACTCTTTATCAGGAAACTGGGAAGAGCTGTCTCACTACCAAATAGTTTGACTCGATATTTTTTTTAAAAAATCTGAAGCCCTAATCGTTAAATTCGTTCTAATTAGAAAAATAACTAGATGCATAGGTTATGTAAAAAAGTTGTCATTAGTACATGGAGAATTATTGTATAGCATAAAATTATAATGCACAATACATAGAAATTGCGCATTTAACAACGGAATAAATTAAATGATCAAAGTCTATTTTGGGAAACAAGGATTAATAAATGCATCATCTCATTGTTTTTCGATTGACCTTGGTTCCAGGTGTGCTAAAAGCTGGTTGTCTGGCTGCGTCCAAGACCTTGGGAGAAAATGCAAGGCCGAAACAGGTTTGCTTCCCAACTAGTCTGCGAAAACTATTGGTCACTTTCGTTTTCGTGTAAGGTACTCGTAAATAACTGCAGAATCCAAGATGTATCTTTCTTGACCATCAGCTTGTTTCTCTGACATTTCTGTTTAACAAATTTGATAACATTTTTCCTATCCCTCTTAAAAATTGATCGGGCATCAAGAAAAATCTCTTGAGTTTAAAATTGTTTTAAGTATTAATTTTTGCTTTGTAATTTTTTCTGCAATAATTTGCAAGAATATTTTTGAAAATGTGAACATTTTGCTTACA
The DNA here is from genome assembly GCA_026543055.1 of Argiope trifasciata. NCBI lineage: Eukaryota > Metazoa > Arthropoda > Arachnida > Araneae > Araneidae > Argiope > Argiope trifasciata. The sequence goes on from JAPMOQ010046034.1 coordinate 334,223, forward strand.
TTTTAATTCGATTTAAACTTCAAATAAATTTACTTTCAAAATATCCGTTTCAGCTCCTAACGTATTATTTAAAATGCGTTAAAACTTTCCGTAAAACAGAAATTATGTCATTAATACATTGTGTGCTTGTACTCGACAAAGATAACTTTAAGTGGGAAAAAATGTATTATGAATAGTTCAAATTAAGAAAATGGAAATAATTTAATACGACCTTAATATTGTTTTAATTGTAAGCAGGAAATAAAAATAAATGTGAATTGAAAGGTCTGTTACTACTGATCTAAAATAATTGAACTCGACAATTATTTTTTGGAAAGAAAGGTACAACTTTTTTTCTTCCGATGATGACTTGCACATTTATTTAAAATTTCAAGGTAAGAACAGCAGAATTTTTTGGTGTTTCTCATAAACTGTTACCATCGTCCATCATTTGGATCACAGTTGATTCAAATTCAAGACAAATTCTTGAGACTTTTTTAACAGGTTTTTATGAACTCGCTTTCTGCGCCGTCTGTCTGTTCGGAGCGAATTCTTTCGATAACTGATTTTAATTCAGTTTTAAACTTCTTGATCAGTTAGGGAACTGAAATTTTAAATTTAGTTCAGAACTGGATGTCAATGCAATATTAACACTTTCTTATTTGCCTGTTTGGTACAAATTATGCAATGGGTCGGCAATCTATTGAAACGGAAGAGCCAAAAGCAACAATTTACAAAATTTTCCCATTTTTAAAGAGCCACTAAAAAAGTTCGGTTTAATATTATAGTATTTGCTTGCATATATATTAGAACTTTGATCTAAAATAAACAGTTTTAAATAAGAATAAGCTTTATTCATATAAAAACACAAATATAGATAGTTACATCAATGAGAGTATTGGCCTTGCATACTTTTTGAAAATTTGATTATATCTGGCTTATAGCTTGTTGTTTTAAGTTTAAAGCATAACTCTAGATTTTTATTTGTTAGTTGACTTCTAAATTTACTTTTTATCATATTCATACAAGAGGATGCTTACTCACACAAATATATCAACCCGGAGATCGCCGGAACTCTACATGCCAACTTCTTCACCTCCCTGTAGCATTCTGGAAGATTATTCCATGCGTCGAATAAGAGGGCCTCAGATCACCGAATTTCTTTTAGACCTGTTCATCTATGCTGCACGATTAGCCTGCATTTCTGGACCTCCAACTGCCCCAGCTTCTCCTTGTATACAGCCGAATGAGGAGTTCTGCGAACTTGCCACTCTACAAGTCTTGGGTTTTCAAATCTAACAGTTGCATTTTAAACGATCCAGTATCAATATCAATTCCAAATGGCTCAATGTTGATCTCATTAGAATTTGTGTTGAGAGGATTTGCTATCAACGCGAGAGTATTTCTGTTTGTTTTGAATTGCTCGAATCTCTCAGCTGAATTGCTCGAATCTTTTTAAAGTTGCGCTGAAACTGTTGAAAAATTACGCACTTAAAAATATTTTTTCTTATTTTTAAGGGTTTTTGTAATAAATTATTAATTTTTCGTATGGAACTGGAAAGCCGAAATTTTACATCAAAAGAGCCGCAGGTTGCCGACCTCTGTGTTAAACATTTCATTATCAGTAGATGTCACCCTGCTAAGTAGTTAGTTCATCGAGAAGTCAGCTTGATATCGATTGCAATTTTACACATACAAGAATAAAAAGAAAATAATTATTAAAAAATATTTTAATATACTAACTTTTTAAAAAGAAATAAAAATCTATGTCCTAGCTCCACCTATACCGGATCCTAATACCACACGGATCAGCCTCAAAATTCGCAGCAGATAGCCATATAAGCGTTTTATTCTCCGAGTCTCACAATTTCGTTAAATCCTACATTCTTTGCTATCATGTTTTTAACCAACGAAACAAGATGGCCAGCGAATTGGAAACATATGATTGGAATTCCAAACACATATATTTTTTAATTTTCGTTTGCACTGTACATATATAGTACAGTTTTATTTTATTTATAATCATTTTGTATTTTGGTAGGACACATCATTTATATATGTTCGAATAATTCCAATACAAATATATAGAAAACACCCAACTTAGTCTAGTTGTGGCCCGGGGCAGAAACTTTTTTGCCCCACTACTTTGTTAATGAAGAACGTTCATTAAAGAAGGAAGCGTAAAATTAACTTTCTGTTCGATTTGGGGGCCCGGGACAACTGTCCCGTATGCCCCTACCTTAGTCAGGCTCCATATGTACAGAAAATAAGCGAGCAAATATTTAATACGAACATAGCTAAATTTAACCCCAAGCCATCATTCTTCCTCTTAAATCCGACACAGCGACTTTTATGAAGTGGAAGCTATTGAAACCTCTAGATAATTTATCAATAAAAATACTTTGCTAAAATTAATTCTCCATGCTTATCACTGACTGTATATTAAATTTGATTTCATTCGGTTTAGCGCATTAACTTAAAGCACCTTCATACAGGGTAAGTTGATTTTTTAGCCAACCTGTATATATATCCCTTTTTAGTGTATTTAATGAATGGATGAACGTAATGAAAGACACGATTTAAGAAACTATAACAAGATGACAGACAAATTAAACATACATATTGTAGTATGTACACTTTTGCAATCTAAAGATTTATTTGATCAGCATCGGACAACAAGACTGATTCCGGTCTTTCATCCTCACTTTATTCATTGATCTTGTAAACTTCCTTTATATGTGCTTTGTTCCTTTTAGCACATTCCTGACCGTAAAGATTTCACTTAAATGATCCTCATCTAAAGTAGCCCCATTAAGCGATCGAAAACCAGTTTCAGAACGCACGTCTTTGTAACAGATACGGGAGTTTTTCAAGGTCAGCCACACCTGCTATTCACGAACAAATAATGAGAATTCAAACTTTTAGCTCTTTTAATTACACAAATAAACAAAATTAAACGGATGGAAATCTTTTGTCTTAACAACCACAGAAATATGTAATGCTCCAGATTTTCAAAATGATGAACACGAAGATTCAGTAAACATTTATCAGTGTATTTAAAATAACGCTTATGTTGTAGTTGACAACTTTTAATATGATAATGTTTGCAGGTTGACATATTGTTTGTAAAACAAGACATGTAAGATAAGAGGGGAAAAAATCAAACTATTTTTCCAATATAGATCGCGGAAGCTAGAATTACCAAATTTCCCACATATTTATTGCTTGAATAGGTAATCAGAGAGAAAAAATTTGAAATATAACTCGATGATTTTTAATTAGCAAATGGAACAAAATGTTAACATTTCTTTTTTCAATAATTTTAGAGTGTAGTATTAACCTTTTAAAAGGTCATGTTTTTCTAGTAAATGTATATAAAAATATTTTTAGAATAGAAATTAGCTGGAGAAAAGAGATTCGTTTAACTTATTAAATAAATTTAATCTGATTAATTAATTAAATTAGTTAATTGATAACTATTTAAGAAATCAAGATACACCATTTTTATATGGGATAAAAAAAAACTGAAGCATCTATATTTCTATCTTCTAGAAAAATCTGTCAGAACTTTTGCCAACCTGCAACTTCCTATTCAAAAAAAAGTGGAAAGCTTACTTCCATGGCTCATGAAAGGGTTAAAGAAAAACTTGATTTACACTATTTTTAAAATCTGAAAATAAGTTTCCCAGTGATATAAACTTCTCCGCTAATCTATTTTTAAGAATGTCTTTTTATAAATTGTTTTATTTACAATTCTAATGATGTGCGTTTCGATACTAAGCACATTATTTCGTTGACATATTCAACGTTATTGCTGCTACTCAATTTTAAAATAATTCTAAAAATAAAATAGAACAATAAATTTTCAAAAAAATTCACATAATACCATCTTACTAAACATTATTTTTTTATTTTTTAAATTTACTGCAGACTTTTTCCATTTTTATAGCGTTTTCTCCTATATTAAGTGCAGTTCAAAAAATTATGTGTTTTGGAGCTCTACAGGACAGAACGCTGAAGTTGAGATCTACCAAGTTAAGTTTTCATTATGAAAAAATAAAGAAATAAAAAAATTCTCTGTAATTTCTAACGATTACTTTTATTGTTATTTTGAAATGCAAACAGTTTTTATTGTTTTATTAAACACTTGATCATGTAATTTTCCGAAAACCAAGCACACTATGTTCCTTTTCGATTCTTATCACTGAGATTTCTATGATATGAATATATTACTATTTTTAGTCAGACAAGTCCAAAAAAGGCAGGAAGTATACTGTTGCTATTGGAAATAAGCGAGGGTCGAACCCATGATATTAGGATTCGTAGCCAGATAACATGACTACAAGACAAAAGCGGTCACTCAGTATTGAGGATGACATCTGGCTTATAAAAGTTCCAATACAACACTCCCCCACCAGTGAGTTGTATGTTAGATGAACAATATTTGTTTCTGATGATATACTGGCTGTTGAATCAAAGGCACTTTAGCCCACCCCCCTCTTTTACTGATTATTTATTAGCTTTCTTTCTGATAATTTTTCATTTATTGGCTGATTATTTATCTCCATTTTTTATCATTCGTATGGAGGACGCCACAACAGCTGGCCGGAAGTTGCGTATTTTTTCGTCACCGGGTCACTAACGTAGTGATTGGTGAGGATCGAACTCGCAAAGTTAGGGTTCATAGATAGAAAACGTAACCACAAGACAAAAATTATCACTCAGTTTTGTGGTTGTTATCAAGCTTATTAAGTTTACACTACAATATAATCAAACCTCAGACGGATATTTGTGTAAATTTCGAAGAATGCATAAATAGTACTGTAAATAGGACAGATAAGGAATGAGTCAATATCAAAGGGTGTAAAATTGATATAATTTTTAATGATTTAAGCCCATTTATGATTTAAAAAGCTTGAATTAGTTAAATTAAAAGCTTAACTAAAATTTACTATTTTGGTCAGCTAGAATTTAGTTTACGTTGCAGTAACTGCAACTATTTAGATTTTTAAAAAAATTGTGTGGGTTGAGAATGAACCCTTTTCTAAATTATAGTGTGCCAGACTAAATAGTAAAATAGTGTCTAGACATCGTTTACGGAAGTGTAATGATCATAGCGAAATAAAATATCAGTTTGAATAATTTATAAAATTATAGAAGTATACATTTTTAAAATTCGAAGATTGAATTGAAGAACCAATTAACTGCTTCGTATGCTCGTACAATTAAACTTATGGGAGAAAGAAAACTCAATTTATCAAGAATTAAACACCAGTAGTGATATCCCCAAAACGTTCTCGTGCACTCTGTAATAAGCATCTCAAGCCAGAAAACTCCTTACATGATAAAGGCATAAAATAGCTACGAAATATTAACTTTTAGCACTTTTATTGAATCTATTGTACCATCCTCGCTTGACGATTAATCTATCATATGCTGGTTAAAGGATCCCAAAATCGAATTTGTTTTTTAGACAAGATATGTTTTTCTCGATCAGTTGAAACAAAGATATGACATAAAACTACATTTGTAATCACAAAATCCCACATCTGATTTGATATATTTAAATCAATGCGCTTTTGAATTATTGCGTTTACTTATTTCTGTAAGTACAGATTGACAAAGTTAGTCAACCTGTGGTTGGATTTTTCTCAAAATTTAACGTTTCTCACTATTGATGTTAAATCTGTGCACCCATGTTCTCATGGGTCTGTAGTTATTGTGTTAACTTATATTTGAACAATCAAACTATGTATTCTATTAATCTCATCAAACACAATATAAGTTTGCTTTAAATAAGTGTGTGTGCGTAATATATGTGTATGGGTTTAAATAAATGTGTGTTTTGTGTAAAAGCATTTTAAATGCCCAAAGTATTATTCCAACTGGTTTCACACATTTTTATTAGTTGTAAAATTTGTTAACTAGTAGTTCGTAATAGTTGTACGTTAATTAGTAGTTCGTATTCGTCAAGTGCACATAATAAAAATTTCTTATGTTGTCTTTGCACTGAAAATGCATGTTTTCATGTTCATTTTTTAATTTTCAACTTGGCAGCTTCCTAACACCGCTAGACTAACAAGACAAGCTGCTAGAGAAACACCAAGAAGAATAAAAAAATACTGTTCAACAAACTACCACACAAAATAAAAGTTGCCAAAAATCAAATTCTATGGGTATTAGGATAATATTTGATTTTTCCAAGCATGATTGGTCAGGTCTCTATTAATTTCATAAGCAGTGAACATCCGAAGGAATTACCAATGAATTAAACATACTTAAAAATGAAAAACAATGAGGTTGTATAAAACCATTTCAATTTTATTATCAATTTGGCTGTCACTCTTAATCATGCAATAAAGATAGATTTTGATAAGCCAAAAAAATCTCATTCTTATATAACTTTGTACAGATTATTTATATCTTTGTGTGTCATCTAAGTTGAATGACATTTAGATGATAAAGAAGTAATAAATATGACTTTAATTCTATATCGAGTATTGCTTTAAAATTTTTTGGTGTTTTCCAATACAAAATATATAGCTATCTTTATGGCAAAAAATTCTTGTTGTCTTTATTGTCTTTTTTCATTATCTTTATTCATGTAGAAGACTGAAGATTAAAATTCTATTCATTTTATAAATCCATTTGAAATTTTTAAATAAAATCCTATGTATTTGCCTTAGACTATATATATAACTATAATTCTGATGTACAATACACAAAGATTACTATGATGCTTTCACACAGCATTTATATAAATTAATAAATTATATAATACAAGAAATCAACAAAATAGATTCTAACTTAAAGAAATATAAATTGCGTTCTTAAAAAATATGAATGATAAAGATAATCGTAAAAAATTATAAATACAATAAAATTCCTTGCAGCAATTTAAAACTTCCATCTTCATATTTCAAATAATTTTATGTACTGGCATGAACACAAAGGTAAAAATGTTTATGATCATAAAAAGAAAAATTCCTTCTTATAAAATGACTTAATAAAATAAGCTCTCTGTATTTATAAACAAGCAGTAATAGTTATACAAATAAATAGTTCTCTTATTCTCCCCTTTTTTTCAATCACAGAATCATATGTATGATATTCATCACTATATCAGTCAAACAGCAAGAACATAATGTATTTGATTATTTGTAAAGAAATAAATATTCTCTCGTCTAGAACTTGTGCATTAACCACATGTTACAATGTCATGTTAGCCATAGCTAAAACATTATATTATCTAGCATCTGAAAGTTTTATGAAAGTATGCAATTAATACATAAGTACATTTTTTCTTGTTATATATATGCATAAATGCACAATTTTTTATAATGAGTAGATACTTTTAAAACTGCATATTACTGCATTACATATGGAACATTTAAATGAAGATTATTATTGTTGAATGACTTCAATTTTCAAATGCATTAATAAAAATACATAATAGTTTCTAGTCAAACTAATAGTTGACAAGTCTCATTTATATCAACAACTTTTAGAAAAACTAAAGGAAGCAGTTGAAATTTCCTGTTTCTTATTTCAATAATTCTAGAATGAGGATAAGACAAAAAGATTCTATTTGTATTGAATAGTTATGTTATCAAGATACTAAAAAATGAAAGCATCTGGATGAAAAATATAAATGAAATAGCTTTGTCAAGTATCAAGTGAGAACAGTATAAGTACGATCAACTTCCAAAACAGCTTCTATTTTCTGGACAAGTTCTTTGAATCTTGGTCTAGCTTTTGGTTCTATGTTCCAACAAGAAAACATAATTTCATACCTTGTAGGAAAAGAGAAAAACCAATTATTTCATAAAATGCAGTTTGGAGATGTTAGGAACAATCAATACAAAATATTTATTTAATTTCAAACAAATTATAGAAAGTAATAATCAAACTTTATCTGGCTAACTTTTCAATGATGTTTTTCTAACATCAATTTAATCACCTATCGCCATTTTTCTCAAGACAGTTGAAAGCAATACAGTTATGTTATCTACAGTAATTATAATTATATCTGTTAGGATTAGGATTTCTTCTCACTCACACTGCTAATCTCTTGAGTTTCTGATAAACAGGAAGATAACATTCTCTTATTCATATCATTCCATCAAGGAGCAAAGAAATACATGTTTGAGAAATTTCCAAAGTAGGCAGGCTCTCATTTTCTTAATGAATATAGACTGGTGTAGGGTTAAATCACCTCCACGCCAGAAACAAACCATATTCTCATAGGAAATTTTGAGATATGGCTATTAATTCCTCACCTTCAGTTTCTGTCTATGTCATTGTAATGATACATTTATTTAATGTTTAGTTGCTTTAAAAGAATAAAAGTAATTCTCCCATAGATATTTTATTTCTTCACAAAAGTACAAAGTTTGTGATACATATTCATTTATCAATAAGCAAGGATAAGAATACATAAGTCCTTAGACTGTCTGAGGACATTTCTTATTAACACTCAGAAGTGGGAAAACATATTCTTGTATCTCCATTAAAATTCTTGCCTTAAAAGGATATCCAGAATTTCTCCTTAAATTCATTTCTTTTGTAAAGCAAAAAGTTTTGAAAAAACAAAATATTGAAAATATAACTTTTGGATAATGAAGTTATTAGATGAGTGATCATTGCACAGGAATAAACAAAGAAAATTTTCCATCTATACTAATAATGAAGATTAGTATGTATGTACCTCATTTTTCTCATAATGCATTTATATATCCATATAGAATCATTCTATTGCTTCATTACTTTACCTTCTACCAAAATTTTAAATTTTATGAAGAATATCAAAAGGTTGCATTTTAATACATATGAGTATTTAATTAGATCAATTTCACATAATAGTGCAATATTTGTAAAAATTTGGCAGTATTTCTTTTAAATGATTTCTATTATTTTTAGCAAACAAATAGTAAATATAACATACATTAATCTTAATTTAAAATCTGGATTATCACTCAAAATATATGTAGAATGTTCTATTGATCCCTGGGATAAATTACTGACATTCTTTATAGTATGACCTTGATATCATGTTATTATGTCATATAAATATCATGTTTATCAACTTTCATATTTGAAATACACCACATTTCTTGATCATACATTGTGTTTGGATGCTAAAACACTTACCATGCTTTTGTGCAATGAGGTTGCTCCAATCTATAACCAAGTTTCAAAAACTGCAGAATATCAGCATTTCTTATTTCTGGATAAGGTTCTTTTCCAAGCTTAAAAACTTCCCACATAAATATTCCAAAAGACCATCTAAAAATGATATACACTACATTTATTAAAAATAAAAAACAGAAATTTACCACATATTTAAATTTTCTATTGCTTTTATTTTGAATATTCCTTTTGCTTTTAATATAATAAAATGTGATGCATAAGAATATATTGTAATTCTTAACATTAGAAATCTGTTTTATAAATTTAATCCAGATTATATATATATATATATATATATATATATATATTGTAGAATCAGAGAATTTTTTTTGCAGTAAGAAAATAGTTTGAGCAATTATATAAATTTTGAAAAATATTCTGTAGTGCATATCAAACTTCAGAGTTGAATAGTTTTATTTCTTGTTTTCATGTTTTAAATAAAAATATTTTATCTCAGCAAGATTATTTTTGCATTAGTCAAAGCTTAACTACTTTCAATTTTTAAAATAAAGACCAAATGGCAGTAAACCAGAAAGATGCATTTCATAATGAACAGAAAATTTAAACTCTATTAAAATAGTATATATTACATGACTATTAAAATTTGAAGTTAAAATATTCTTTGCTGTGGAAGCCTCTAAGAACAAATAATATAAAATATTTATTGAAAATTTTAACAAGCATTAATCCTAATAAATCAGCTAATCATCAAAGGGGATAGTATAACATAAAAACTGATATATTACATGTAACATTATCCAAAAATATACAACATTAAAAGTTTATATGTTCTCTTAAAATCATACATGTTACTAGGATAGAAACTTTATTTAATCCAAATACATAGTGAGATCTCTATGGTACTAATATTAAGAAATGAATTCAAAGCAAAACTAAACAAAAATTATAAAAAGATACATTAATGACTAAAAAAAAATATACTCGATCTACGGAACCAAACAAAACTGTCTTGCATTTAGTGGCCTTTATGAATGTTAACATTTTTTTCACAGAAGATCAGGGTAATCATCTTTAAAGAGTGCATCCTATATTAAAATGCTCAGTATTAATTTGAAAAATCAAAAACTTTCTCACACATCAGTAAAAGTATTGAATCTCTGCTTTTCAATTGCCTCAGGGGCCATCCACTTAATGGGCAGCTTTTTCCGAGTCTCAGATGAATAGTACTTAGTCTGATAAACATCCTTTGAAAGACCAAAATCTGAAATTTTCACTCTTTTTTCATCATAAAGCAAAATATTCCGAGCTGCTATATCTCTGTGAATCAGCTTCAATGATGAAATATATTCCTGAAACGGAATTCCACAAAATTATTAGCAAATTATGAAAATAAATTCGTAGAATTCACTACACTTCTAAATACATCAGAATATATTTTAATTACCATTCCTTTTGCAACTTGGTAAATAAAGGATGACAGCCTTAATGCATGGCCCTTTCCTGTTGAGAAAAAAAAAGGATGATAATTAAACATATAATATTCATAAGATAAATTAATGAAAAGATTAGTGATTATTTTTTTAAAATTCAGCACTCTAACTAGCAAAATTTATTTTCAGAAAACATAATATAGGTACATTGAAATATCTTTTGACAAGAGAAATGGCAAATAGATATAAAGCTATCAAATAGGAAATTAATTCCATCATGAATTTTAAAGAGCAGAGATCCAAATTAAACCCACTTTGACATTATAAAAAATACAAACTGGAATTTAAAACCATTTTCTGCAATTATTTTTAAAAATCCCCTTATGATAAGAGTAGATGCATAAAGTTTTTGATTATAAGGATTATTACCCTTTTTTTGGATTGATTTATTTTATACATCCCTTATTTAATTTAAAGATTTCACTCAAATAATTTTGAAAAGATTAAGAGAAATAAAGATAATGATAATTTCTATAATTTTAAGAATCAAAGATGATTGTTAAAAATTACCATAATCACGACTTGGGCGTTCAGATGGTGGAAGGCTCCTCATATGCATAAGCTAAGAAACAAAATAGATTCAAAACTTCCGATTAGTTTATTTTTAACTGCATTTCCACTAAGTTCAACAACAGCAAACTTCTAGAAAATTTAAATTCTGTCGCCATTAAATTCAACAACATACAATAATAAGTGTATAATACAGATTAACAAAATAAAATGGGAAAAAAAATGCTTGAGCTGAATGTGAAAATTTTTATTAAATCCATTGCACATATTTCCATTAAATAATTTTCAAAAATTTTACCTTGCTTTTCATACATAAATATGAAGCTATTTCATCCTTAGACAAGTATCTTTTTATTCTATCGCATTCGTTTAAAAGTATTGACAATAAGTAACATTTCATACTTATAACTTTTAAATACTAGCAAAACTAAAGAAGGAAATATTTATCAAATATATGGTATGTAATAAAAATGTTATATGGCTGCTTAAAAAATTCAAATGAGTAGTTTGCATCAAGAGCAAAACAGCTATAAGTGTTTTGTTTTTTAAAAAATTCTTTGACAATAAAATGTTAAAAAATCAATTACATTTTTTTTTTTTAAACTTGTAAAAAAATAACTTTATTTACCTCTGGTTTCAATGTAACGAGGTAATTGTGAAGATTTCCATATGAGCAATATTCAAATACAAGGTACATTTTTTCCACATCTAAAGTAAATCCAACAAATCCAATAATATTGTCATGACGACCAATAAGACTTAAAATTTCTATCTCGTGAAGCATGTTGTGTCTGTTAATAGTTTCAGCTGTTTAAAAAACAAAATTCAAAATTTTAATAATTAAGATCAAAAATTCAAAAAATGAAAATATAATTTGTGTTAACACATGTGGGGAAAAATGTATTATGAAATAAATTTCCATTCAAAATTTAGCCTAGTTGAGAGTGTAGCAGTGTTGCATATTTCAAAGTATTTAGAAAATAATAATATCTGATAACAGTAAAGATGAATGTGCGAGACTTAATTGAAAGCAAATGATTGCTAAATAATTGTATACAATAGGAAGCCTTTAGCATAACTGTTGACTAAAAAAGATTCATTTGTGCTAATAAGTTTAAAATTAATCAAAACTTAAACATAATAATTTATTGAAGAATTCAATTATAGCTTTATCCCATAAATTTCAAAAATAGAATTATCTTTTTATTAAATTCATCATCACATTTCTTATTTTAGGCATTATTAGATTATTTTATGGCTAAAGGATTAGCTGTATAAAGAAAAGGAAAAACTGAAATAATGAAAAAAAAATTATAATCATCTTGAATAAAGCTAATTTCTATTTTTCACATAAAGAATCAAAATTTCAAAGTAAAAAAAACCAAATAAAAAGGCAAATCACAAAAGTGAAAAAGAGCAAAGTTTTCATGAAGAGTTGATTTGTTGGTTAGAGGTAAGAGGGAAAACAGGGCTGATTAGTAACAATTTGAGAAAAGGGAAATAACCATAAGAATAAAACTTGAAATATGATTCCTGCTTTTAAATTGAATATATATTTTTACTCAACATCCATACAAATCAAATAAAAGAAACTAAATTTTTCTTGAGTCATTACCAAATTGAATATTGTTAAGGGTGAAAACAAAGTTATAATATCCCTAGGCAGATGAATATTTTGAATGTTTGATAATTTGGTACTAACTCCTTCATATTAGTATTTTAAGTTCAAGCACAAAATTTCACTAAATTTCAGCAAATGGATATGAATATCAATGAATAGTACAAAAAAAAAATTACTCAAATATCAAACTGTTTGCTAAAAATTAAAAATACTCTAAAAAATGTCTTTTAAAAACCATTACCTGGAAATACTTTCACTGCAATGTCATCTCTGCTTTTATTTCTATTATAAATTCCTCTATGAACCTTAGCAAAAGCACCCTGACCAACAACTTCTCTTAGCTCAATTTTTTCAACAGGTATTAAAAAACGACGTAAATTGTCATCAACATCAGCTATACCCCATGGAAAACCCTGCATAAAAGAATGATGAAATTTGATACAGCAGTTTATATATATATATATATATATATATATATATATATATAATATTAATGAAATTTATCTTAAGTACCAGAATAAATGCACCAGGAATTAGCATTAATAGAAATAATTTATTTTTATATGAAATATCCCAATGGAAAATGTCTTAGATTAAAATGGAAAGCATTATACACAAGCAACTATCACCTGATAGAAGATAACTGTCTTAGTCTAATATAATCTAAAAATGATATGGATAAAAGAAGGGGGAGTAAAATATTTAGTCAAAAAAGAAATTTGAACTGCATACCCACTTTAATTATAGATTAATGGTTATTTCAAAATAAAGGCAGATATATAATTCTTGTTCAAAATGTTTTGAATGATGTAAGATATTATGCTTTAGGTTACTTGATTTAGGATTGGACAGCTGAAAAAAAAATATTATTTGATTGTGAAATCTACACTTTCTTTATAGAGTATCCTCTGTTTCTAATAATCATATTCATGAAGATACTCCTCAAAATAAAAGTATTTTAAACAAAAAGAATCCCATTCTTTAAATCAATTGAAATCTGAAATATTACATCAATCAATAACAACCTAAATAATCTTGGAAGTACTGACAAATCTTTCTCAAGACAAGCATTGAATCTCTCTCGAATAACATTATTCAAAAGTTAAATTGCAAAAAATATTATTGCATCAAGAATATTTTAATAAATATGATGGCAAAGATTAGAAGACTTTATAAAAGTCGAACTTAATTTTTGGTAAGCAAGCAGTTTATTTTCTTTTCTTCCCCCTCCCCTTCCAAAACAGCATAAAATATTTTTTGGCCATAAATAATTCTATAGAGTTTTTACCACTTGGAAGTGTATGCATATTTCTAAATATCTCAAAATCATTTTTTGGTCAAGAATTAAAATGGTTACCCTGCATATTCATGTAATGTTTTCTAAGACTTGTTTTCTATTAGGGTACAGAAATATAATTAGAAAAAATAAAGCCTTTTAGGTATATATTATAGCTGGATAGGATACCTCCTAATGGAACTTCTTTTTAAGTGCAAATATTATTTCATATTTCATTTAAAACAGATTTCAAATTAAAGTAAAACCTATTAGAAATTGATTCATCATAGCAAATTTTCTTAACTTGCAACAAAAACTTTTACACCAATTACATAAATAACACCATTTTTTACAACTAAGCAATATTTTTCTTGCTTATAGCAATTTATAAAATTAAAATTGTAACTTAATTTTCCTCCACAGTAATCTTTTTATTTATCAAGCATTTTGAAATAAAAAAAATTACACAATAAACAAAATGAACTAATGAGAAATCACAATTATTTCTCAGGGAACATGTTGCACTAATAATTTTGAAGTATGCTTTTCCCTTAATTTTTTTAAAAAATTACATGTCTAAGTTTCAATAAATAACCAAAAAAAAAAAAAAAAAAAAAAAAAAAAAATTTTTTTATTTTACAAAAACAAAAAAATTTTTTAATTATTAATTGAAAAAAAGCTTATACACATTTCATTACAAGTAATTGTTTCTATTTTCAAAATGAATATATTGAAATATAAAAAAGTGAAAATTTAATATAATGTTAAAATAGCATTTGTTGTATATATTAATTAATAAATACTATAGTACATTGCCAGCATTTGATGTTTTTACCTGACTTTTTAGATGCTTTCTACAGCACATAGATGCAGCAACTAAAATCACTACACCAAAAAGAAGAAGCAAGATAGGAAAAATGTAATAATATGGTAGTTCTTGCTTTGTCAATCCCATAACTCTTGGATCTAAACATAAGAATAATATTTATATTTCTTTCATTGAATAAGGAAAATATTAATCGTAATATTTTGAGCACATTTTAGATTAAATAATTCTAATAATGTTTGATAACATTACATTTCCTTGTATAAATTTGTAGATGTTTTGGCTACTTTAAAAATTGATGTGTTAAAAAGGGTGATATTTCATAGATGAGAAATGGTAAAGCAAATAAAGTGAAAAAAAAACTGATTGAATAACTCATTTAAAATATATTGAAAACTAGAACGGTATAAAAATGTAAGATCATTTCAAATAATTCATAATTTTAATGTGCAAATATATATTAATATTTTAACAAAATAATTATATTTTCAATAATTTATTCAAATTATGAACTTAATTACTACATTAAATTTGATATAATCTAAAGTTTCAAATTATTACAATATCTTTATAAAGTATTTGTTCTAAGAAATATATTTTTGAAAGAAAAAAATACAGTGTTTTAAGAAGAAAAAACTCATTAAAATGAATGAACTCATTAAAATCAATGAAACCCTGAAAAACCAATCTTAAAACACTTTTCAAAGTATGATTTATAAACATTTTTTTTAATAAACTACAAAAAAAGTATTTTTTCTGGCAAATGGAAATTGGCTTTGTACCTTTAGAATTCAAATTGGCTATAGCTGCTAAACCTTTTCCACCTTTACTTGTTGCCCATACTTCAATAATGTAGTCCCCTAAAGTATTCAGATTTGAAATTGTAATATTGGTACAGTTCTGAAAAGACAAAGAGGTGTTTAATTAATTAATAGCAAATTTCAAATTAGAACATGTTCACAAAATATAAGTATATTCATGATAAAATTCTTTACTGCATAGCTAAAAGTTACAACAATACCAAGATTTTTTATTTTCTTCTCTCAGTCAAAAACTGCTTTAATCTTCATAAAAAATTAATCTGCTTTGATCTTCATTCCAAAATATTAAAAAAAAAGTAATTTCACAATTATTTTAAAAGTTAGAGTTTAATAAAGGCATTCATAAAAGATATTTATACACATTTTATTTTGTTATAAAAATAATACTATTGTTTATTTAAGTATTGCAAATATTTTCCCACTATAGATAATTACAGAATATTCCAATAAAATTTGTTGATTTAACATTTTCTTTCAGAATAAAATTGTTTGCTATATTTAAAATTATGTATGCAGAAATATTTAAAAACAGCATTAAAAAATTATTTTAAAAGGTTGGGAATAAGATCTTACTTTAGCTACAGTTAAAATATCTTTATATTGAATGATATTCTGATATATTCCTGATATTTCTCCAACAGCAATGTAGTAATTTAGGACATCATTGGTTAATGTTGTGTAAGTTGGCGGGAGCCATTTTATCACAGCTTCTGTATTAGAAGGTAACCACTCAGCCATCAGATTCTGAGGAGGACCAGGAGCTAAATCATTAATAAAATGTAACTGAAGCACACAAATTTATCAATAACAATAAAGAAATATTAAAATGATTTTTTTACAATATTCTTATCTTAAATTAAAAGAGATTTGAGTTCATACTTTGCAGCAAAAATTAAATAGGTAGCAGCAGCTGCAATTATAAAAACTTTGAGAAAACAAATTATAGTAAAATTTTACAAATGAATAGTAGTGAAATAGCTTTGAAATTGAGCTATAAGATAAAGCAAAAGTTAAGAAGTATTCTTCATTTAATCTAATGAAAATTGATTTACTCCCTGAAAATATTATTCTAAATATATAAATGTAAAATTCAAAAAATTAAATCTAATTAATTTTTTAGTAAAGAAATCTAAGAACCTTGCTTTGCAATTAACAAATTTTTATACTCAGGCATAAAATATTTTATGCAAGATTAATTAAGCATGTTACAATACTAAATAATATGTTAAATACTTTAATGAATTACATGCAGGAATAATTTCTGATTTAATTTTATCATTATTCTATGATGAAAAACTACACTTAGTGAATTACTTTAACCCTTTATCTAATTAAACCCAAATATGTTACCTGTACCCATTTTGATAAAGTAATTTAAATTAATAAATATTTTATATTTATAAAGTATATAAACAAACATATTTAACAAGTTCATATCAGAAAATTATCATTGATTACGAATTTATATTTACCACAAATACTGAAATTCCCTCTAGTTAAATTGAGGCATGAAGGAGTAACAAACCAAACTTCAGCTGAATAGGATGCTCTTTGATTTTGAAAGTTCACTGGAGAGACAATTATAGAGTAGTTTCTATCAAATTCCAACCCAGAAAGAATAATGGATAGAGAATCAGAAGGCTAGAAAAAATGTCATTTTACAAATATTTAACTTTGTGAAGTATATCTATAAAAAAACAATATAATTTGCAAATGATTCAGGAATATTTAAACAAGCTTATTACTAATTAAAAAAATTGTCTGAAAAATAGAGTAAGCATAAAATTTTTATATATCTTACAAGAGTTATTTTTTCTCGATAAAAATTTTCTCTTCCAAAAGCAGGAAACCAATCTACAGTGTAAGAACATGGAATTTCTAATAATGAAAATAAAATTAAAATCTTATGCATGAGAAAAAAATATTAATCCATAGTAATGTAAAATAACAAAGTAACATAAAAGGAAATCATATAATAATAATAATTTGAAAATATTTAAGTTTTTAATAGCACTAGGATTTCCTGAAACTTTATCAGTAAAATTATATATAAGACAATTGAAATAACATGGCATTAATGTTGAACATGAAATATTTTGTTTTTGGAATCATGACAACTCATAAAATATTAATTGAAAGTAAACACAAATTTTCCTATTGAACTAACTGATTGTCAAAAATGGTTGCTTTTGTATATGCTTAAAAGGAAACAATGGAGAGAAAATTCCTTTTCTTCTTTTGAAATCTTTTGAGATCTTTTGAAAGACCTTATTTCATGTAGCCACACAACCAGTTTCTCTTGTTCTTATTTCGAAACAAACACTCATTTTCTTGATCAATTGATCCAATAAGGCTTTATATTATAATTTTTATTCCCAAGACAAATTTTAAGGTTATGGAAGAAGACAGAAGTCAACATTATGGATCAAAATTGATTAATGAGGACAAAGAGGAGAAGCATCAAAGAACGGAAGAGTATTTGATCTCTGCAGTGGAAATCAACAGTAATTAAATTATGAAAAGTTCTTGATAACAATGATTTGCAATTATTAAGAAAAACATAAAAATTTACCTGTAGAAGCATTCCATTTGACTATGGCCTCCACATAGTCATTCTTAATATAAAATTTTGATATTCTAATATCACTTGGTGCACTTATATTTTGTCTTAATTCTGTAAATAAAGAATATTCAATATTTTTCAAATATTGAAAATGATAAATGAAACAATTCCACATAATTCTTAGTAAAAATTACAATAAAGAACTGAAACATAACTCAACATTTACAGTTTCAAACATTTTAAATTTTTCAATCACAAACAAGATACATACATTTTATTTCTCCTGAAACAAATATGGAGAAAAAAAAGTTTAAAAAAGTAAAATTAGTAAAGATAAATAAAATATTTCCACTGAATCCTCAAGTTTGATAAAAATTATTAAATTATAATCTTGAGTGATTAGCTATGAAAAAAAAAAAAAAAACTAAACAATTAAAATACTAAATATAAATTCATAGAAGATTGTTATTTTAATGTAATTAATTAAAATCACAAGGAAATAGTTATAAAAAAATTCACCAGTTTTTATTTATTCTTCATAAGCATTAAAAAGATCTAGGAGAATAGGCCAAGAAAACTTCACAAGTCTTGAATTTTTTTAAACCATAATTCTAATACTGTCTCTAATCTAAAGATTTTTTGACAATAGTGAAAAATAATATCAAATTATTTTTGCTGAACTTTGATTTCTAGATTTATTTTAATTCAATTAAAATAATAATGTGACCAAAAAATTTAATCAAAAAAAGTTTTTATTACAGTTACGTGCAAGTTTATTTATTGTTATTTGAGAAAAAAAAAATGAAAACATCAGCTGCTTGCAAATTTATGAATCATAAATTATCATGAATTTATCAAAATTCATACATAAATTATTTTGTCTCAATTTAGAATGATTTTTGAGTTACCTGTTTTGTAGTGATTTATCCATTTTGACATCTCTACAATTTTCATAAAGATAAATTTTAATAGTAATTAAACATAAATAAATTGCAAAATTTACAATGTTTTAGTCATTTTTGGAAATAGAAAACAGCAAAACTATGTATTCTTAATTATGATGTGTAAAAATTACTTCAGAATTTATAAAAGTAATTTTGCATTGAAGCATACAAACAAAATAAATTAAGTACCTTTTAGTGAAATCCAACTTGTTAAAAAAGGAACTGTATTCTCATATGAAATAGCTGGTGAAATTCGAAACTGATATTCAATTTCTGGATTCAAGTTTCTCACATCAGCAAATGTTTCATTTGTCTGCAAAATAAAACTAAATAAACAAGAAGGAAATATTGAAGATGAAACAAACAAATAAAAAATGTGTAGGATCTTACCATTCCAACAAAATCCCATTTTGCATGTTTTCTAGAGGAATTTCGGATTTCAAGCAGAAAAAAAGAAGGAAAAACTTTTTTGCCATACCAAGACCAAGAAAGAACTAAATGTCCCACTGTTATATTATTTACTTCGTAATCTTTACAAATTACATATGGTTTCACAAGATTAGCAGAGCTTGAAACTAAAAATATAAAATAACATGCTATTATAATTATGAAAAATTAAAGCAAGAGAAATATTTAAAAGATATTTGGGTTCTTAGTATGAAAAACTGTAATATGTTTTAGATTTGATTTGCGAATCAGCACTATTTTTAAATTTTCCTTTCAGTTTTTGAAGGAAAAACACCTGCATGCATAAAATGAACTTAACATAGAAATGGATTAATTCAGTTCCAAAATCATGAAAAAAATTGTTACAACATACAGTTAAAAATAACTTGTTTCTTTTTTAATTTATGAAAATATGAAAAAATTATTTAAAAAATTTAATTTTTGAATTTTAAAAATGTAAAAAAATGTTTTGAGTGATGTGCTTTTTTTCCTCAAAGCTAAAAAAGAAAAGGTACATAATTTGATAGTTGTTTTAATTGAAACTGTAATTAAAATTTTTGAACCCCCTTTTTTAATAAGGAGAACTGCCATAGAATTAGGTGCCAAATTTGGAAGCATTAAATCACACATTCTGCTCTATTCAACATTCTGATTATTTTACCCCTGTATATGCTGGAATTTATAAATAATATGTCAAACAATATCATGTTAAAATAATTTCACGATACTGTGATTTGAAGTAAATTAAGATTGTGTACCTTAGAAAATTAATGGAAATAAGTTTTGTGAATAAATTACTTCAAAACAAGTAAGAAGGAGGAGAAATCAAACTGTATTTAGATGCTATAATTAGACAAGTAAATATTCTCATCAGTTCAATTATAAATATTAAAAAAAAAAACTGACTTACCATATGAACTATTTTGATGCATAGGTACAGCACTAGAGCAGGAAATGCAAATATTTGCAGGAGCCTAGAAAAAATATCATGTAATAAATAAATCTAATAACAAAAGCAAGTAATTGTTAAATGTTTTCATCCAAGTTAGATTGAAATAATACATACAATTAGACTGCTTTAAGAATAAGATTAACTACATATCATCAAAGAATGTACATTTCCAATATAATTCCTAACAGATGTTGCAATAGATAATTGAAATAGGATGAACAATTAGCATTTAATTTTTATTGATTGATTGTTGGCATGATCAATATTTTTACAGCAAAATTTAAGTAGAACATTTCCTAATAAGTAAAATGGGAAAAATGTGCAATTTAAATCAAGGATATATTTTGCCAGCAATGTATTAATACAAATTCAATAGTTTAAATTTCATATTAAATATATTTTTTTCTAGAATTTTATTGCCTGTTAAATTAAACAAATAAAAATATTTTTAGCTAAATGTTCCAATGGAATATCCTAGCACAAAATAAGTTTAAAATATAATTTTGCTAATAAACAAAATATATAATATTATTGTCTAAATATTTTAAAATCGCAGTTGAATAACATTTCTAAAAGCCTTCAGGATAAATCAATAAATATGATTTAATTAAAATAGAAAAACCAAAAAACATAAAAAATTATTACACCTTATATAATTAAAATTTTATCTAAAAAACATTTTGTGAATATCTTTTAACAAAATAAAGTTTCCATAAATTGAAATTCATCTGAACTTGAACATTATTATACAATTTTTAGAAATAATGGCAAAAAACTCATTAAAAAAAATAGTTATCCTTTACCTTTTCGTTCAAATTGCATATTGAGATACCACATCTTAAACTTAGCAAAAACTCAGCATAATAATATGTTTTTCCACAGCAAAAAGGTGACGTCAAACATTTTCCAGGGACAAAAAACAATACAAAAAATATCAGAAATAAATTCATCGTTGAAGTTTGGGATGAAAATTTATCTGTAAAGAAATATGTAAAACACGTGAATGAAAATTTTGTATCTTATTTTAAATTATTTATAGCTTACTATTTCATGGATTATGATGTCAACAAAACCCTAAAAAAATTGTGCAGATCATACTAAAAAAGTAATAAAATTTAGATAAGTAATATCGTCGACTAGTTTAAATAGAACAAAATATTGACCATTACCAATAAGAATATAAATGATTGTTTGAAAATTCTCAAGTCAGATGTGTTTTTTTTCTGTTCAAGTAAATAAATGCCAAAATAAGAAGGGAAAAAAAGCATATGCACCTCCTTGAAACTCTAGGCTGCGTAAGTCAAACAAACGCACAATTTAACTCGCGCGCCATTTTTGTGTGTTTATTTGCCAGAGATGATTTTAACCAATCGAGACTATTGTGAGAGATCACGTGAAATTTCTGCGCTGTTGACGCATGGTCGGGAGAAGACAGATTCTAGAATTTATGTTTCTACGACAACTTTTTATTACACTGATGCTGATTGTAGATGAAGTAATTACACAGAAAGGGAACCTTTCTGTAATGCTATCATACTATGCTATGACTACATCAATATGACAGATATTTCTTTCAAGAATTATACACATATGAACATAATATACGTTTTATTTATTAGTTTTTGATAAGTATATAAAAAAAGGGTTCTTGCATTTTCTTCCCGCATTAAAGTTCAACATAGCAACCGTTTGGCACACAACTACTCTCCGTCAAATAATTCTAAAGAAGTCCGATTTTCAAACTTAATGAGAAAATGTAGAAATTCGCATCCCTTTGATGCACTAATAAAACACTAAATATTGAAAGTTAAAAGTTTTATTTAAAAATCATTTTAGCTTCTTTAAAGACATGTTTTGTCTTTCATAAATACAAATAAAATTAAGATAATGAAATTATTTTTAAAAAAAAGAGATTTACATTAACATACACTATAAAAACTTAAAATGTTAATGCACTTTTTTTTTTTTTTCAGTAACTTCTGAATAATTGATTTCGAATTAAAAAGTGATAAATTGATCGAAAGTTGGTCAATTCAGGCTCGATAATATGTCCCATCTTCTAGTTTTGAAATTAAAATTAGTTTGGACAGAATGCTAAAATTTGATTTCTGACTATAAGGCAACCTTTTTTTTTCTTTCAGATTTTAGAATTATTAACTTGACAATATAAATTATTTCATTCGTTGTATAGATAATATTGAATTACTCTCAAATCTATTTATTGTTTTCTTTAAATGTTCTTTAAATTTAATTCTTCATTCTAACGTTGTAAAATTCCATATTTTTTGTCCCTTTTTCTTTTCAATATCTGAAATTATAAAAGAAAAATAAATACAGAAATGTGAATTCCTTCTAATTAAATATTATAGAACCCGAAATGAGGGATTTTATAGATCCTACTATTTTGCGTTAGTGGACTCGATTCTTTAATCCGCATATGACAGAAAGTAGAGAAGTTGAAATATAAAATTTTTCAGCTTAACTTAAGTTGAAATCAGCAGGAATGACGTCCCGAAATTTTCTTGCATACTTCCTAATAAAGACAGCATCTCCTTTCTTCTATATTAAGAAGGGGAATTTTCTGCAAAGATACGAACTTCTCGCGTACACAAATTTTTATTTTGAAAGCTCTTCACATGAATGTTTTGTGCTTCGTAGCATAGTGTAGAAAATCGAAGAAATATTTTGAAGTTTTGTTCAGTGAAACAAACTGCAATTGTACTAAAATATAATTTTTAAAAATATCATTGAATTTCATTCAAGTTATTGTGTTTTTGAATTATCTCATCTAGACGCATTCGACTACAATAAAAGTTCCTTATTCGCATTTCCTTCATTCGCGTTTTCACTATTCGCGGATTTAAAAAATGCGACCCAATTCCTATATTCGCGGCTAAAAATTTCTTTATTCGTGGATCTAATAAGTACATACATAATAATAAAAGGATTCCAACCCAATATCCTTTGTAAATGCCGTCAAATGGACTAATAAAAAGAGTAAAATAGATCTTATTACAACTTTGTCTAAAGTATGTTGTTAAATGCAAACTGCAAACATAGCCAAAATCGCGAATGGAACAGGACGAGATGGGTTCGAACAGATAGAATCGACATTCAGGAATTGCTTGAATAGCAAGATGAAGATCTGATTAAAACCGACTTGGAGGAAATGTTAAATTCACAACCCATTGAAGAAGAGTCTTCAACAAGCACTGGAAACGTGACATTTAATTTAAAAAATCGTAGTGAAGGTTTAAGAATGGCAAATGAGCTTTGCGATTTCTTTATGAATATTGGTCCGTCTATGGAACGAATTCTTTATTTTTAAGAGGCAAATTGCTAATGCGACTGCTGCGTATTAGTCTGAATGGAAGGAGTTTTTAAAAACTGCCAAGCAAGAGAAAATGACAAAATTCTTCAAACTATGGCCTAAGCCTTAAGATAATTAATCAAAATGTTCAAAAACTTCAATTAAATTGATTTTTATGTATTTGTTTTTTTTATTTTGTCACCTACAAACGTATCCCCTATAATCCCATATAAATTACCATTCTGTATTCACGGTTTCTGTATTCGCGGCATATTTATATAACATATACCCCGCGAACAAAGAACTTTTATTGTATACACATATCAACAGAGAGTCCACATGTAAACGAATTTAGTTTAAAATTTGACATGGATTTGTATTTTAGATGTTTAAACTAAGTACAAAATTTTAAACTACTCTATCACGTCTACCTACTTGCTTCATGAACAACTAAGTTTTTTTGAGAGCGGATTTTTTAAATATTTTATAGAAATCTGCAATTAGATAGAATATAGAGAATAGAATTGGTTTAAAAAGGGATTTCCATTAATAAGTATTCAAGCTCTCATAAACTTTCATATGAAATAAAAATTGGTAAAGAAGTAATTGTAATTGAAGACCTACTAATTCGCCATTGATATTAGTAGTATTTAAAACCAACTAAAGTTGTTAAACATGATTATGTATAGGATTTTGTCCACAAAATATTTTTTGATATCAAATCTGATATTAAATTGATCATCTTATTTATCGTTGTTGGTTTCAGTAGTTTTATTTATTTTCCTGGTTATTATTTGCATGAACCTTCCTATGGAAATAAGTCCCATAACATGATAACGCTGTTAAAAACGTAATTGCCTGATTCATATATCTTTTAACTTTGACGATATTATTCTATCTTTTTTAATTGTCTTGTATGCAGTGTTATACACGGCTGTTCTTTCTTAGTTTTCAACAGTGGATGATTCTACCGTTGGTGTGATAGAATAAATTTGGAAAGGAACCAGAAGTGCTTAACCAGCTTTCCTCCTAGTCATCTGACGGAAGACCAATCTCTTGCACGTTAAATCTGTCAGGCCAAACGTCCTCCCGCTGGTGTGGTGTGGTGTGGAGAGGGGGGTGCCAGTTCAGGTGTCGTCCTCGTCATCTGATCATGGTTCAAAATTACGAGGTCCGTTCCAAAATAGCCCTAGAGTTGTTTCAAAACGGGACGTTAATATAACCAAACCAAACCAAACCAAACTGACGGAAGACCAAAATTACGGAATCTATCTCAAAATAGCTCTAGCTTTATTGTCAAACGGTACGTTGATGTATGGCGGGTAGTATTTGTGGAGTCGCGCCAATGTAGTGTTGAATTCCGCCAAGGATCGAACACGTGACCTTAAAATTTTGCAGCCACGTAATATATCGCTAGACAAAAGTGATTACCAATGTCCAGAGGTTGTTACTGGTTTATTAAGATACCACCACAATACTCCCCCAACAGTGAGTTGTCGAAGAGACGAACGGTTTTATAATTTCAAGTGTTATGGCGAGTGAGGAACGTGTTTCAGTAGCCTCAAGCGTTATGATGAGCGAAGAGCGTGTTCATTGTCCATGATCACCAATGTGGTGGGTGGTATTTGTGGAGTCGTGCCAATGTAAAGGTTGAATTCCACCAAGGATCGAACACGCGACCTTACAATTTTGTAGCCGCGTAACATATCTGCTAGACAAAAGTGATCACCATTGTCCAGCGGGCTGTTACTGGCTTATTAAGATATCACCATAGATATACCTTAAAAAATTAAAACTTTAGCAATGGAAAAAATTTAAGCGATTAAATAGTTGAGAAAAGAATAAAAATGATATTAAAATAATTTTTGAGTACTAACATTTCGGAGAGTTATTGCATGAAAACGCCCAAATTTCGTTTAAGTTTTAATCAATCAATATTTTAAGTAAAACTTCAAAAAAAAACCCTTCAAAATGCTTATTTCTATTTTTCAAAGTATATTTGTGCTATTTTACATAGTTTTATGCCGAATGTTTTTCCTGCAGCACATGCACAGGATACTTTATTATTATTAAAAATATACCAATAGAAAATATTAAGATTAATTGTTGGTGATTGATTAATACTTCAAATGAGTATATTTCAGGAGATATGTCAGGTTTTATTTTCATTTATTTCAAACGAGACTCAGATGTAAGTCGAAATCATAGCCTTTGTTAAACTAACTAGTACTCAGCACGCTGCTGCCGCGTAAGAAATATTTTTGAATTTTTTTATTTGAAATAGCTGTCTTGTTTAATTAGAAATGATAGAAAGAATGATATATATTTTTTTTGATAGTAAATATATTCATTGAAAATGGATGATATATGAGGTGAAGTACAAATAATATTTAATCTACTTTTTTTTAAAAAAAAATTCTTTATTATTTGTTATTTAAGTGCTTTAGGGTAGAGATTATTTTTGGTTTTTGTTTTTCCATCTTCGGTAAAAATAAATAAATTTCTTGGCTTTTCGACTCGTAACATCGGGCATAAAACTGGCCATGTGCAAATCATGGATTTTCTAAGCTCAATCAGCACACTAGAAGTGATTGACCTTTCACTTTGTTGATGGTCATTGACAATGCAAGTCGAGTGGGGAACTGCAGTCCATTGAAATCAAAAGGCATGTCGGTGGGAATAATGGGAATGCATGGAATGACCACATCTTCTCCGTTCGACATTCCGTTCAGAATAATTGCCACGCTTCTTGCCTCATCTTAGTCTTTTGATTCTGATATAACATTTGGGTAGCACATAAAGTTGCATTTCGATTGTTGCCACTTGTTGATATTAAGATTTGGAAGCACATGAATTTGCAATTCGTAAGCAACTTACTTCATTACCTTCTTGGCGTTTCTCTTTTGTTTGAGAATCTGAAATTTGATTATTTCTACGTGCTTCGGTGTGAATCTATTAAGTGAGAAGCATATTTTTTGATGCAATTAGCACGATATAGGCTTGAATAACCGAACTCTCATGTGTACTTTCACTGGTTAAATAGAGCAATTACTGTTTACATTGGAACACTTTAATTACATATCATTTTTGATAGGCTTGATAATTTTAAGAATAATTCTATTTTGTATACTTCAGATGGACTCTTAATAACATGTGCGGTTAGTTTACAAAAAATGTAATTAATCAATTCAATACTAATTTCTACATTATCTTGTTTCCCACTTTTTTTCGCAGCCTTAACCCTCTTTGTTCCCGGTTATTTTTTGCAGGTTATGATGCAATAAGGTGTAACTATTTCCCCACTAACAAAGCGAAATGAAAATATTGCCAAAATTTTCCGCCAATTACAAATAAAATGGATGAATTTTAACTGCCCACATAATTTTTAATTACTAACCACTTTTAAATAAATTTTTATATTTTATATGGATACAATTCATTTATATACTAACTTTTACCTTTTCACTTCCAAAGCATCATTGTTAAGATGAAAATAATTATTCACCATATTTCAATTGTTAGTAAACTCTAAAATTTCAACAGCCGTCAATTGTTATTGTTGTCAACAGCAGCATAACTGTTTAAATCTATACTTATAATAAAGCTCAATGTGTGTGTGTGTGTGTGTGTGTGTTGGCGCTCTACAGACCAGACCGTTGGACCTACAGCTACCAAATTTGGTACATGTATACCTTTGAGGTCCGGAATGTGCACCTCGGAGCCCTTTTTTCGAATTTTTAATTAGAATTTGAATTAATTAAAATTTAAGCGAAATTTCGACGATTTTCCGCTATAACTTCCGAAAATATTATCGCTTAAACATGATTTTTACATCAATTTAAAGATAAAAAAATTAGCTTTCTAATGGTATCAGTGTTTTAATGTGTAACGTAAGCTTCTATTTTTAACGAATTTTTAAAGAAATATTTTAACCATGTTTTTCAACAATATATTTCGGACAAAACAATAAAATTTAATCTGCACGAGCACGTCAAGGGGGAAAAATTAGGTTTTATCAGCGTGTTGCCATCCTATTGACGAAAGTTCAAACTAAAAAAAAAAACTATCATGGCAAATTAAATGTAAAGAAATGCAACTTTTAGCACGTGACTGGATAAAATAAGAGAAATATAATATGTGACATTTTCTAAAATAAATAATAAACGAGCAAAGAGGAAAAAATAGCTTTTATTAAACTGTTGCCATCATACTGACAGAAGTTCAAATTAAAAAATAAATCAACTATGAATGCAAATTAAATCGAAAAAAAAAATGTAACATTCACCACGTGATTGGATGAAATTAAATAAATATTAAATGTTATGTTTTCTAAAAAAGAAATACAAGACAAAGGTTTCTATGATCGTTTGCAACATCTATATCATTAATTTAGTAAATCAGTGTTACGTGACTTTCGAAGTTTAAGTATATCTGGCAGAGAAATTATGAGGAGAGCAAGGCACATAAGTATTTAATTGAAAATTTTAGATCCCATTACTCTTGGCGAACCAGCTGTTCACCAAAGGCGTCTAGTTCTTAATAAAATTACAAATGCAAAAAATCTAACTAGACAAACAAGGAATCCCTTATCCCTTGCTTTCTATTAAAATTCATTCACAGTTTGTGTGGCTTTTTTTGCTGAGTAGTGATGCTTAGAGCGATTTTCGAGAGTTTCAATACTGCCTCGATCATCGTTGTGTTCTTCGTATTTATGACGATTTGAAAAATACTAGAATATTTCTCTTTCCCTTACTTACCACCTGTTGGCGATATTAATTCAGAACTAGATTTGATCTTGATGCGGATACACTATCTCATCCGCCTATTCAACGAGTGATTGGTGTGCGCTCCTATACAGTGTATAAGATATACCAGGCTCGGAACTATTTTGATATACACCCCCAAATCGGAAATTCGGCGACTTTTTTTCTAGCCAAGCAAAGTATTTGTTTTTGGTGCCTCTTTTTTCTCGCCAAGATAATACAATGAATACATAAAAAATGAATAAATAATACAATGAATACATAAAAAATGAATAAATAATACAATGAATACATAAAAAATACAAATAAATGTCACTGAATAACAGATTATACACAATTTAAAAAACCGGAAAGCTGAAAAAACCTAAATTGGCAACACCAAAATAAGAAACAGCAACCCTAAATAGTCCGTAGGGAGTGCCAGATTTGGCGCGTAAGTTTTGGGGGTGTATATCAAAGTTGTACCACCAGGCTCTGAAGCTATCTGCTGAATTGGCTCATATTCAAATTTAGAGAATTGAGACTCCACTTATAAAATCTCTTGAGGTTTAAAGATGTGCTGAGCCTTGGATAATCTCCTATAGGAGCTCCAGTTGTGGAGGTCTATCAATTTTGTATGGTCCTGAATTTGTCGGCTGAATGCCGACAACAGTAAAGAACAGTGTAACATCAAAACTGTCTTCAGCTGCCCATTAGCTTTGAAAATTATCTTATTTGGTTGAAAGATGCTGTATAAAAAACAGTAATTGGCTTCTAGATGCTCTTTCACAGATTGTCATGTTAAGAGATGCTGTCTTGGAATCAAGAGAGCCCTCAGCCTTCGCATCGGCCATACCCGTTTTACTCATAAACATCTATTATTTGGAGAGAGAGCACCTAGATGTCCTTCATGTAATGTTGATTTTACTGTTGCACAAATTCTGGATGAGTGCCCAATCTTTAATTCTCATTGCATAACGTATTTTAACTCAACTTCACTTGACTTGCGAGAATTAGCGGGAGAACCTCCCCACCAGTATATTCTTAACTTTTTAAAGGTTATTGGATTTTATCCTTTTATTTAGCAGTTCTTCAACAATGGACTGGTTTTGCCTGACTGATCTCTAGTATTGATTGCTGCTGTTTTACCGACTTGGGTTTTTAATATATTTTTAATATTTTAACTTATTTACTGGTACCATTTCAAACCATATGATTGGCGCAGTATAGCCTACTTTTAGCTCTTGCGCCATTAAAATTAAGTTAACCAACCAACCAACCCTCAGATGCAGCGATGAAGGGAGGGTGGGGGGGGGCTTGGAACGAGAGTAGCATACCTACCTCCAAGTGGTGTTTCCTGGGCAACGAGGCAGTTCTCTGGAGCGTTTAACGAGTTTGTGTGTGTGTGTGAAATGATATAATTAAAATGATGCGTATTTGAGCTGCACTATTAGGGAAACTCATTCACAGTAAATTTAAAATTTCGACTATATCTTCATTCATTTAACTCAGAGTCTTTAAAAAAGTTTAAAAAATAGCAATTTCTTTAGTATAAAATTTTTTTTCAAAGAAAACATGATTAATTCCTTTAAGGAATGGATGACAAATTTAATTAATTCATCAGTAAAATTCGCAAGAAAAAATATACAGACGGATTGTATCGCAATCTATCTATAACAAAAATTACAGACAGGTCACAAAAATGTTTTAAAGTTGTGCTGCGTAGTTGAGCTATCACACTTCAAGTCTTGAGATTCGTTTGTTTTTCTTTAAAGCAAATTACCGCCATTCGATGGGAAGAGGTAAGCCCCACGCCAATCAGTATTTTATTACGATCAGCTGTCTTCTTGCAGGCACGCTTTGCGCATTTCTGGAACTGCACACGATTGTCTCATTCTATAAATTATGAAGCCTCTTTTCAATAATTGCGTCAAGCATGTTTATGATGTTAAGTTAATTTTTGTTATGAAATAAAGAAACAGACAAAAATAAGCATTCTCATTTCAAAAGGAAATAAATATTAAAAACAACAACAACAAAGAACCGAAACAAAAATGTATTTACATATTTATTTCAAAAGAAATGAACTATTACATATATTTTGTAATATTAAATTAAAAAACACTTCATATTTACAAATAAATAAGTTGGTGATATGCTAAGAGTGAAAACAATGTCTGATGACAATACGCTAATACATACTATGAATACTAAAAAAAAAATAATCGAAGCCACCTATTTTATACAAAAAATGTCAATCACCATCATATATTTTTAATATATAATCTTAAACATTGGATTTATAGTTATTGACACATCAAATAGACAACTCGTAAAAAGTTGTCAGCAATCGTATCAATCATGAATTACATAATATGTATTGATATTCGTCTTAATAAAAAGATTTTATTATTAAAAGATTATCTCTTTTTAAAAAAATATTATGCGATGTTTCCACGAAGTCGCTTGATATCCTGAAGGCTATACATTAATGGGAAGATATTGTAATGACATTGTCGCACATTTTATGCTCATAGGGATACATACAATTTTTATTTCAAATATGCGAATTCCTATTACAATTAACGCATAGCAGAGACATTTAAAATTTCTTATTTTTACATCTGAAATATTTTTAAATATGTTAACATTTTAATGCGGCTGTTTAACTGCGCGGTGCAATATGCCACTGATATTCATCCTTTCATGCCAATTCTTGTTGTTGACAATACATACATTTAATTGATATAATGTGAAAATACATTTTCTCTCATAAACTTAAATTGCATGAAGAAACAGATACGAGTACTTGAATACATAATGAAAAGTTTCTTCAAAAATATTAATTATTTCACAGAGTGTTCTATTAATTCACCTACAAGTTCTGAAGATTGTTAGCAGAAATTAAGAGGAAAGATTGCAATGAAACATGGTGGCGTAAACCACATCGAGAAGAAGAAAATTCTTTAAAAAAATTGCAATCTCTGCCGAAAGCCTGAATAAAACAACATACCTTCATTATTTCTGAAATATACCTTGCAAGAAATGTTGTAAACTATGCCAGCCGCAGTGCATCGAGATATGTGGTTCATGTATGAGGGCACTCTAGCATATTTTTCCAGAAAGATATATAGCCATCTCGAAGTTACTCACGAGATGAAAAGGATGTTTGTGATCCATTGCTTGCATGACCTCCACGTTCTCTGAACTTATACCCGTCTGATTTTTTTCACATAAAATAGCCTTAAATTAATCGTTTATATGAAACCAATGGATACAATGGAGATGTATTATCCTCACCGCCGTAGACATCAAAACCATAGCTTGGTGGGTGTCAGGAAATTGTTTTTACATCGTAGTAGACTGTCAACGAATTATGTAACAACAGCCACTTCCAGCAACTCTTATAAATAAGTACAAAAGTACAATGCTAAATACAAAAAGATCGAATGGTCTTTTTGTACTTACCATAGCACTTTTGGTCATTTAATCCTGACAAAAAAAAAAATTGCGCATTATTCGTCATGTACCCTTTGTAAACCATATTTGTGACACCAGTTTTAACTTGTGTTCCTCTTAATGTCTACTAAGACCCTCTGAGTTTGTAGGTACATTTCCTGTTAGCTCAAAATGCCCAACAGCATTGTTTCGATACCTTCCTGGCATTGGCTGCCATTTAAAATATCGAAGGAAATCATAGAAATATCGTTTAATATCTTGTGCTAATAGGATTAGCAGAACTTTTGTACAGTTCAAAGTCTATATCACAGATTTAGGAAATGTATGATAGAGTATTTCTGTATTAGAGACTTGCTGTATAGCCCTCATGTCTAAAGTGATGTCCAGTCTTCCCAAGATGGAAATTTGAAATCTGATGCATAAAAGTGCTGTTCTAACCATTTCGGCAACAATCTCCTTTCAGCTACAGTTGGCACGCTGGATACCGATGCTTTGCTATTTGTAACTTTTGCGCTTGCATCAACTCCATAGTCACAAAGAGGAACTGAGCTCTCATCCCAGTATAGACTAGGAACGGAAACGTTAAGATTCCTTCTGTGAAAAAAAGAGATTCAAATGTTAGAATGATAAAAAGATACCATAAAGGAAAATTGTGAGTAAGAGAAAAACTTTGAAATGTGAATTAATATCTTTTTCTTTACAAATCAAAAATATATATAATTTTATAAACTCGTATATATTTTTTGATATTGCATGATTCAAGGTTATGAAATACAACGCTCTCTCTTCACATGATATAATTTTACTACGCAAATTACAGGAATATTTTGAAAATCCTTGCTTAATTCATATTCCAGGGGAGGAGCTCAAATATGAGGATCGGATAATTTCAGAACACTGGCCGGTTCTCGATTTCCGAGTGACTACTTTGTGAAGATTGGACGCATGAGCAACATTATAAGAGGGAATTATAACAGTGTAGTTTTATTTTCATAATAGCAAGGTTCTTTAGATTATCTTGAACGCTGAGGCAGGGAGTGGCTAGCTCCTTGTATGCATATAATGCTGCACAGAGTGTTCAAAAGAAAAAGCAGTTATTTTTTATAAAAGGAAACATAATTAAACGTTTCATGTCTGTTTATTTATGAAATGTTTAAAAAGTTAAAAGAAATACCAATTTTTGATTTTGCATGTACAGGGTGTTCTAAAACTTAAATTTTCCAGATTTAATTACATATTTTAGAGTATTGAAAGGTATTTTATAGTTCTATCTTTTATGCTATTCAAAATCCATACATTTTTGCCATTTGATTTGAAAAATGTTCATCATGAGCGGAATGCAGTCAATGTATGTGATAAAGTTTTTTTCTTTTTCTTTTTGGAACTGCAAATTCAGTGATAGTTGTCTTGGAGATATTAAATTTCAAACTGATATCCCAAACTTAAGTTTATAGTTTAAGGAGGACAAATTTTTGAATTTGTATAAATATTTTTAAGTGTTCAGTTGTCCTGTTCTTATGTCTTTCAAAATTTCACATAATCTTAAGGAAAGCTTTGACTGTTGGCCCGAATTTATAAAATTTTCATTGAAATTTTTCCTAATTCTATACTTTGTTATGCGCTATTACAACAAAGATTTATTATTCCACCAATTTTGAGAATTTTGAGTCTATTTCAAAATTTTTATTTCGGAAAACTAATTATTTAAATATAAATAAAATTTAAAACACTTTTAACACATTTTCTATAACTTGATAATAACATTGAAAGACTTGAGTATTGCTTGTAAATTTAAGACAAATTCATAAGTAGGCTTCAATAATCTAAATACACTTTATTTTTTTAAAGCTTTTGATTTCACTAAAAGGAACATTTTCTTTTAAACGCACTGTATTTTGCGAAATCATATACATGTATCTTCATAAACAACATATGAAATGTCTTACTTGCATATCTGCGCATCAGGAATGCCGTATACTGTCAGAGTCTCACAGCCAGCGTCTTCTATTACCCTAGTAGCGAACCACAAAGAAGAAACCCGATTCATTCTGAAAAATATACCATTCAAGAAAACATGTGATTAAATCGACCGTAATAAAGTTTATTTTCAATCTTTATATGAACTTATAGAACCAAAAACAAATGAGTGAGCAAAGATAAATACATAATATGCATTCTCTTTTTCCAATGCTCACCCATGATTTGCAATATGCTTACATATTTCTTCATTGTTTCTTGTAAAATGAATAAATGTAACTTATTTATCATTGAAGTTGATTTATTCAAATGAAGTTGAAGTCATATGTAATAATAGATGCGTGTGTAGCTTAAAATTATTTTCTCGTTATCTTAAGCGCTCCCGCCTCAATAATAGGTAATGTAATTTAAAATTAAATTGTTCATGAATTAAATTCGAAATACTTCATGTGACTGCGAAATGTTTTCACAATCATAATAATTTGGAAGAAAATGTCTCTGCCCATTAAAAATTCAGTGAACAGGCTATAAATAAAGACTTGTCCTAGCATAAAAAAACTTTATAGTGCAAAAGAATAAAATATTAGTTCAGCAGCTCGATAAGAAGCATCTCAAATTTTAATCTGGGTTACCCAAATTAAGGCTTAATTACTAAAATAACTTATAACCTATTGCATTCAGGGCTTCCATAACATGTCATAAGGGTCAAGTTGAAGAACTTTGAAGAATAAATCTTCAAAGTCAAAAACTGTAACAAATAGTTCATAAACTAGATACTGATATTATTTTGATTTAAAAGTAAAGCATAAATTTTCTATAATAACAAGAATTATCAGTGTATTGGGCAGCACTTAACTTTTTATCAGAGAAAGCCGCTATATTACCAATGTTCAATGGATGCCTTATGACAAGATAGAAGGTAGTTTCTAAATATTGCTACTAAAAAAGACAATACAAAAAACTTGCGAATTGTGTAAGAAGGTCGATGTGAAAGAATATAAAAGTGCTTCGAGCCTATATGGGAAGCATTATAAAATTATACTTAGAAAATAGATCCTACCCACGCAACCCACTTTAAACTCTAACAGAAAGCATCTTGGTAGGTCCATAATATCATGGACCAAGTTTCCCTATTACCATCATTTTGCTGTAACGAATGATACACCACAAAGCTTCCTTATGCTGCTAAGCTTGTTTGCCATCAAATATTTGAAGCTCTTTTCACTTTTCAATTCAAACTTTATACTTTTGTTGCTTATTCCCCTTGGAGTGAACTGCAAAGCAAACTAAATCCAAGAGATCGGGCAAGGAGGGGTGCAATTGTTTCGAAGGGTAAGCAAGTAGCCCGCGGACAGAAGACTGATTTTAGCTCATATGAGGATGGAACTCACACATCCATGCAAAAAACTCTTTTTTACAAGGGGGAGGGTCACTTTCGCATACCTCATAGATAAAACGCAGGGAAAAGAACTACAATGCCTGAACTAGGACTCCAACATGGTACAGCCATATCACGTGAAAGACGCGCTACCCTTAAAGGGGGTTCAGACGAGGTTTATTATTGCCTGCAATAGAAGATCACGCCTACTTCGGGAACATCACGTGACCACAATGTGACAATGGCAAATAATTGTCCCGTCGGGACAAACATTGCCCGCGTTGTCTCAAGTGTTCACACGAGGACAATGCCGAGACAGCAGCAGAGAGGCAACGATTGCGGACAATAATAAGCCTCGTGTGAACCCTCCTTTAGAGCAGAAAGCCAGAATGTTACAGTTTTATAAAGAATATACTAAAGTCAGCACGTCAGAAGAAAAACCTACCCGCTCTTCAATCGTTTGCTACCGAGAAAACTCAAGACATTCCTCTCCGCTGCTCGACTGAACCAGAAGAACTTGGAATCGTGTTTTTGCAATAAATCCTTCAGAAGCGGTCCGTGAAAGCGAGTGATGTCCCCAGCAGCACGGTCAAACAAGAACCAGAAATCCGATGGAAACGGGCCGGTGACTAGCTTCAGTGGCTTTTTCAGAAAAGGATAAAACCTAAATATCGAGAAATAAAGATAAGTTAGCCTGTATGCCTGAGTAAAAATATCTGTCATTTTTTTAGAATCTGTGATACTCAGCTGTATACATTTTGACGCTGTAATTCTTTGTGTTTTTATATTAATAATTATTCATTTTATATTTTAACATGTATGTTCTTATAGTTTGCTGCATAATTTTACCATCTGCTTGACGCAACTTGGCCAAATATGATTCTTGTGCCAAAAAGGCCGAACAAACCAAACCGTGATACTCAGTTGACATCTCTTTTAGGACTTATGACATTTAATTTCGACGTCTTTAAAGAAATGTGACAATTTGCTTATTTGTTTCTAGAGTCTATAACACTTTATCAACATACCATTTAGAACCTGGTTCGATTTATCTTTTTTTTATATTAAACTATCGAAAACTGCTATTTTAAAAGTCGTTACCATGTGAGAACAATATTTTTTTAAATCACGTGGTATCATTCTGATAGCCGTTTGTTAGTTTAATGTAGAATAAAAAGTCTGTAGATTATGAAGTAAAACATTCTATAGAAATTCTACCACTAAGTTAATGTTTGGGAAAAATCACGATTGAACATTTTGATGAAGGACTTCATAGCATTTAAAAAGTTTATATTAGATATTGTATCAAATTAATTTAAGAATATTATCAAAATTAAGTGAAATTGTATAGATATGAAATTGATATCTTGGAAAAAGTCAATTTTTTGAGTTTTAAGATAGTAAGTATAAAGGTTATTTGTTGGAAGAACCTTCTTTGAGAAAATATAAATATTAATTTCTGTAGAGAAGACTCAACGATTACAAGTAGATTTAAGAATAATATACGTTTCCAAACTTGGAGCGACTTAATGTAATTTTGTATTGCAACTTCTAAAAGCTATTTTTTTTTAATCATTTCTGGTATCTGGATGGAAATCTTTTGACGAGTTTTTGGAGAAAAGCACAGTTTTAAAGTGTTATACAGGTGGGAGAATCGGATACATGGCGGACATTCTCACTAAGTTGTAACTTTTTGTTGGCGGTAAGTTATTATTACCATTACACTTTATCAATTCCTAATAGCTCTATTCCTAATAACCCTTTTATCAATTCCTAATAACGATAAATTGATGCTGCAAAGGCAATGAATAGCCAAT
This sequence comes from Argiope trifasciata, assembly GCA_026543055.1. NCBI lineage: Eukaryota > Metazoa > Arthropoda > Arachnida > Araneae > Araneidae > Argiope > Argiope trifasciata. Next base: position 371,485 of record JAPMOQ010046034.1, read on the forward strand.
TTTATGGTCTGCATTTTGAGGCTTCATGAACCCCAAACCAAAACAATATCATTTTCTCACTTGATAGGAGGAGGAAAAAAGGCGCACGGTCCTATTACCTCTTTTCTTAAACATAGTATTAAAAATACCTTTTAAGTTTATACGTTAACTACAAGAAATTACTTTATATATGTTAATGATAATGTGTTTACATACTGTTGTTTGTTATTTATACATAAAATAATGAAAAAATGTAATGTGATATTAAGTAATCAACAAAGAATATTTTTCATTTTACTTCAATCTTTTTTTCTTCCTATCTGCCAATCTTTTTTATATGCTTTCATTTCTTGAAAAAAGGGATAGTTTTGAAAAATCAGCATCTATTCTAGGCTTATAATTAAATGAACTTGCTTGAAATTAAGAAAAAGAACCACATTTTTCCAACCAATATCGTGCAGCATAGTATTTGTCTTTTTATAAAGAAAAACATGATTTATTTGACAACCTCAGCAGAAATATTAACAAATCTTAAAGAAATAATTTGGATGAAGAACATAAATAATTTGTAAATTAAAGGGATTTTTATTAATTTTCTATTTCTATAATAACTTTTTTCTTAATTTACAACAACTATTTTTGAAGTCTATTGTGATG
>JAPMOQ010046034.1:392120-414259 GCA_026543055.1 Argiope trifasciata
ATTATTTCTGTTATTTTATCAATTACCATGTAATTTTTATAAGCATAATTACATCAACTGATATTTATAAATACTTGAAAGGAAATAAAACTCTTAATTAGGAAAAGTAAAATAATAGCAACCATTATATGTAATTGGGAACATTGTTTTTCCTGGAATAAAGTTTCTTCTGGTAATATTATCTAAAAGATGTTCTTAAAAGCATCATTATTATTCTGTCCTGCTACGTAAGCACCTTATTTGTGAAAAAAAGTACTTACCCGACAAGAAAATATAAGTTCCTTCGATTTCGCAACTGGATATGGGAGAGCTGGTGATTATTCCCGAAAAGGGATATTCAATATGTTTCTCTTTCATGTAATTGTTAGTTGCGACAGAATGGATGTAAGAAATCCATGCATGGTGTTTTCGTTGCTGAAACAGTATTCGAAAAATAGCAGGTTTTTTAGACTTCCTTAAACAAAAGATTTATTTATTTTAGAAGATTTAATATTTTTATGCACAATAGTTCCTTAATTATTTGTTAGTTTATCAATATTTGTTAATTTATCAGTTTGTCAATTGATTTTATAATTAATTTTTGTTACTTAGTTTTATTTATCAGTTCTTTTGATGCTTCGTTTTAATGCTTTTTTAAAGTTTTTTTGTTATGAATCTTTTTTAAGGCTATAATTGGTGGTATATATATTAAGTTGAAGGTAAGTATACCTTTAAGTATAAAGATGGCTATAATTGAAGTTCCACTTTGAAATAAAAGTTCCACTTTGTCATAAAAATAAAACTACTAGACCGTAACTACCAGTTTACTACTTAAAACTACTAGTGTAGTTTAGTTATATTAACGTCCCGTTTGAAAGCAACACGAGGGTTATTTTGGGACGGACCTCGGAATTTTGAACCACGATCAAACGACGAGGACAACACCTGAACTGGCACCGGAATCTCCACACCAGCTTGGGGACGCATGGCCTGACAGATTTAACGTGTAAGAGACCCCTCACACGACGGTTCTTCGGTGGAATCGAGTCTCGAACCTGAAACCCTCCGGTTCCGAAGCCGAGACCTTACCACCAGGCCAGTGCGGCCCTTGGTAATAGTTTAAAGGAGGTTACGGTAATTTCTTTTCCGCCCAAAAGAAAAGTACAAAAACTCATTACGGGTGAGGTGGGGGGTTGGAGATGTATTCAACTTTGCCAACAAAATAAGACAGGAAAAAATCGGTTTAAAACGTATTTAATCATTTCTGAAAGTCTTACAAAGTATTTTCAATGTGACGTTCATCAGTTTTTGAATGCATATTTTTATTATATCCGCATCATTGCATCCTTAATAGTAGCTCTTAGAATATCAGAAGAAATGTTACGCAAATGTCTGTGTACAGCATCTTTACATACAGCACCATTTCTCCCTTGGTGTTGAGTTTTTTGGCTGTAAAGAAATTCCCATCACCTCCTTTAAACTATTACCAAGTTTGATAACATTTGGTCCAGTAGTTTTCCTTTTATGATCATTTTAAGGTAAAACTTTACTTATAACTCCCCCCCCCCCTGTATTCTACAATTTTTTCTTTATAATTGTGCTTTCCTCGAAAATAGTTTTACTTATGTAAGTATCTTAGAATAATCGCTTTTATAAAATTCTCTGCACTGCAATATTCGTTTCAATATTGAGTTTTCAAAAATCCTGAATGCCTCAACATTTTTTTATGGTTCTCAAAAATAGGAGATAGCCAACCTCATCATTTCTGTACCCACCAGGATAATGTGAACCAACCACCATCCACAAATTAATTTTTTTAGTTATCACGTTTACATATTTTTCAAAGTACAACCTGGGAGATGTTTAATTTCTTTGGCTCAAAACTTGATAGTCTAGCTAGCCTATAGATGTTATGGTATCCGACTATGTTCGAAATAAAAATTATGAAAATTTGATTTTTTAGAAAGTCTTTATGGTTTTTAGATGTATTGTTAATCATAAACACTATAAATACAAAAAAAATTATTTGAAAATATCATATATTATGAGAAATAGGAAAATGTGTAGTAAATTTTAATGAAATTTAACCAAAATGGTTAACATTCTACACAAAATTGTAATGCAGCAATCCTATTTTTCTTTGTGCACAAGTTATAGAATATAATGATGAATGAAATTAACCAAAATCTAAGAAACATTTTGAGATGCAAAGAAGTTGTGGGTAAAAATATACGTATATATGCATTTTTTTCATAAATTCACAACTTTCTTTTTCTAAAAACACCTACAAATAAAAAAAATATTTCACCGACAGTAAAACTTTTGGTTAATTTCACTGCCCATATTATTTAAAACACACGCTGAAACTTTTATGTAAATACCTCTATTAGTTTTTGAGATATTATGTAAACGGTGGAGAATTTTTATGAAAATTAAAATTAAAGACAAAATTTAGCTGAAAAATATGCTTTGCTTAAAATTCCCCTGGATAATAGGTTAGACCTACCTTTTCCTAGAAAAAATAAACTGTTTTGGAAAGAGGAAGGTCTGAACTACAAGGTATAACAATAAAACAAAAATTCGCCTATGTGGTCCATAACAAGTGTTTTCAACGTAGTCGAATACCTTAAATCTGTGCATCAAATTTTATCTAGCTATCTTTTTTCTGTTTGTAATAATAGGTGTTAATTTGTATTCTAACAGCCGGATAGAACGAACTTCCGCTGAACCGAATGCCCCCAAAATTTGATAGAAGATAAATTTTGGTGTAGAGACAGTTTATGGAATTTCAATATCCAGCTTGAAAAGGGGTTTTGTAAGCAAATAGAACATATTGTTCTCAAAAATGTATTTTTCAAACTCCGGGAGATCTAAAACATGGAAATTCATAAAAACAGCTAGTTCGAATTTCTATACATTCTCAATATAACGTATAGGTAAGGAAAAAGAAAAACTTAAGGTATCCGACTACGTTAAACACTGGTTATTGACCACATTGGTGATTTTTTTTAAAAATTCTTATTATTTCTTATAGTTTAGACTTTTCTCTTCCCAAAACAGTTTCTCTTTTCGAAGAGAAGGAAGACTTGACACATCATCCAGGAACACATATTTTTAAGCTAAAATTTGTATTTAGCTTCCATTTTCTCAAACTTTCATTTTCATAAAAATTCTCCACCGTTTATATGATATCTCAAAATCTAATGGAGATATTAACTTAAAAATGTCAGCGTATGTGTTAAATAATACGGGCAATGAAATGAACCAAAAGTTTCACTGTTGGTGAAGTACTTTTACATTTATAGGTGTTTTCAGAATAATTAAGTTGTAAATTTATGGTAAAAATGTATATATGCGCATATTTTTACTCGTGACTCCTTTGCATCTCAAGATTATTCTTAGAATTTGGTTCATTTCATTCATCATTGTATTCTATAACTTGTGTGCAATGAAAAAAATATTACTGCATTACAATTTTGAGTGGAGTGTAAACAGTTTTGGTTAAACTTCATTAAAATTCGCTACACATTTTAATATACCTCAAAATATATTATATTTTCAAAAAAATTGTTGTTTATAGTGTTTATTAGTGACAATACATCTAAAAACCATAAATAGTTTCTGAAAACTCAATTTGTACAAAATTTTTCATTGTACGTAGTCGGATACCTTAAATAAACCAAGTATCCGCTGATTCTTCTATTAAAAAGCAAGCAAAGGACATCAAGAGATTAACTTTCTGTAAGAGAATAGATTCCATTTGAAACGATTTTTTACTGTCAGTTGATTCTGACACACATGATTAAAACGTAATGTGTCCAGCGGAATGGTTTTAGGTTGACATGGAATAATCCTATTATTTATAAAGAATGAATGTATCCATGTCAAAAACATCCCAGATTTATTAATCAAGATTTGCTTGAGATTTTTAAAAATAACTTTCTTCAATTTAGACAGTCTCTTATTTAATAAAGAAATTAAATCAGTTGTTAATAAAAGATTGAACGTAGTATAACGTAGAGTATAATAGTGTTTATACAGGGTGATAGCGAATAAGGCCTGATTTCAAAATTAAATATCTCTACAAAAAAGATCGATAAAATTATGTGGTAAACTGAACATTTATTAGCAAAACTGTAAAAATAGTGTACAAAAATTAGAAAATCTAGTTACAAAAATCGTTAACAGATGGCTCTCTGAGCTGAAAACTCTTTCTCTGAAAGGAGTCTTAAAAACAATAAATTGATGCAGACATTGCAATCAAAATACAATTTTTTCAAAATGTTCACCGTCCGAAACAATGAGGTGGCATAATCGAACAATGGAATTTGACATCACATCTTGCAATGTCTCAACGGAAATGGAATCACATGCACCACCAGTCGACGATTCAAGCTCACCTAGAGTGGCGGGACTGTTTCTATAGGCAGTGTCTTTCAATGCTCCTCACAGAAAGACGTCACAAGGAGTCAGATCGGGAGTCATTTTTCATTTTTGACGTCACACTGGAAGCGTGTATGGGCATTGAGATTTGAGCCCCATCTGTCAACAATTTTCGTAACTAAATTTTCTAAACTTTTGTACAGCATTTTTACAGTTTTGCTATTAAACGTACAGTTTACCGCATAATTCTATCGATCTTTGTTGCAGGGATATTTAATTTTGAAATCAGGGCTTATTCGCTGATCACCCTGTATTTTTAAAATTTTTTATCAGTGCTAAATGTGAAAATGGGTATCCTTTGCTTTTTATGCAATTTTGAGCTGCTGTGTGTGGCATGCAAAATTATATGATATTTCATAACCAGAGAGAGTGGTCTCCAAAAACGTTCTCGCATACTTATTTATAAATTTGGTGCACCTTACTTGGCATTGATGCACACTAGTTAAGAAATATTAACTTTTAGAGGGAATTGTGCATTTTCACTGAATTTATCGCTCATCCTTGGAAATATTTGTCAATTCATTTCTGGCATGCGTTAATACTATCCAAAGATCGAATTTGTGTTTTAGGGACGTTTTTATCAAATTATTGAAAAAATTGAAACCAAAACAAAAATTTGACTCAAAACTGCACTTGTAGTCACAAAATCTAGTAGCACATTTGATATGTTTAAATCAATACATTTTTAGCTATCTCGTTTATATGTCTGAAATTATAGACTGACAGATAGTTAACTCCTTATTGGATTTTTCTCAAACTTTGACAAATGTCTATACTATCGATATTAAATCTGTATAAAGACTTTTATCTATCTAACTTCGTTCTACACGTTCTTCGTTCTTCACTCTACATTGAATACTATCTACTTCGTTTTGTAATTGTCATGTAAACTTATATTCGAGAAGAATTCGTCAGAACGAATTTTACTCGAATTTTATCAAAATCTGTAAAATTGATGAAAGAGTCGTATACTAAATTTCAGCCGTATACTTCAAAACGTTATAGAGTTATCTATTGGATATACAGACAGACGGGCTGACGTACATTTTCTAAAAATATGTACATAGAACTCCAGGCCTCAACTATTATTATATTTTCTCTAGACTACGTTTGCGAGAAAATAAAAAAATGAGTGTGTTGAAGCATGCATAAAAAGAATTTCACTCATCGAAGAGTGATTGATATATGATTTGGTCACCCATGATTAGAAATTGTATCATCGAAAGAATTGCAGAAATATTTTATAGAAATTATAAAATCTTGATAAAGTAACTCTTTTGTCGTTTCAAAACGGAATATCAACCTAACAATAAACTTCTATAATTTAGTCTTCAAAATGAGTGATTTAATAAATAAATATTTTTGAAGCACGGTTTCTTATCGGCGTGGTAATATTTGTATGGTGACATACTGTCTGTCTATTGCGTGATGTGTCATGCAGACATGAGCTATGCAACATTGTTTGCAAACACTTTTCAGGGTAAATAGTTGGAACTAAAGTTGCCAAATCTGACATCTAAATAATTCTTGGGTATAAATGCTCACAAGAAAAATTTTCATTAGTAAAAATATTAATCAAAAATTTCACCTTTTCGTTTGATTAATTTTAGTGCATATTAAAAGCACAAAAATAATTTTCAATTTTAATTTTCTTTAAAATTTAGAATTCAATCATCTTTTCTGTAGCACTAATTATATTTTCATAAAATTTTTCGTTTAGTTTTTAAAGATATTTCAAAATTAATTTTGCACAGTTTCACAACTCATTTTCCATGTACAAAAACGTAACAAGATTGTACATAATTTAGACTCTCTTGCGCAGGTAAAAAATCTTGGATGTCAGTTTTTCACTAACAAATGCTTTATATATATTTCGAAATATTAGATTTTTTTTAACTCAGTAATCTCTTGAAGATAAATTTTTTTCTTATATTTTATGATGCCAGAAACCATAATTAGAGAATACAAAAGCTAATGCAATCGAGTGCACTAAAATAAAATTGACAAATATATGTATACTAGCTGGTACGCGGCGCGTTGCTGCCACAGAAGAAATAATCTTGGAAAAATCGTTTGGAATTTGAAATATTTATCTTGTTTAATTAAGATTAATAGGAAGAATGATATTTATTTTCTTGTCGGCAATTCATTGAAATTGAATAATATATAAAGGAGAAGCATAAATAGTATTTATTCTACTTTTATTATTCTATTCTACAAACAACTATTCATTTTTATATATTAGATTTGTGTATTCTTTTAGAATTGTAAAACTTGGAGTTATTTCTGAATGATAATGAAAGAAACTATTTATTTTATCTCGTGATTCGTTTAATATTCGTTCAGAATTCTCAAGTTTATTGATAAAAAAATGCGATTAAAATATTTTCTTTTAAAATTAATAAAACATAAAAAATATATTTATACCATAAAATCTTTAATGTAGTTGAAAAGATAATTTTTTGAAGACTAAGGTGGAACAAAATTATTTGTACTATAATATTTTCGGAAGTTACTTCGAAAAATGCCATAAATTTTTTTAATGTTTAATTAAAATTTCAAACCCGCAGGATTAGTTCCCCTAAAACTTTCTTGCACACTCTCTAATAAAACTGTTACATCAGAGAAAGACTTTCATTGCATTTACGTACAATAGCAATGAAATATTAACATTTATCTTGAATTTAACATCTTTACTGAGTCTGTTGTGACTCCTTGGCGAGTTATTTGGTGGTTAATCCATCGTTAATAGATGCCGTAAATGTACCTGAAAATATTTTTTATGCCTTAGGTGATAGTATTATGCCATAACTTTAGCGTAAGTTCAATCAATATGTTTATCGGAATTGGATGAGCGGAAGGACAGCGAATAAGAGACCTACAGACAATCATTCATTTTTATTTACATAGATTGCTCTAAATTGTAAGATTGTTTTCTGGAATTAATTTCCTAACAAGAAGAGATTTAAAAAGATTCTTAATGGATCCAAGATAAATGGCATCTACCTTAGCAAGGTTGATGCCATTGATCTCTGATCATTGAAGGTCCTAGAATATTAGAACTATGGCGATTTTCCTTTTAGGAATCGATGATCACGCAACCTTCTATAAAACTCGATATTCTGTCACGAATACTATATAAATGTAGATATTCACACAAACATTAATTCTGCTTTTGGAGTATTGATTGCAAAGCTAGCTCCCTAGCTACACTCTGAGAGCTATTAGACTGTTTCTGATGTTTAATAACGATTTGCAGTTTGCATGTATGTTGTTGATTTCTGTAAGTAAGCACTGTGAGTTTCCTCTATGTTTATGAATCGGTTTTGGGTTGCGCTAGTTTTTCATTGTGTATGTATGGACTAAAACGTCTTTATCCGTCGGTAATCATCTCTTCAATAATTACGCGCACACATGCATACATGCTAAAATACGTTAATTCTTGGGTAACAATAATAAAGAAATATTAAATGAATAATTTGGTAATAAAAATCTTATTAATGACTTATTTGGGGGGGGTAATGTTTTAATAACACGTTTAGGCGGTTTCAACTAACTTAGAGTAGGGTGATACATAGTGATTGATTTACGATATTCTTTGATAGATTGACCATCCACCTGTTAAATGCGTATTTCTGTCAATTCATTTTTCTTTTCCTTTTTTCATTTGTCATTTTCAAATGCATAGATTTATTTTTAAATCCAGCTTGAATATTTCATATTCACAAGGCTAATGATTTTGCAACCTTATTTAAACGAATTGATTACCTGATTCAGCTTAAATTTCAGGCTTACCGTGTTGCTAATCAAAACGGAGCCATATCTTTTACTCGAACATTTTTTTTTTTTTTGAGAATTCAACGTCTTTCGATGCAGATTCTTTTGCGCATGCGTCAAGATGAATGATTATTCTTGAAATTATTTCATTTCAATTCGAAAATCCAAAATTAATAATGCATAATTTTGAGTCGGAAATGCAAGTGTTGATATTTTACATAATATTTTTTTTTTAGATTCCAAAACGATATTTTTTAGATTCCAAAACGATTCCTCAGGATTTATAGCAACAACAATATATTCCACACATAATACTCCTTCCATAAAACAATCAGTTCAGAACTTTTAATCATGTGTAGACGAAATTACTAACACTAAAGGAGCAATAAGTGTAATATGTTTTATTTTATACCTAATTACTTTACAACGCTTAGAAAAGATATTTTTAAATAGAAGCCATTTTTACAGAATGAAAATGATCGAATAATAATTGCAATAATAATAATAAATAAAATAAGAGATGATTAAGAAATGCTAGTTTTAATTTATTTTTTTTGGTACCCGGTAATATAATTTCTAATTCTGCTATGCATTCTAGAGGTTTATGTACATGCATCGCAATATATAGATAGCAATACGTTGCATTTCATAAATATTTTGGATATATTTGTAATCACTGCAGGGAGGAAAGTTGAAATAGTTGAATTTGAAAGACAAATTACAAAATTCATTGTCCCTTTTCATAAACTTGAAATGATTTGTTTTGTATAAAATAAATTTTTAAACACAATAATACAAACCTGTATGAAATTAAACCAGAAATAAAAGTGAATTTTGACTAATTTTGAAGGTTCTAAAATTATTGTCAACTTCAAAACATTTTTGAAGTTGAAGTTTCACATTATCACATAAATATTTTTTAATTCCTCTCCAAAAAATAGTATCATAATGATTGATGAAGAAAACTGCTTCTGATATCATAACATATATTGGGTAATACATTGAAGTCATTTAATATTGGGCCCTCTTTAAAATTCTGTTTGAATTACAATAAAAATTAACTTAAAAAATATCTCTACGATTGTGAATTCTCCTTATAGATGTATTTGCTTTAAAATGTAATATTGCATAATTTGTACACAACAATGCATACTTAATTTATACATGATAGTTTGTTACTTTGATTCTAAAAATTCTGATTTATCCCACGTTCCATAGAAGTTGTATATCTAAATTGTTTTCATTATTAATCTTCCCAATTAGCGGGGAGGGTATTTGAGATAAAAATTCTTCGGTGTAGAGGTTTATTTTTGTTTTCTGACTGGATATTTCAATGTTGTGAAGTTGACTCATCTTCATATCTAAGGTAACCACCTCGTGGGATAAATTAAGATTAATTAGCAAAAGTAGGCTCCCATAAAATTTTCTCCCATGCAGTGTAATATATTAGTCATAGCAATGAAAGCCTCACATGTCAGTGGTGTGCAATAGTTACGAAATATTAACTTTCGGCGTGAAATTAGCATTTTTAATAAATCAATTTTCGTGAATTTATAACAGCCAAAAACAGAATTTTTAACTTAGACTTATTTTTCCAATCCATTGAAAACAAAAATTTGATACAAAAATGCACTTGTAGTCTCAAAATCCTATACTAAATTTGATGTATTTAAGTCACTGTATTTTTTTAATTATCTCATTTGGATGTTTTTGAAAGTGAAGACCGACAGACAGTGAAATCACTATTGCATATCGTTAGTTATTATAAAAGCTTTTCAAGTTTTACATCTGTATATCGTATTTTATCTATCTGGCTCTATAATCATCGAATTAATTTATAATCTAACAGTCGATATGCCACAGAACAGATTTTACTCAACATTTGATAAAAATATGCAAATTTGGAATAAAGTCCATAAACCAAATCTCAACTTTGCAGCTCCAGCTCAAGACATTTTTGAGTTATTTTTGTCACACACAGACGGACGTTTTACAAAAATTTTGATTTTGAACTGAGGGAAGTCTAAAACTTGGAGATTCATAAAATCTTGAATTCGAATTTTTAGTCGATTACTATATTCTATCTTCTATAATTTTTTGACGATTACTCTATTCTGTTCTATGCATACGAGGAAGAAAAAATGAAGATCTTCTTAAACTTTGAACATTTAGGATATATAAAATAAATAAAAAATTCTAGAAACAAACATCACCAATTTACTCATACAAATTATACACATCAATATTAGGTTTCAAAATAAATATAATTACTCAAGGAATTCACAGCAGCACAGATGTAGTATATACTATATATTTATTTATTTATGATGGCAAATTTGCTGAACGTTTTGAAGATTACACAAAAATAAGTCACTTCTGCGAATTATCTAAAATATGCTACGATCTCAAAATGAATTCGGTTATTTTAAAACAAAAATATGTTTTATTTTAAAAAAAATATTTGAATATGAATATCGTGTCATGAACTTATGAATAGTTTTTCATGCAATTATCAATTTTTACTAGTTTTAACACTAAATATTGATTACAGCAATTCATTTTCGATTCTGTCTGATCCATCACTTTCAAAAGCTCTTTAAACATAATTCGTGGTTTAATTTCAGTTAAAAAGTTCTGAGAATATTTGCTAGTAGCACTTTTAAAACATTAATAATATCGCTTTCCTTTTCTTTATTTATTTTGCTAATTCTAATTCCGAAATTCTAAAATTTTACTTATCAGAACAATGTGTTCGTATATTAAAATAATTATCACGTAAAAAGGAGATTTAGTATCATCAAAAATATTTCCATGAAATTTTTTAAAAATAAATTCTATATACTATTTAGATTTTATTCTCTCTAAAAATAAAAACAAACCTTTCGTAGAGAGCGCGTTAATCGAGACGCCAAACGATCTCCACGAATACTAAAAGAAAAACGAACTAGGTGACGTCACTCGGAGACGCAAGCAGATGTATCAACAATGGCAGACCAGAACATTTCAAAATAAGAGATAGATTCATCGAAGAAAGATGGCTTCGGAGAAGACTCCGGCATTGCTCATTCCTACAAAGCAATTCGACGAAAAAAACCCCAAAGATAAAGGTAAGCAAAACATATGTATTTGTTTATATAAAAGCGAAATTAATTTAATTTAGTTTCAAAAAAGCGAAATTATTTGTTTGCAAATTAATTTAATATTCTGTTACTCTAAAATTATTTAACTCTTTTAATTGTAATGAAACTTCGGAATTTTTCGTATGAATAATGTGATTGAGAAAAAGTGAATATTTTATATTCATTGCTATTCTTTCAGAAGTTGCAGTTGTTTTAAAATTCGTAAGTGCGAAATGCTAAATGAGTCATTCTTGTATTATTACGCACAAGATATTTCTAGAATGTTGAAATATATAAAGTTATAACGTGATTGAATCTCTTTGTGGCAATATTTCATTTAATTGTATGTTCTTAATTTTCGAAATTCTGATTAATGATTTGAAGCGTGATCGAACTTAAACTCTTTCATTTTTTTTTTTTTTTGTATTTTGTTCTTCTTATTTATTCCGTATTAATATAGGACGTTCGTTTCATTAAAAGTATTTATTTAAGTAAGACAATTATTATTCTAAATTAATTACCTTTCAATTCTATAATAAATAATCAAAATAAAACATGTTATTTTATATGTTTCGTGCAAAAAAAAGAAAATAAAATCTATGATTTTTATATTTTTGGAAACAATTATATATCGTTTCATATAGATGACATATTGATATTTTATATTTCATTTCTTTTAATATAAATATATATTTTTATGCAATTTTATATATTTCTATGAGAATTCTAAGAAAAAAATTAGAAGAGGTTACTAATTATAAAATTTAATCTTGAAATAAAATATATCCCTGTTTTAAGGATATATTTTATTCGCAAGATATTTATGCAATGATGTATTTAAACTTAAAATCAATGCCATATCGATTAATCTTTGGGCTCGATTTTCCAGCAAAAATCCATTTCCAAAATACGCATTTAAAATATAGTTGATTTGAATAGATCATTAAAACAAATTCTGACGTTGCATTTTTACGAAATAACTAATGCACCATTATAAGTAATCATCATTATATTTAATTTATCAATACACTGAACTATATTTAATTTTAATGCATAATTAATTACATACTCTTAGATATAATTGATAAATATGAATTTAAAAAAGATCGAAATTTATGAAATGATGGACTAAATTCATAAAAATGGTTTTTGATTTTCTGATTCAAAACGTTTTTATTTTATTATTTCAGAGTTTTTGAAGCATATTAAATATGTCATTTAGATTTTTATATCATTCAAAACATCAAGGAAATATGGTAAATGAGTAGGATATATGATTTAAAAGCGTCATTATATTTTGCATTGTAGAGAACAATAGATGCACAAAAATATTGTATTATATTTAAATTGCTATCGTATTGCAATAAAGACATAATCTAGACTTAAATTAAAAATTTAGAATTTCAACCAAAACTGTAAAAAATTTCATATAGTTAAGGAATGGTTTAAAAATTATGTTTGAGGCAGTTTTATAGAAAAAAAATTATATTAAAATGAAATACTTAACGCTTTTTTCACATCATACTAATAATTATAAGGTATAGAAGTTTTAAAAAATTTCACTGCGGAAACTGAATGACGAAATTGATTCTCATAATCACCTTTTTAGGAAAAGTTGTTAATTAATCTTTGTTATTTAAAAGAGAAACCAGCTTAACTAGATTAATTTTAGAAATAATTCCATTAGTTATAAATAACAAATAAATGCCTCCGTCATTTATTTCTAATTTCTTCGCGTTTTGAAGATAAAGTAATTCAAAGCATGCACTAAGCACATGTTTTGAGCATATATTGACCTAAACCTGTAGCAAATTTTAAGATCGTATTCAGCGAATCACGGTTTGGAGAAGAAACGTCTGCCAACTCAAATTAATGCCGATTCTTTCAGTAAGAAGTATTCCGAAAAATTATATATTCTTTTTACATGTTTCGTATCCCATTTCAAAGAATTATCCTATCCTTCTACCATTCATATCAAAAAATTTGCAATAAAGTACCTGTTGTCAATATTTTTGTTCTTGCGTTATAACTTTCCAAATCTTTTTTAATCGCGTGTTCTTCCAATACATTGGTAATTTAAAATAATTAAATTTATATTACCTGCTTGAATAGTGTCATCAAATTGCATATTAACTGAAGGTATATTTTCTCATTGCTCCTATGAGCTTTTTCGAACTTTTTCTGCCTTTAAACATTTCTTTAACATATTTTTTTTTGTCTAATTTGATATCTTTATGTTTATAATGATGTAATTCCTTTTTTCGTCCACTTATTGCTTGGTGTACTAGAATTCAGAATTTTGTACTGATTTTTATTCTTTATGGTGGAAATTCTTCAATAGAAAATTGTTTTAATATTCTTAAATCTTAATTATTCGTTTATTAATATTAATTAAATTTTTATTCTGTAAAAGTAGTGTCATCTAATAGTAAATTTCAGAGAAAATTACTTTCAGATTCTATTATGAATTATAACTATATATTTAGCTAAAGTAAAAAAATATAATTTTAAAATTCTTCATTAAAAATATTTCTATTATTATATTAAAATATAAATTTAGCAATACAATTTAATACAATATTTCAACTTTTTAAATAAATACTCTTGAGGCCTTCATATAAAATGAAATATTTTTTGTACAACTCTTTTCGAGGGTATATATATATTATTATAATTTAATATAAAAGTCTGAATTAATAGCACTATATGGAATCGTTATTTCATGTATCTTCTTCGCATATGCATAATTAATTATTTTTGTAAACATATAAATTAATTATATTCAATTTTTTTTTCAAATTAACTAAAATCGTCTTTTGTGGAAAACAATTAAATTTGTTCGTTTAATTTTTTTCGTACCTTTTCAGATTACGATCTTGTTTAGCATTAATAAAGATAGTAACATAACGATGCAATATTTAATCCGAATTTTAATTAATTTCACGTAAATTACTTTCGTTCTGTTTCTTTTATTCCTAAAATTATATAATCTTATTTAGTTTTTTGTAATAATATACCTTATTTAATTAATAAATTTGTTTCCCTATTAAATACGCAAATAATTTTCAATTTTCTGATATGATTTAACAAACATCCTTAAAACAGCTCATAACAAAAAAAAATCCTTTTCTTCTTTGTTCAAATAATTTCTCTTTATTATTGCTTTAAAATTCAAATTACTTATTCAAGTTTTTAGAACTTACTCCAAATTCATATATTTTGGGAAATTAGATAACTAATTAAAAGAATAATCTTTTATTATTAATAATTAATTTAAATTATTCTGCAAGAGACACCAACGCTTATTTCTAAATAGCATCCAAACGTATTTTAAGCAAATAAGAAATTGAAAAATTAGTATAATGGCTTAACAAATCGTTTCATTCACACAAAAAAGTACTATGAATTTGGAATAATGTATGGTGAACGTTCTCTGTTATCTGTATTAATATTTATTTTAAATTTCCTTTTTTATATAAAACCAACGGGGATTATTCTCCAGGAACTTTCTAGCATATCCTCTTAAAAAAAGGTGTATTTCCTTTTCCCATCAATCAAATTGTGGACCTTGGATATAATCGAAAAAAAATTTCAAAATTTTATTCTTCGTCTTACTTATGAGTGTTTTATGCTACGTAGTATAGGGAGAATAATCATATATGCATTTTCGATGTCATTTCTTTTTTACTGATTTTAAGCCAAAAATTGACAAATATACCAAAATTCATTTATCCGAGTTGTTTCGTTTCTGAGTTATCACTCATTTAAAATTTGGTACAAGTCTACTCTTCAGATTTTACACTGTACATTAAATTTTATCTACCTAGATTTTTGTAGGATTTTTGCAATGTACAGGATATTCGTAATAATCTCCAATTTGAATTTTTTGACGATTATGATACATTTTCTTTTATGAACGGAAATCTAAAATATGTAGGATATTTTAAATTGTAGTCCTAAATATATCAGTACAATAATATTTTATGATTTATTTGTCTCTATATATTTTAAAAAAAATGTTTGCCAAATGAAATCATAAAATAATCCTTAAATTTTTGGTGCGTGAATTTTTGCTGTTTGAAAAGTATTTATGGGCATTTTTTGACAACTCTGTTTCTTTTCAACATAATAGCGATTTTTCCAAAAAATACTAGCCTGAACATAAAAGTTTGCCATTTATTTTCCTCTATATAACATGCATATTCTCGGGAGTTCTAAACTTTTCTCTTAATTTTTTTAAAGAAAAATATTTTTCCAAATTTGCATTTTTTTTAAATATACTCTTTATGTAATTAAGCTATCACTATGTTTCATCGCCTATATATGTCTTTTTAATACACAATTCCTTATATTAAAATATTCCTGGTGAATGCCTTTTTATTTAAATGCGAAAAACGAATGCTAAAACTTTCACTCCCTGCTCGGGAACTTATCGACATAAAAATTTAGAAAACTTTCAACAAACGCTTCGATAACCAGATCAGCATCTTAAGCTAATAAAATTTCTATATCTTTTTTACAAGAAAAATGCATTACCATTGCACTATATGGTAGCGTATAAAAATTGTTATAGTAAAAAAATATCATAGTAAATGTTTTTCAATCATAATGAGCTATTGTTATGAACTTCTCTATTTAAATTGGGTTTTATTTTCATATTCCTTGATATTTATTATTTTGCAGAGAACAATTTTTCACTCTATCATTTTCGATTTAGAATTATCTTCAAAATTCTAACCACTTTGAAAAATAATAATTTTGGTACCATTCCTACTGTTACAGGCTAAAATAAAAATTATATACATAATATTTTAATAATAGCAAATAATTTAAAAAGTGATAGGTTTTTTTTATTCTCTTGAATATAGAATTTTCAAAATTATATTAATTTTGCAATATATCCACTCAAAGGAAGGAACTATTAATAATAATATTTATTGTAAAGGTTAAAAATTTTAATCCAAAATTTAATTATTCACTATAGTGAACTTATTGATAATATAATGTAAATACAGAAACTAATTTTCTGATGTCTTTAAATGTTTGAACAATTTTTTGGATCTTTTCTAATGAATTCGCAATAACTGAAGTAACTGTATATCATTTCAATCTATAGAAATCATCGTCGTTTGAAAAAAATAATAGAATTACATTAATCTTTCATCTATTACTTAAGATAATTTTCTTCTATATGAGTGATTAATTATTAATCATTTTCACGTTAGTAATAATATACTAGAATGATCATGTATTTTTTATTTGTGAAATATAAATTCATATTTTAAAAACTTTAGAGTTTAAAACAGTAAAAATAAAAAAATAACAAATAAACTAGAAAAACTGTAACCGAGAGAGCTCAATAAAAATTTATATACCAGTTTCATTCGACAAAAAATAATCTTTCTGATCTCGTAAATTGCTGGTCTTCAGCACTTGTTTATCTATGTCGCCATCTGTCTAAGCTATATATTTTTCTGTTTGAAATGGATTTTATTTTCTACAGATATTTTTCTCATGCATTTGGCATAAACTGAAATTATCGACTAGTATTTATTTTTTGGATTATGTATATTTATGTAACTTCAACAAGATTTCTGTGGAAAAATTTCATAACTGAAAATATTTGTCAAATTAAAAAGAGCGATAGTTGAACGGGTTTTCCATATTCCAAACTTTTACGTGAAACTAATATAGAAATGTTTGAACCCTTATAATTCATTTTATGCTCCCCTTATCGGCATTTATATAAATGTCGAATGTAATAATTATGTATTAAATATGTTGCTATGGCAACAATCTTAATAAAATGTTATAAATGAGATAAGTTTGGAAGGAAGGCTTTTTAATTAAATATACCAATTACAAAATCCATTTTTAATAATAGTAATGATGAAATAAATAAAAAATATGGGGCCTTTTTCTGTCTCATATACTTTGAAATAAATATTAGAAGAAAGTTTGATTGTCAAAAAAAAATGCAACCAAGGGATTTTGGTCACACCCTTTTTCTAACTTTATTATTTACCAAAAAGGGAGAAATAAATTTATTTTCTACATTTCTTTTTCTGTGCTTTCGAACTTGTAGATTTACAATAAATTTGGCATAATGAAATATAAATTATCAGTCTTTTACTGTTTTAAAAAGATAGCACAAAAATATAAGTTAGATTAACAAAAATATTTAATGTGCTGTTTGAACTAAAATTTCATATCTGTATCAGATTTCGGAATAAAATTAGCAAAAGATTGCTTCTCTATGTACATGTGAAATAAGAGTAACAAGTTAGATGCATGAAATTTGATATTGGCTATTAAACGATCATTATAAATCTGTATCAGGTATTTGAACGTTTATCAATTAGTGTTTTAGCTTGAACGTGAGCAAGACTCAAGAAACAAGGCAAACTATATGCAATTAAAACCGCATTACTTTTAAACTTTGGAGGAATCGCAGTTTATCTATACGAGAAAAATCAAGTACCTGTTTTGGAAAAGTAAACTTTCTAATCAATGGATTTTATTTAAAATTTGATACAACTCTACAAATTCCAAATAAAAACTGCATGTCATTTTTTTAATTCTTGTTCATTCCTTCTTTTGTGTGATCTTATCCAAATATGTACAAAACGATTCAAACATAATTTTTTAATTTTTTTTGGATATAGAGAAATAAGAATTTCAACCTTTCATCAGAATATCGAGATGAAATTTCAATTATCTTTGACAATTGCAATGCCATTAACTTTTTATTAGTGTGCATCACATATGAAACAAAACTTTTAAATTTCTGTCAAGACTGCACAAATATTGGCGGTAAAATAACAGTCAAATGTCAACTGTAAGTAGGTCAAAAGAAATATAGAAATATTATTTTGTAATTTTTTCCGGGGAAATTTTCTTTTTTTAGAGTTATCATTTTGAAGTAATACTTTTTGTTCAAAAAAGTAAATGATTGAAAAGTACTTTTGAAGCCATTGAGTAAATTTGGTAATAATATGACTTGCGAGATCGTTTTTCCCTTGACATATTCTTAGGCCTAACACACAATGATATGTTTTGCTCTTCAAAACGTTATAATGAAAACTAAGCATGGATTTTTGAGTGTATTCTTTTCAAATAGCTGTTTTTATAATTACGAACTAACAATGATGATTGCAAGATCGCGTACAAAATTTCATTTGTCTATACAATTTATTTCTTAGTTATAGCTTTCACATACTCGCAATTAACAAATCGGTGGACAATCAATTCTCTGGAGGATTTTACTTAAAATTTTATTCAAATTTAACATTTTGATAACAAAAGCACTAGTATCGAGGAATCAAATGATAAATATGCAAGTTTAATTTCATCCATCCACTGTTTTTAATTTTTTAGCTTGATCATGTTCATGTGGACATAGAGCGAAGAATAGGCAGGTTATCCATTAAAAGATTTCATTTAAAATTTTATAGAAATCTGCTAAATTTATATCTATATCTCAACGCGCTTTTAAATTATTGCTTTACAAACATGAACTGATATAATTTCAAAAATGCATTATTTAGAGTCAGAAAGTCCCTAAATCATGGAGATTTACATTTCGAGTTCGATTTTTTATGACTGATATATTTTCTCTTTAAACAAATACTAGCCGCCTTTGGCGACCAGCTGGCTCGCCTTGGTAATGCGTTCTAAAATTTTCAATCAAATACTTACGTACCTTGCTCTTTTTATAACTTATCAGACAACCATATTTTAACTTCAAAATCCGAAAGTCAAGTAACTTGTATTATTATAGAAGCCTTACGATCATTTGTTTATTGTATCATATATCTCTTTGATTTGCAATCAGCTGTTATGGAATTATATGGAAACTATCACATCTACTACTTAATCTATAACGTTGCGCTACGATTTCAACACGTACTGAACATCACACTTTCCTCGGTTTAATTTACAATAAGAGTTAATTTAATCATTTCATTTGAGTTTTGTCAATGTAATTGCAAAGCACTGGTACACTCTTAACGTGCTCTTGCAGGCTAAATTCTACTTTCATTTTGTGAGAAATTAATAGTTGGAAAAT
This sequence comes from Argiope trifasciata, assembly GCA_026543055.1. Taxonomy (NCBI): domain Eukaryota; kingdom Metazoa; phylum Arthropoda; class Arachnida; order Araneae; family Araneidae; genus Argiope; species Argiope trifasciata. The sequence goes on from JAPMOQ010046034.1 coordinate 411,507, forward strand.
AGAATTAGAGTATTTTTAAAAAAATTCATTAAAAATAGAAATTTAATTTATAGATTAAAACATGAAATTACAACAAAACATTATCAATGAAAAAAGTAATTTTTAAGACGATTTATAAAACAATTTTGTGCTGTAATATTTTCGGAAATTATTACAAACAATTTCCAAATGTTAGCTTAATTTTAATAAATTAAAGTTAAAAAAATTCATCATATCATTGTTTGACTCAAGCCACATAAAATGTAATTATTAACTTCATTTAGACCAAGTTAACAGTACTAAACAATATATATGCCTATTACTAATATTTTACAAACTGGTCATTGAGTCGGAATTTAAATGCATATCCTGTATAAGTTCAATCAGGTTTACCGTAAATAAAGAAGGTTTATTGAATTAGTGATTTAGATATTTCAGACTATTATAGAAACCTTTTATTTGCATTTATTTTTTTAGAAATTCACATTTTATATTTATTTTATTTTATCTAGTCACGTGCTGAAATTTACATTTTTTTTTTTTAATTTAATTTTCAATAATAGTTGATTTTTTAATTTGAACTTCCGTCAATATGTTGGCAACACGCTGATAAAACCAAATCTTTTTCCCCTTGACGTGCTCGTACAGATTAAATTTTATTGTTTTGTCTAAAATATACTGTTGAAAAATATTTCTTTAAAATTCGTTAGAATAAGTTATATGTTAAAACACTGATACCATTAGAAAGCTAATTTTTTATCTTTAAATTGATGCAAAAATCATGTTTGTGCGATAATATTTTCGGACTTTATAGTTGAAAAATGTCGAAAGTTCGCTTAATTTTTAATTAATTCAAATTCTAATTAAAAATTCGAAAAAAATATCTCCGAGGTGCACATTTCCGACCTCCAAGGTATACATGTACCAAGTTTGGTAGCTATAGGTCCAACAGCCTGGCCTGTAGAGCATCAATACACACACACATTGAGCTTTATTTTAAGTATAGATAACACTTTCGATTTGCCTCAATTATTTTAACTTTTTACTTTGCCAATTACAATGCTTTTTTATTATGTGTAAACATTTTTTTGAGGTTTTAGAAGTCTCAAATTAATAGGCAATAAATTATTGAAGCCTCAAAATAAGTAGGCATCAAATTGTAGATTTATCGTTTTTGATGGATTCGTTTTTCGCTATTAGAGTTATTAGAAAATAATGCTAAAGGCTGTACATTTACGATTTATTGCCAACAAAAGCTACAGCTTGATTTGCAAATTATTCATTCTCTGAACTCTTACGAATTGTCTTAATTATTTTAAGTCATTAATCAGTTTAAACCGGTTTGAAACAATCAAAGGCACATGAGTCGATATTTAGAAAAACGATTGGTTTTTATTCGGCTCAAAATTAGCCAAACTCCAAAACTTTGTCTGCCAGCTAGAAAATTTTTAAATGAAAGTTTAAAAAAATTAAAATGAAAGTTTAAAGGAGAGAGAGAAGTCTCGTGATTGTTCCACACCAGTTTAAACTGGTTAATGACTTAAATTAACAAAGACAAATAATGACTTAAAAATAATTATGTTCTCGCATAATAACTTAAAATTTGCAATCATAGATTTCTATTTCTAATTTTTTTTTAATTAATAAAATATTTTCTTTTGGTGTGTTTTATATGTGAGAAACTAAAAGTTAATTTTTTAAACAGTTTTTCTCATTTCTGTACGTCTTTTTCTGTGTATTAAGAGTTCAAAAAAAATCTCAAAACCAGAGTCATCTCGATTCATTATTTGATCAAACTTCAGGATGACTTAGAGAAATTCATCAGCGATAAATGAACTAGTACTGTTGCCTCTTCGTGATTTAGGCATCGACAGAATGCCCAATAAAAAGCTTGCAAATCATCCTTGACAACGAGGAGAATTATGTACATAGATTATATAAGTCAAGCAAAACCTCTTTTTCTCCTGCTGTTGAGAATAATAACTAGGAATAAGAACGTTTAACTTAATATATTCTTTTATATGTTGGATTATATACAGAACAAGAAAAAGTAAGACAAGCAGAATCTTTTCTTTGCCAGCTATTGAGAATAATAACAATCAAAAAGAGTTTAACTTCAAGTATTCTTTTATTTGTTGGGTTATTTAAAGAGTAAAAAAAAAGTACTTTAAAAGCAATGAATGCTTTTGAAATATCAATACATGGTCAAAATTATATATATATATATTTGAACCATTTGACCATATTTGAACAATATATATATATATATATATATATAGGGGGGGGGAGTATAAACTAATTAGGAATTGAATAATATATACGATAAACGATATTCAAGTTGAAATAATATTTTTTTGAAAATTCAGGTTTGATTATTTAATTCTGATTTTAAATATTCATCATTTTATTAAAAATTTTATCTTTATAATTTCTGAAAAAAAGTAATACCTAAATTACATATGCTTAAAAATTCTTTTATGATCAAACTTGCGTCAGTTAAATCATTTATTTTTGTTGAAAACAGAATTTTGCGTGAAGAAAAGTGAGAACAATTACGAGCAGAATTTTAAATTTCGACCATATTACAGTTTTACTTTGTCTTTCTTGCAGAATATTTTAAAAAATACTGTTAACATCCAAAAATTCGATTTCAAGATATTGATGAATATCAATGTTTCTAGCCTTCCTGCATAATTTTTTTTAAAAATTGGAATTATATTTGCTTATCTATAATAGAACTGAACAAATAATTAACAATATAACTGATATATAAT
>JAPMOQ010046034.1:424259-452334 GCA_026543055.1 Argiope trifasciata
GTGGAATATTTTTTTGCTTTCATCTGTAAGAAGTACTTCAGAATTCACTTAATGCAAACGCAACTCAGAAGAATTCCTTCTTAAATTGCCAAACATCTGCTATTTATCTCCCGATTATACACATAAGCTTCTAACCATTTGGATTCGCATGTCGGTGCATATACTCCTTTTTGAAAACATTCAAATCTAAAATAAAGCCGTAACAGCTATTCAAACAGACGGATATTAGTTCCCATGACTGCGAGTGAGAAGCTACTTTCCCTGGATTATGAGATTTCTGATAGCAAAATTCAATGCGGCAGCTGAACTCTCTTAAACAGCTATCGTAGGCATTTAACTGTCCAAAAATTATATTACAAACAGGTCGGAGAATTTGATTTTAAACATAGAACTGCGTAGTTATTATTTGGACTTTGATGCAATCAATTGGAATCAGAGGGTTGAAAATTTTCTTTGTTTTGATCGAATCTCTTATTTGGGTCAATTTTTTTATATAGAAGTGATCCGAAATGTGAAATCTGAATGAAAAAAATAATAACTTTTTTAAAAAAAAAAGGTATTAGTGATCTACTGTAACTGCCATTGGAAAATGGTCATTTGTTCAACTGAAGTATTTTATTATTAAAAAAAAATTATGAATGTACTGATAAATAAAAAAATGATTTTTTTTTTTCAAAAATAGGAAGATCAAAACAAAATTGTAAAAGTATGAGAGCTTATAGATATATTCTAATCAAACTAAATGTGTGTGTGTGTGTGTGTGTGTGTAAACTTTTAATGAATAAACTGAAATTTCTTATCATATTCTCAATTACTGATTTTAAAAAATCCTACCAATAAATAATATTTTTCACACTTTCACTTTTTTTACCATCATATTTTTCAAGAGTAAACACTTATTATTTTTTAAGTCTCTAATAGATTTCATTTGAAACTAGTATAAATATTATGGAATCTTAAAGCAAAATATTTTCTGATTCACTACAAGATGACGCTATGTATGTGAGATCACAATTCAATTTAAAATGAAACTATTTATTATGCTAAAAATATCAAAATACTAATATTAAATAATCGGCATAATAATATTAAATTAATGGAAACATGCAACTACGCAAAACTTCAAAACTCAGAAATATTAGAAGTTGAATGTCAAATCGATTGCACAATTCCATCTTCATAAATGTGAAACAAATGAAATTGTTTGATTTAAGCATTCATATGTAATTCATCAAAATAAAAGATTTTGAAGTTCCTAAAGGATAAGTTGTTTATTTCCTTTCTGTATTTGAAAAGTTTCAAAATTAGGAAATCTATACATACGGTTGCAACTGAATATGAAATATACGACAGTTCAAATGCTATAAAGTTCTTACGTCATTTCAACGACGTCTGCCCGTTTGTATAAAGTAGATGTGTTTCTAAACTCCTATTGCTCATACAAGACATTATTATTTTCCAGCACTTCTGTATAATTTTTCGGTATTAATGTTTGTAAAATAAAAATAAAAAAATTCTGCCACTTGCTAATACACTTCTGAAATTTTATACAGGTTTTGTATAAATTTTTACAAACGTATTTTCAATTACAATGGGCTATTAAAATATTTTGGAAATATAAACATTTAATCGACTTAATTAAAATTTTGTTTTTACTTCAGAATCCTATTTCTTAGTGAATTTAAGGGGAAAATAATTTTTAGACTGAGTAATTTTTAAAATAATGAATTATAAATTACGGACTTGAAAAATGAAACCCTGTGTTACAATTTGTTCGATTTTTCAAAAGATTAAAAATGCCGAATTAAGATTTAAAATGTATGATTAAAAAGATTAAAAATGTATGTTAAGTAATGATTGCTAATTAAAGCTATTAAATTTATGTTAAGAAAAGATTAAAAATGTATGTTATTGGTGAAAGAACATGATTAATGATTTGAAGAAGCAATGATATTAATCTGAAGTTGATTATAACATTAAAAACAATACTGTTGATTGTGTATCAAATTATAGTTTAAATAAAATTTATTAAAATTAGAAGAAAATATTCTAAAGAAATGAAATTATTATCATTAAAAAGATAATTATTTTTGAAGTTAAAGCAAAATATAAATTCAGGTCTTTTTTATGAGATAATATTTTTTAAAAACCTTTATTGGAAATCGCATAAAAATGCTTAATTTTCAATTAACACACTTAAAGCAACTTTTGGATTTCGGAAAGTTGGCTTTTTTTTCAAAACTAGGAGTTAAAATGTATGCCGAAATTCATCAAAATCGGTCAAAAACTGTAGGTTTGCATTAAGAAAAAATATACAAACAAACATGCATCTTTTTACATATCGGTTTAACTAATAGCTACCTGATAGTATGAAATCAGGCATTTAAAATTTCCGAAATATTAGCAAGTAATTATTGAAGATAAATCACTTCATGTTTGTAATATAGCTTTCGAATATCAATGCATATTTCACAAGTTGCATCGCACTCAGAGTCTCTAGAAAATGAATCATCCTGTAAAGGGAACGAAAAAAATCAAATAAAGACATGTATGTACCAATCCAATCCTTTGTTAAAAGTTAGGGTTTCAAAAAAATAACATTCTGTGAAAAAAAACTGAAATTTTTTTTCTTCACAATAGTTATTTTTGTAATTCTTTTGTAAATTAACGTATAAACCAATGATACTGATCTTCTCGAATCCTTCTCGTATCACCTGAATCCCAGCATAAAATTGCGGACTTAGGGTGAAGCTATGAATGTCTTGCATAATTTTATTGAACTGTGATCATAAAATATAAATTTTTACTAGAAATCAAAATATAGATTTGTATCTAGCAATTTTACAGAATTTATCATATAAATATGTATCTTAAACACTTAATACGTTCGATTGTAATTGAAATTTGGAAAAAACTACAATTGTAATCACTAGATCACATACCCAATCTCACAAATTCCAAACACTGCATTTATGAATTATTGGATTTAAATGCATACGAAAATAAGTCTGACAGACGAGCAATCCTTTGACAGCTTTGGTTCAAATTTTCTAACACGTATAAGTTTTCATGTATTAAATCGAATTATCTTTCTAGTTCTTATAGCTTTATATTTATCGTGTTCACTTACAGTTAGATATACTAATTTCCAATTAATAGATTTCATTTGAGATTTTACAGAAATCTACAAATTTTAGTATTAAGACTTCAATAGTTTTTCCGTTCTTCGCAGAGTGTTTCTGAGTTATCAAATTCAGAGATAGATAGATATAATGCCAAAAATTTGCTTTTCTAACTCAAGGAGATTCGTCTAACTCTCGACTCCGAAATTTTTATTTATTACTATACTTTCTCCATACTTCGTATAAAAGAATGCAAAAATGCTGACAACTTGTTTAAAAAGGTATAGTTTGGCATTGGTATAAAAAGTAACCAAAAATATAATGTTGATTTGATATTTATATGGGGTGTTTCATATTCAAGAGAGTAATAGCCTTCACATATAGTTGAAAAATAATTTTTTTTTTACTATACCAAAATGTGTTTCTTTAACTGGGATTCCTAAATCATAACTGGCTACTCCGATGAGCCTAAAGGCACACGGAAAAATTTGAAAAAGGAAACAACCATCACAGTAACACTCGCAGAAAATATGGTTGAGCTCTAAGGGTTATCACCGGCTACGGTACAACTCTTTCCGGTGGAAGCACGCCCCTTTTTTTATAACAGGTAGCCGATATCCACCACTTCTGTAACCATCAGAGTGGCGAAAATCGACCACCATACAGGAAGCTTCGCATCTTCCTTATTAATATTAACTATCATATATTTTCAGAGAGACTTCAAACTGTACAAAGAATGTTTTATATCATATATTGCGTAGCTAATAGAAGATTTATCTTATAAAAATTTTCATTTATTTGTATTATCAACTCGTTTTATTATTTGCTTTCTTTGGAATTAGAAAATTTCGTTATATCTATGAAAAACTTTCTTTGATGCTTCGTTTCAGCTTGCTCTAAATCATTCCTCAGCTGGGTCCTAGCAGCTATTCTCATCGCTTTAATCGTTGCTTTGTGTGTTCAGTTCTGGTTTCCTATCGCCGAAAAAAGAAGCATTGAGGACATCGACACCATTCACGTATTTCAAGGCACCCCCATAGAAATTCGTCCTAGGTTCAAGGAAGAGGATAAAAAACAGTCAAAAGATGAGGTGAGATACAATATTCGAAAAGATAACTTTATTTTCTAGAGTCAAAACATGGTCACTAAATCATCCTGTTGTTTTGATCTCTCAGCATTAGTTAGAAATCAAGTTTTCTAAATTAAAATTAAAATGTGGAAAATAATAGTGCACTTTTTTAAAAATATTATACTGTGTTTTATATATCTCTACTGTTGAAATGTGATTAACCTGTAAGAAAACTGACTTCTTGACTTTAATATCTATATTAAGTAGAAAGTTGCAGCTTCCATTGAACTACAAAGACTTCGATGTACTAATAATACTGACCTATCTTCATTTGGTTTGCGAGGAAGACTTATCTTTCTAAAAATGTTTTAGTGATAAATTGATCATCATTTGAGTTATAAAAAGGGAAGAGCCCCAATACTGACATTCTAATCACAATGTAACAGTTTTTGCTTAAACAGATTCAGTTTAATAATTTTCAAAATGATGGGGAAAAATTGGCAATTTGAAACTTGCGACTTTTTCTGAAAAAAAAAAAGGATTTATGGAGACTGAATGTTTATCTACTTTTACTAAATCCTTTAATTTTCAATGGATAAAGTAGATTGAGAACAATTTTATTGATACCAAGAAAAATAAACGTACTGCATGCAGATACAAGAAATTTGGGATATTTTGCAAAAGATTGGTTGGTTGGTTGGTTACTTTGGGTTTTTTGGCACAAGGGCTATTCTTGGCCATACTGCACCATTCTTATGGTAAAAGGTAGAGCATTGTTAATGCTCGAATCTTCTTATGAAATTATGTATTTTCATGTAAAAAAGCTAAAACCGACGAAGACATAAAAAAGGACATCTTTGTTTTAAAAAAAAGGAAATTGTTTAAATAAAAATATAGGGTAAAAGGTGTATAGCAATTAAAAATTTAAAGATGTTTGGATGATAATTCCTTCCCAGCAATTCTGGAAAAGTTACATTTGATGAGTTAAAAAACTGGTGGCGATAGGAGTTAAAAGCTGGGCTTTCAATTAAAATATGACTAACGGCCAATTCGGGTAAATACATAGAATATTCGAATAAGTATAAATTTTAATGTAGATTTAGAATTCAACGTATTTTTATGATAAAGAATATTTGTGTTTTCTCATATATTTAATATTAGAACTGAGGAACACGTCAGTTTAACAGGCTCCTGACTTTATTGTTGAAGAATTTCGTTTTTTAGGCCATACCCCGCTTGAGCAAATATCATTTCTAGATGTTGCATTGTAAAGAGCTTTTCAGAGAGTCTAATTTTTTTAATAAACTGCATACTCTTAAATCACTTTGCAGAAATAAACATAAGAGAGCTTGACTATAGATTTTTTAAAAATATTTAATGTAATTTTTCGAAGAAGACAGCAGGTTCAAAATAAAACAAAATAAATTATTAAAATATTTTTCCTCCTATTTTAAATCGAAGGCTGGATAATATCAAAGTCAAAGCTAAAATGTTGCATTTTTTTGCTTGAAATTTTGTCATTATTATGGGTCATGAAAGCTTGATTATGCATGTATTGAAAATTTACCCTTATTACAAAGAATAAGCAGAACTTTTCAATAGATCAAAGCAACAAAAACAATCATTCAAGACAGAATAATGGTTTAGAGAGGGGAAAATAAAAAGCTTCATTAAGGTAATTAAATACGAAGGATTAATTTTTTTTTTTCAGTGACGCTGAATTTCATAGCAATTTTCAATCCAGATTTAAATTTAAAATGTAAAACAGCTTAAATACTCAATACATTACCAAAAGACCATCAAAATGGAAATATAAGAAAATTATATCAAATTTTCAAAATGAGATATTAAGGACGCTTTGTACCCGCATAAATTTTCTGATGTTACATCTTTAATCTTTTCTTATTTTTAAATTGCTATTAACTCGTTAATGTCATAGTTGGCATGCTAGTATTATATCAGTGAAATTCTGTAGTATAACTGCTATAATTAAGGAGAGATATTGTTATTTCTAATCAATTTATTGTAAAAACCTATGTATTTTGCATTCAATGCACTTTCAGTAGGTATTTTGTAGTATTATATTGAAGAATACAATTAGTATCCTGATTACTTGACGAGCGAAATAAGTTGCCTCTAATCGATTTGATGAAGAATTCACTCAAGGCCGAAAAGAATTCATATCAGTGCGTTGAATGCCTTTTAGTTTTAATGTACTTCTGATTATATATTAGTACCATAATAATGACTTAATGGTGGAGATAAATGATATCTAATCGGTTCAGAGGTGAAGGTTTAAACTTTTATGAGCTTATACTTTAGCTTGTTCTGAAAATTGGAGAACCTACATCAAGCCTTAGCAATAACAGACTGTTTAGAATCTTGGTTGGAATACACGGGAGTCAGATTTAAAAACTCCTGGAATATCTCACGTTTTTTGACAGATATGACAAGAATCAATTAAGTATCCAAACATAAGCGAATGTTATTTCGGACCTTTTCAGAGTGATGAATGACTTAAAACGAATAGATATTCAGATGCTTTAGCATAAAATTAAATTCGTTTAATTTTGTAATTGTTTTTAACAGATAAACCCCCAATGGCATCTTGATTTCTTAATCAATCCCACAAGGCTCTGCGATACTCGCCGTCCTCCTGATTCGGAAGCTTACAGACAGGATCCTGAAGTGAGACTTCTGGTGCTGGTTCCATCTTCCACCGGTCACTTCGAGCAGAGAAAGACCATCAGAAGAACGTGGGGATCGGCAGCCAATTTGTAAGATCTTTCGGCTTTCTGTTTAAGTTATTTATGAAACGTGTCAATAATTAAGCATCCGCTTTGGTAATTGGATTACTAATTCTACGTTAAAGTCAATAACTTCCATATGTGACCTCAATTCTGTAATTCCATGTTTAAGTCAAAAAAAAAAATTATTAATTATTAACAGAAAATAAAACAAAAGAAACTTAAATAACAATAATAAATGCTTTAGACTGTTTAAATATTACTCAAAATTGTCAAAGAAATGTGTTGTATTTTACAATACTCTAATTGACATAAAATTAATTGAATACTTTTGACAGATGTTGTAATTGCAATGAAAAATTATAATTTATGTTGTTCGGGACAAAGATCGTGCTTAAAAATTATGAAATCTAAATTTATATACACCACTTGGTCTTATTTATCATATTTAACAAATGTTATTGACATATTCACATTTCAGTATTTTTTAAAAATTCCGCTCTTATTTTGACTGCCCGAGATATACAACTTTGCGTTTCTTTGTTATAAGCCTTTCAAAGACAGATTGGAAGAACCATGTACGATTGGTGGATTTCCTGGAGTGACATCCAAAGTTTTACAACTTAGTTTTAGTTACAGAATTTATTTTGTAATAATCACCTTTGGTTACCAGTGGTTTTGTTAGAGTTGATGGTTGCTAAAATTTTTAATTAAATATTTAATGTGACCTGATCTTAGCGGCTTTTTCAAGCATGAATTCTTAAAGTTCAAATTTTAATAGACATAAAGATTACTACTTAAGAAATCATACATCATTATGTTTATTAAATTCAGTGCATCTTCCTAAATTTCTATCATTTCACCTGAAATTTCAATTTTAATTTGAAAGGGAAATGGTCAAACTTCAAATAATATAGGAACTGTTTTGTTGAAATTATTTAAAAATAGATGCATTTTAAAATTTTTCCATCGTTTTGTACTTATGAAGAATTATCAAAATAATAAAGTCATGAAATAATGATCAAAAATATCTTTAAAAAATTAATTGAAAAAAAATACCGTACAGCAATTAAATTAGCAACACTAAAAAATATCTTTCTTAAATTTTTGATGGTGTGGTGGAGTCCACATTTCGGACATAACAATTTTGGCAATTAAGGGACTAAAACTTCAAGATTCTGCCTACTTTTTAATAAAATTACAATTCTAATTATAAAAATTTCTTAAAAATCGCTCTGTTTTACACATTTATATCCTTTAAATCAACGTATTTATTAAGTAATTCATAATCACATAGTCTACCTATTTAATTTTCAACTGTTAAACAGATATATGTAAATGCATGCATTCTGCTTTAGTAATAATAGAGACAAAATGTTAGTATGCAAAAAATAATTTTACTAAGTGTAATTAATAGGACTGAGAAGCTTATAAAAATTTGACATCATAATTTTTTCAATAGTGCATGTATTAAATCAAAAAATATTATAAATATAACTCTTAACTTTTTGAAGCATTTTTTCAATTGGAAGCAATATTCCCGTTTTGGGGGAATTAGAAATTGGCTATGTAGGATACTGAATGGCATTTTATTTGTCTTCTAACTACTTGACTAATTTGTTATTGCTCCTCCTGCATTTTTCACATTTATCTTAGATTATTTTTAAGTGCACAATGATACTTGAAAAATTAATTACTTTCAGACCGCACGGGCCCATGCGTCTCGGCTTCGTCCTGGGCACCACCCTCAATGCCACCGAGGAAACACTGATCATGCACGAGAGTGAAGCCAACGGCGACATCATCCAAGCGGACTTCCAAGATACTTTCCGCAACTTGACCACCAAGAGCGTCCTCATGCTCAAATGGGTCTCCAAGCACTGCCCCCATGCCCAATACTTCTTGAAGGCGGATGATGATACTTTTGTTAATCTGAACGTTCTCACCGATCTCTTGAAGAGTCCACCATTCTCTGAGGAAGACAAATTTATCGGGGGATATATCCATCGAGGAGCTCAACCATCCAGATCTCCAAACGAGGTGAGAATCGATTGTGAATGTTTACATGTTTTTTTGTTTTTTTTTTTTATTAAAAGAACGGCTAATCAAAAAAAAATAGGCAATTGCTTTGGAGAACCACCAAAACTTTGATTAGATGGCTCTAAGATTTTTTTTTTCTGATTAACTTTAATTTTATTTCATTACATGCTTTCATTAGATTTGTATGAAACATGTGCTCAAACTTATTTAAATTAAGAACAATTAATCTTTAATTTTTGAAAATATTTCTTAAGAACTTTTTTTCTCATTTTTATAGACGTTGCTTCTAGATAAGTGTGATATATTTTATATAGTGTGATATTTTTATAAGTCGATAAACTCACTAATTAACAGATTTTGCAAACTTGGTATTAAAATACTTAAATTGTGTTAAAAAATTTGTTACAGTTTTTTTTTTTTTACTACTTTGTGGATTATAATTTTTTTTATTTAAATTAATTTCTTACGCTCGATATATTGAAATTGACTCCTTTGCAGAAGTTATCGAAGAACTTTTTGTCATTTTAATTTATCACAATATTTAGACTTAAATACAATAAAAATTTGGTTTTAAAAGTTGGGGGATGAAAACGCACCTCAAAGATTGTCTTTGATCTCCAATATGGCTTAATTTGCCCCTATTAGCGGTTTGGAAAATTTAATAGTGATCAAAGCAACTTTGGCTTAAAGACCATTCATGGACAAACAACAGTATTAGATTCCATTTTTATGACATCACGGCCACACTGTAAACACGTAATGTTGATTAATATATAAATTGTGTCGTGCAGTTCGTGTTCAGTTGTGAAAACATTTTTTTGTGTGTCTTTCTGGATGCCAGATATTAGATAATACAAAAAGATATACCGATTAATACCCAAATTAACCGTAGCCTCACGGTTATATCACATTATAAATATGAAAAATTATAAATATGAAATAATAAATATGAAATATTAAAAACAATATTGTGGTATTTTTTATCATGAATTATTATTTATATCTTTTTTCAATGCAGAAAATATACTGAAAACAAAAAAGATAAATCTTCCTATTCAGAAATTAAAAAAGGAAAGAAAAAAAAAAGATAATTTTAGCTCATTGAAGATCTAAATATTTCTCAAATAAAAGAAAAGGATGTAATGTACTATATATGAATGTATGTATGAATGTACAGGGTGATCAGCGAATAAGCAATGATTTCAAAATTAAATATCTCTACAAGAAAGATCGATAAAATTATGCTGTAAACTGTACGTTTATTAGCAAAACTGTAAAAAGAGTGTGCAAAAGTTATAAAATTTAGTAACAAAAATTGTTAACAGATAGCTCTTTGCGTTGAAAACTCTTTCTCTGAAAGGAATCTTAAAAAAACAATAAAGTGATGCGGTCTTTGCAATCAAAATACATTTTTTTCAAAATGCTCACCGTTCGAAACAATGAGGGGGTGTAATCGAACAATGGAATTTGGCATCACGTCTTGCAATGAATCACCGGAAATGGAATCACATGCAACACCATTTAACGATTCAAAGTCATCTAGAGTGGTGGGATTGTTTCTATAGACAGCGTCTTTAAAAGCTCCACACAGAAGGAAGTCACAAGGAGTCAGATCGGGAGTCATTTTTCATTTTTGACGTCACACTGAAAGCATCTATTTGCATAGTGATTAGAGCACCATCTGTTAACGATTTTCGTAACTAAATTTTCTAAACTTTTGTGCAGCATTTTTACAGTTTTGCTAATAGACCGCAGTTTACCGCATAATTCTATCAATTTTTGTTGTAGAGATGTTTAATTTTGAAATCAGGGCTTATTCACTGATCACCCTGTATATATGAATGTACTAATATGGAAGCTCTAATATTTATCTAATCAGTAATATCTGCCGTTGAGAAATATTAACAAATCATTCATTCTGTTGGACAATACTATCTTGATCCTAAGCTTGAGAAGTTTTTGATCTTTTTCATTTTTCTTCAGAAATATTACGTATCCGAGGATGAGTATCCTGACAATGAGTACCCTCCTTATGCCTCTGGGGCCGCATATGTCACGACAGGACCCACTGCAACCGAGCTCTTCCACGCGGCAAAGAACGTGAAGCCCTTCCTTCCCATGGAAGACGTCTTCGTCACAGGTCTCTGCGCTGACGATATCGCGGCCAGTCTACTACATGAACCAAGCTTCAAGTACATCGATCCCCCAGATCCTCTCAACTGGAGCCATTACAGGTAAATTAGACATTTAGGCAGCCTACTAATACTTGTTTTAAAGAAATTTTACCATAACTTTACTTATATCATAACGTTTCATGCAAAATCTTCTTTTCGATATCATTATTTCAGTTATTTAAATATTTCTCGAGGTATGGTACAAATTATTCTATGATTTCTGCAAAAGAAATCATAGCCAATGTTATTCACAAGAATAGCGATTTCAGAGTTTGTCACAATTGATTGAATTATTTAACAATCAGCATGGTCACTATCTGTACACCCATTCTCAAACACGTTGCATTACTGTGCGATAAATTGGCATAATATTGCAATTTCCTCATACACTCCATGCAAAGACTGATAAATTTCAATACTGTTACATCCTTTCGCCTACAAAAAAAAAAACTATACACATTTTAAATTAGGATGTCGCTTCCAGTTGCTGAGATACGTTTATGACTGATAATCAGATGAAGTAAAATTGTATCATGAAATCCACTCATCACACGATATGGATAAATGCCTGAAATGTTGTCACGAAGTTTAATCAAAATAATCTGACCCGAAAATTTTACCAATGAGTGCACTTATCTTTTTGCTGACGTATATTTTCGGTTGCATTCCACAATTTCCTCAGCCTAGAGTTAAGCTTTGTATTTCAGCACATAGTTATATATTATACGATTATATCACTGTATATCAATAAAAAATTATAAGTCCTTATACATTTATTACAAAGTTCATTTAATGATCATGTCAGCCTCTCTGAAACCAACTGAATTTGTAGTGTTTTTAACATAAATGTTGTTTTTCAAATTTTTTTCTGGTATCTTAAAATTAATGCACTCTTTGACGAATATTAAAACTTTTTTCTTAAATGGTCTTTGCAGTCACACTGAAAACACATTTAAGTAAATTTCCGAAACTCTCACAAGGAACATTTTTTACTCTCAATTTGAGTAAAATTGAATAATAGATCTTGGTAATAATTCTGCCACTCAAAATATTTAAATTAAGCAATTAAATAGTAATTCGTTTCTTTTCAAAAGTATTAAGAGTTCTTAACAAGTTGCCTCTAAGTAGAAATTTAAAATTTTGCTGTTGGAATGTAGCAGCGGTCAAAGCAATTATAATTTTTGCTATAGGCCGCGATTTCAGTGTTTCAATATATGCTTTTATAACTCCGCATGTTAATAACATTTTGTCACTATTCAAAAATTATTTAGATCTACTTCAACATGTTGTATCAAAATAATAATCAAAAATATTTTGCCATTGATTGATAAAGAAACAATTGACGGAAATGTAGTCAATCCGAACCATAACCAATCATACACATCCGAAACGAAACTTTAATAACGTAGTAAAAAAATGTATGATTAATATTTAAACGAACGAATATTTATCTTCATTATTTAAATTCTGCGCTATAAACTAGATAGATACGAACTACTGCTTCAATTATATTTTCTAATAGTATTACATAATTAATACTATAATATCATAACTTGCACTTTTTATCTGAAGCAAGAACGCAGATGAATGCATCGAAATTTTAAGTCCGCATAAATTGCAGAATGTACGGAAAGATCGCCTTTCCATTTGAATAATTCATAACTGGCATGTGGAATTGTTTACTTCTATCGCATTCCGTAATTTCAGGGACTCACCTTATGCTATTTTAATTTTGACAGATAAGAATTGGCCGTTATTCAAAAATATGAGACATATTATTTCAAGCCATTGCATTTGAATAAAGGTTTTTAAAAATACTCATATTAAGAAACAACTGATCAAAGAACTATAGATCTTTAACCGAAACAATATTTTGTAATTTCTTATAAAAATTGCGAAAACCCTTTTACAACACGGCGGTCTAGGAATTCAGTCCCTACATACACTGAAGTGACAAAAGTCATGGGATAGCAATATGCAAATATACAGATGGCAGTAGTATCGCAGCGAAAAAGTATAAATGTGCAGTTCGTTTTCCAGAGCTTTCATTTGTGTTCAAGTTATTCAGTGAACAGGCTTTTCGTGATTTATGGCGGCACGACGAGAATTAACAGACTTTGAACGTGGAATGTTAGTTGGAGCTAGACGCATGGGTCATTCATTCCATTGCGGATATCGTTAGTGAATTAAACATTCCGAGATCCACAGTATCAAGAGTGTGTCGAGAGTATGAAATTTCACGCATCCCATCCCATCATGGACAGCGCAGTGGGCGACCACTTGCACTTAACGACCGAGACCGCCGACGTCTGTATAGAATGGTCAATGTTAATAGACACGCAACACTTCGTCAAATAATTGCAGGAATCAATGTGGGACGTACGAGGGACGTGTCCGATAGGACTGTGCGGCGAAATTTGTCTTCCTTGGGCTATGACAGACTCGAGTGCCTTACTGACAGCACGACATCGCCTGCAGCGACTCTCCTGGGCTCGTGAGCATATCGACTGGTCCCTAGACCAGTGGAAAACCGTGGCGTGGTCAGATGAGTCACGATTTCAGTTGTTACGAGCTGATGGTAGAGTTCGAATGTGGCGCAGACCCCACGAAGCCATGGACCCAAACTGTCAGCAAGGCACTGTTTAAGCTGGTGGTGGCTGCATAATGGAGTGGGCTGTTTTTACATGGCATGGACTCGGTCCTCTGGTGCAACTGAACCGATCATTGACTGGAAATGGTTATGTTCAGCTGCTTGCAGATCACTTGCAGCCATTCATGGACTTCACGTACCCACACAACGATGGGATTTTTATGGATGACAATGCGCCATGTCACCGGTTCAGAACTGTTCGCGATTGGTTTGAAGAACATTCCGGACAATTCCAGCGCATGCATGATCTGGCCACCTAGATCGCCCGATATGAATCCCATCGAGCATTTATGGGACATCATCGAAAGGTCCGTTCGTGCCCAAACTCCTGCACCATCCACACTTTCACAATTATGGACGTCTATACAGACAGCATGGCTCAATATTCCTGCAGAGGACTTCCAACGACTTGTGGACTCCATGACACGTCGAGTTGTTGCACTTCGCCGGGCAAAAGGAGGACCGACACGATATTAACAGTCATCCCATGACTTTTGTCACTTCAGTGTACGACAGAGGAGATGGCAATATTAGATAAAGTAATAGTGTTTGAATAATACTTAAATTATTTCAACAAAATATAAATGCAACTTTTGCCGATATACATTTGTGCATTCTAACACCTCTCAACGAAATCCTTACATCAATAAAATATTATTGAAAACAAATTCTCTTTTTTACTTATTATTTACCATCTTTGGTTTCTTTTATTATTTTTCATGCACCTCCAGATCTGTACTTTCGAATTTCTAAAAAAATTGATTGTGGGTTTTTCTTCCATCTGCTAAATGCCATTGTTGCTTACTTCCTGCCTCCATCAATCATATTAATAACAAATGGATCTTTTTAGGAAAGTGTATTTAAGAATATCAAACTAAGATAATTAAGATACTAAGATAATACGAAGATAATTGGTGTAAAATGCACACTGAAATGTCCTCAAATTCATTTATAGAAAAACTAAAGAAATTTTCAAAAAATTATCAATATCAACAATTAATATCTAAAGCATTACTTATTTTTGCCTTGAATCGCAGTTAGAAATTTTAAAAAAAAATTAATTCTCAAGTTTAGACACTATAGCCTAATTATATTTGAGGCTTGATTCATCTCTTTTTCATTCGTCTTATCATTTCACTTTATGTAAAAGAATTTTCCCATTAAATAATTCACAAAAGGAATGTAAGCCTGACACATTGTCGCTTTAATAAAAACGAAAGTGAAAATTCTATTTTGAAACGAATATCCAAAGAAATCTTATTTTAATAAATAACAGAAAATACACGTGAATGAAATATTATTGGGTCGTTCGGAAAGTAATTTCGTTTTTTCCTGACAAAGGATTTAATTGCATTTTTCGCACCCAATTTCATACTTAAACCGCAAAATCATTTTATGTTTTAAGAGCTGATATAGCAAGGCTTGAGTGTGAAAAAGTGCAGCTGATTCTTCGCAGTAGTTTTTGGATGGTGCCCTTTTAAATATGGAGAGCAATAAACAGCATTTTCGTCATTTTTTTCTTTTTTGCTATATAAAAGGTAAAAATGCTGTTCAAGCCAGAAATAAATTAGCCAATATGTGTGGAGAAGATGTGTTAACAGTACATCAGTACCAGAACTGATTTGCAAAATTTTTCCTTCAAACGAGGAGGCCAAAAACCACCTCGATCAGTTTTTTTTACAGCAAAGATCAAAACTTTTATGAGCGTGTAATCATGTTACTACCAAAAATATGGCAAAAGGTATTAGACCAGAATGGCAATTTTATAATTTAATAAATAATTTATTCATTAAACGAAAATTTCTCTTCATTTTGACAAAAAAAATACGAAATTACTTTCCGAACAACCTAATACATGAATTCAAGTATGCGACAAAGTTCGGGGTCAAGTTTTTGAAAAACAAGAAAAAAAGTTATATTTTTAAATATTTGAATTAGAAATATGTTATAAATTTTTATAAGACTAAAATATACAAGTTAAGAGGCAAATGTTTTTAAAAAATTTAAAAAAGGGACCTTTTGCCGACTAAAAACAGGAATGAAACAAAATTCCTCAAGCTTAGAGGTTTATCAAATGATTTGCTTAGAATTTTGCAGATGGCTTATGAAATGTATTATCTAGTTCCTGAACTAAAAAATAAAATATATTTCTATCGATTCTTTAAATATTGGGATTCGACTGATAATTATCAAAAAATTTTCCTTTTTTTTCTCATTGTGAAGCACTAAAACAAGTATAAAATATTTGTAAGATTAATTCAGTAACTGTAGAGCATATAGCGAAATTATTTTTCCAAATTTGTAAAAAAAACATGCATTAAATTTCAATTTATGATTTTTTTTTCGTAAGAAAATTCTATCAAAGGTGAAAATTTGTAAAAATGGCATCTAATCTTGTAAAACATCACTAAAACGTATATAAATACAAAGTCCGTACAGCTTCCAAAAAAGTAGACTTAAGACTCTAACGTTTTTATATAGAAACCTGTTCAAACATTAAGAATACCAACTAAAAAAATTCATAATTTCGCAAAAAAAAAATCAAATTTTTAACGCTGTCACCTATTTTAATAAAACTGATTTAATTTTTTTAAACTATAAAAAGTTTTCCTACAACTTGTATTTAAAAATGAAATATTTATAGAGTATTAAAAATTTTCTTTGCCACACATGATTAAGTAAGCAATTTTTGCTAAAAGAGTAAAAGAGTTCTGCTAAAAGAGTAAGCTTACTAAGAAAAGTAAGATTTTTTCAATATGTGCCCGTTAAAATTGTATAAACATTAAAAAAATACTGATTATATAACTGTATGTTTCGACTAGTTTACTTTTAATTAAATAAAACTGACCATCTATTGTATTTAGCTCCGTAGCCACAGCTCACAGTGTCACTCCCGATGACATGGAACAACTGTGGAAACAAATGAGCAGACAGATCTTGGACATCTTCGACTTCCCTGATAGTATGCCCAGTGCTTATTCATCAGAATGGTTTGACAGATCTATGTTGGATCTATTTGATTGGTCAAAAGACAGCCAAGCCAGTTCCAGCTATTCTCGTGAATTCCATAATATTCTTGATAAGCTCAACTCGCCAGAAGTCATGGCTGAATCTCTCAACTGGGAATCAAACGAAATCAATACGGAATCATATAAGGACAAAGGCGCCTCTCCAAGTCAGAAAAAACCAAGTCTATTGAGCAACTTGTTTCCTATGTTGGAGAACAGCCAAGAAAGCCCTTTCAGAAGTAAAGAAATTCAAACCAGTGACTCCATGAACTGGCCCATGTTCCCCTTTTTTCCATTTTTGGACAAACAAGCAAGTCCAAGTGTCAACATCACGTACTACTTCTTTAAATAAAAAACTATTAATATTTGCGTGACTGTACACAAGTTTATGTGTTTGACATACAGATTTATATTGTATGAATATTTAGAATAATTACATTAGTATATGTGCATCTGTATTTTTGGTTGTAAATCTTATTTAGAGTTTTGTTTCGAAATAAATATACTTCTATATACTTGTTGATCATTTATAGGACAGAAAGTGGATTTCGGCCATTGCCATATTGTAACGGTAAAAAGAGCAATTCAATTCTGAATGCAAAAAATTATTACTTTCGCTTCTACTTTCCATTTCGATTCTATGCGTTTAAACGTCTTTTTGCCTTTCTAATAAAATCTGAAAAAGTATTTAACCATAAATATAATAATTAAAATATTTACATGGTATTTTTTTAATATAAAATTATTACTTTGTTTCAATTATAAATAATTGCATTAATTTATGATTTTTAATGGTACAATACACAAATTTGCTAATTAATATTTATTATAGGTGTTCAAGTGTCGTCCTCATCATCTGACCACGATTGAAAGTAATGAGGTCCGTCCTAAAATAACCCTAGTGTTTATTTAAAAAACGGGCATTAATGTAACTAAACTAAAACCTTTCAAGTGACCAAGTGTAAAGAAGGAAAAAAAATGAATTAGCAAATCCTAAGAATCGAATTATTCAAAATATCAATGACTTTCCTTTTTTAATTTGAAAATCATCACATAAGAAAGATATATAATGGCATTTAATTCACAATGACAAAGTGGTGTTTTAGATGAAAACATTTATGCACAGTTTCTTGGATCTGCAGCTCTTGATGCTTCGAGGAATCTTTTCCCAAGAACTTGCTCGTAGTTACTATCTAATGGCGTTATTCTCAGACCAGTTGCTGAATCCTTGAATAGAAGATCCGGCCGCTGCCCTTTGCCAAATAACCGATAGAGATTAGAAGAACTGGAGAATGCTTTCGATGAATCCGCTAATAAACGAGCCAAACTCAGACGACGAGTTTCTGAAAGATTACCACCTGTAACAACCTGTGAAATGGAAAAAAAATACTGCAACACAAAAAGGCAATAATGTAACAAAGAGAGACTTAGAGCAAAGTTTTTATTATTTTTTATGCTGGGTGGTGGGTCTAATGCCATTTGGTCATACCAAGCACGAATGAGCGGAGATCTTCCGAATGAAGGCAGAGGTGTGCACCTTTCGTTGTTAATGAGCACCGTTAAGGTGAAAGCACGACTTTGCTCTATCACACAGGACACAACCCTTTTTAGGGGGTGGTCGAACTCATTCTTTCATCTGCAAGTCAGAAATAAGAGACCGGCTCATCCCTGATTTAGTACCCCCAGAGGTATAATTTGTTATGGGAACTTGGAGGGCTTTGCAGTCACGACCTATTTAACGTGCCCCAACTGCCATTAGTCAAGACGAGGACAGAACCCATGACCTTTCGGTTAGGAGACTGACGCTCTACCAACCAGGCTACCCATTGATTTTATACTACCAAGTATTCACAGCTACTCTTGTATGCTTTTGAAACACTTAAGTTAACAACTGTTACTATTTTTACTAACTATTTACTTAATATAGCTGTGATTACTTGACATTTAACTCATTCTTAACATTCTATACCAAAAGTGAAACTATCTGCCAGCATTATTATTAAAACGTATCAATAATAAATAATGTATATATATTATTTATATCTAAAGGTGAAAAATGTTTTTTTCCTTAACGAATGACGTAAGAATAATTATAAGAATTAATAACTGTACATTAACTGTCATCCTTATAGTGGCTATCATTGTCAATTCAGAAGTATGGTTTTAAGCCTACCCAGAATTCGCTGGGCTTTCAATTGTTGAGAAGTTGCACTTTATGTATTAGTATAATTAGTATGCAAAAATCAAACAGACACTCGAAACTTTAACATACTGCATTATTCTGTGTTATGATTCTTATATTTGGAGAAGGGGGTGGTAACTATCATTTTGAGACTCATTCTAAATATATCACAGCCAAATTCGTCAACTATCAGCAACAACTCAAAAATATCCGAAAATTTCCCTATTTTTTTCAAACAGAATATTAAAAACTAGTTAATTAAATTTTAAATAAATTTTTACACACAATTAAGATAAATAGAGATTTTACCCCCTTAATTTTATTTTATTTCAGCACTAAAAATTCTTAAGTTTGTAAACTTAATTTTAAAAAAGGAAATAAAAAGAGTAATTTTTGTAAAATTATCTTTAGATATTTTAAGTAAAAAATATTATTATATGAAATTAAACTTAAGTGTTCATTGAAATCTTACTTTCTATATACTTTAATACTAAAATTTGGAGCAAGACTAAACTTCTCTCTTCTTTGAATAGAAAACCACATGTATAAAACATCATATATATATATTTAGGATCATTAAAATTAAATTACTCTTCATAAGCATGTTGCAAGTTACTCGACAAGTTGATAATGTTCAATAAATAAAGGAAATGATTTGATATCAACAATCTAAAACAACACGAACAGTTATTACCTATAATTAATAATAAACAAAATGTTTGATTTCTTAGGAATTTCTTTCACCTTCCAGCGGGTGCGCGTATGTGAGAAAAACACTGGAGATGAATTTCGTTTTATACCTTTAGATCTGGTGGCACTGGGAACGCCTGTCCTTGCTATTTGTCCCCCTCCCTTTGACCTACTTTCAATTGTCATTATAAGTTTGTGGTGTTAATAGGTCTCTGCCGATCAGATATTTGCATTTTAGAGATACGCGCGACCGTTCATATAAGTTTTTGTCACGTCTGATTTTGTATGATTTTACAAATAAATCCGCATTGTTTTAAACTGGCGAAAGCTGGCCTCCAAATAGCTTAAATTAAAGGTGCTAATGAGAAAAACCGGACTAAGTATTGAAGAAGTGGAAAATGTGACGTCAGGGAAAAAACCTTGCCAAAAAGAAAAGCGGACTAGTATCACGAGGTTCGGTTGTAAAATTTGACAGAAATTTATGTTTGGAGCATACTAAACACATTTGCTCAAATTGCAACGCTGCAATGAAATAACAATGAAACTATTTTCTTCCTTTTCATATCTAACTTTCAATTACTTTTTCCTTTTTATACATAAATTCTGTGTTTTTTCACATCTATATTTTATGAGCAAATTGTTCAGTCAAAATATAGACAATTTCATTTATATTATTTTTAAATCAATTCACAGTTAACCTGTGGTCATTTTATATTGTTATTGCATTCTATGTTTATATTGTTTTTGCTTCTTTTTAAGTAAAAAATGTTCAAAGTAATTGTAGTTTTTAATCCTAAGCTATTTACAATATGATTTTAATAGTAACGCTTTTGAAAATTTACAATTTACTATAGTGTATGTGGGAAATACGCTCGACCTTTCATGTTGGTATGACGGCCGCGTCAGCTGGAAAATTAAAATTCATATTTTCTGAAAATTCAAGTTTATTTATAAGTTATGAATTATCGTCTAAAAAAACCCAAAACGGCACTTCTGATAGCCATAAAATATTGATTACAAAAACGGAGTGTGATCGGAAACTGAATAAGCATTTCTTTTGATGACAGAGTGGGAGAAAAATCTCAATTGATTTATATATTATATTATATTGATCAAATATTATATCTATTTTATTTACAATTATTTCCTTTTTGTGTGTAATTGTTTTAAATTAACATTTTAAACACATTTGGGGAAATTTTATGTTTCCTCCAATTTCTCATCTTCATCTTATATAATCTCTTAAAACACATAAAAATATTCGTACATAAATAAGAAGAAACTTAACAGTAATAACGAAACTGTTATTGCGAACATCAAATGAGCATTTAATAATGTATTGCTAACTTACTTGGTGAGAAGGAACTTTTCCCAAGTTGCACCGTTCATAGTTAAACACGGAATCTGTACCACCTCCATCGCAAAGCAATATAAAATCGGACGATAATAAATCTTTAGTCCAGAGTTCCTTGCCGTGGCCATCCGTGTAGTCCGGTACAGTCTTATGTTTGACGAAAGCGACATCTCCGTGGCCTTCCGCTAGACATCGGAAAGCACCCGCATAGCCACTATAACGTTCTTTTGAATCTCTGGCGCATCTAGAAACAAAATATATTTGTTTGATGAATAAAATTCATTTTATTGTTCATATTTATTTCGAAATATTAGGAAACATTGGGAAAAAACGATTATTTTAAAAGGAAATATTACATCCAGCATTCGAGAAATGTGAGCACTTTATATGCAACTATTTGATACATTTTCAGCATATTTCCGGTTTAAAATTCTTTTATATATAGTATTTTGAACGCAAAAATGAGTTTTATCATACTATTAAAATTTACAAATATGTAACTACTGCACAGGTTTTATAATAATATAAATTAAACATATATATTAAAATAAAAACTGTTTTTAAAAGAATTATAAATTAGCTCTTTCCTTTTCGTCGTCAAAACGCATCTAGAGCATTCAAGCGAAACTTCTACAGAACGACCGTAACGCGTTTAAAATGTCCTTCCACATTTTAAAACAGTTAAACGTTTAAAACGCTTTCTAAATGTATATTTGTTTGACTTTTATTTTTTGTTTTTTCTAATGCTGAGAGAAGCAGAAGAGAAACTGAAATTTTCGCGGATACGATAGGACGATGAAAGGGTTAAAGTCTTAACATTTCTAAGAGAGGATTACCTATAAATTTCCTTAGTTTAAAAATATTCTGCTTTAATTTTCTAAATAAATAATAACATTTGGTGCAAAAATTTCTCAAAAATAAAATCGGTATCTTTGAAAAGATAATTTTTTATTATTATTTTAAGATGTTGTAGGCCTTTTTTTTCGGAATTTTTTCCCCTAACTTTCCTTTGACAAAAAAGCAACATGTTAATTCATTTCTCAAGGCTTTGTTTTGCTATTGTTAAACATCTGTTTTATTCTCTAGCTAGAGTTCTATTCTTCCTGCCTCTGTGAGTTGTTACAAATGTGGGCTGTTACAAATGAAAATGTAGACCTACAAATGAAAATGAAGAGAAAATAATGTATATTTAAAAAAATAGAAATTTTAAAAGGCATCGGTAGATTGGTTTAAAGTTAACATTAATTTTAGTGCGAATAATTTTTTAATATAATAATAATTGAGAGAAATGTTGTGCAAAAAAAAATTGGTGCAATTGAAGAGGTAAAATTTTGACTTAACAACATTTTTTCTTGAATAATTTATTCGGCAGTTAATAAGGTCAAAAAGGAATATTTTACTTAAATTCAAATTAATTGAACATTTAACTAATTTTTGTACATTAAAAAGGAATTGTGTGTAGCATTTAATACTAAAATTAAGAATACCGGCATTCTGATCGGATTCCCAATTTCCTGTTTAATAATTTTGATATAATTTATGTACTGATTTAGTATTTTATAACAATTTTCAATGAAACATTACAAAAATTACATATTCCAATTCAATTCCCACTCAGCCATTTTAATTTCTTCGATCGGTGTAATCTATGCATATTTATACCTAGAACTGTCAAAATAACGGTTTTAAAGCTTCAAAAATTATAATATTTTATGGCTTATCTATGAAATGATGAATATCAATACATATTTATATTCATTTATGCATCGCTTTCAGACATTTTCTGAAAAAATTTGACATGTTTTTCGAAAAAAAGGATATTAATTGATCCAAATGCTCGGCAGCCGTTATAATGGGGTTTATTATATTCCGATTATGATTCAATATAGAACTAAAAGATCGAACTGTATAATCCATAAATGCAAATACAAACAGTTTTTCTTTTTTTTATTAATAATAATGATTTATTATACTAAACGTTGTTTTGGTAAAATTGCATTTTATTTAAACAAAGTCAAAAATTACAATGAAAATCATGATGATAAAAAACCCTTCAATTTGATGATGGTTGTGGTAAAACTAGGTATATATTTAATATCAATAGTTGATGAGGATGATGTCGTGTCCGTGTTTCCACGGAAAGGGGGTGCAGTAGCTTCTGAGGGTAAAGCCCCCTGAGCACCCAGAGGGCAGAAGTCTGACTTCTAGCTGAAATGAAGATTAGCCACGCATTCGCTTGCACAACCCCTTTTTACAGGGGGGCACATTCATACATCTCACTCATAGAACACAGAACATCCATGCCCGAACCGGGACTCGAACAAGGGACGTCCATATCAAGCGGAAGACACGCTACCCCTATGACAGGACGCCGGCAATATCAGTAGTTTTAATATTAATATAAGAGTCTAAGTTCCATATTAAATCCTTTTCATCTTGATGAGTTCTATCTCCCATTTATTTTTTGTCAGAATAATTTGAGAGCATAATGCATACTAAACATTCAATATTCAGTCGTCTATAGACATCAAATATTAGCTCTTTTTTTTATTGCTGCTATAACTTATAAATTATCAATATCAATAAGTAGAAATATTTTTGAAACCATTTCGCTTTCATTTTATTTGCCTCATCTAACTTTCCACTATAACACAATAACTCCATTTTGAAATCATTACTTACCTGTGCAGTCCTTGATCATCTCCAACGCAATGCTTGCACAGGTCTTCGCTGCGAATCCTACCAGGGTTGGATTTGGTGTCGTTTGCACCTGGTACGCAGCTTCCCGAAGAAAAGAAATTCGCCACTGCTTCCGCTTGGTTGCAGCCGCTTCCAGAAGAGAGCAGCCCTTCGGATATGAGGGTGCCCACTGGCATCACCCAACCGGCTGTTCGACCCATGCCCGTATGGCAAGAACGAAGCCCTGAAATGGGATAGAAAATTATTCTTGATTAATCAAGTCAATTTATATTTCTGATTTATTTTTCTCTCTCATAGAATGTTGTTTCCCTTTTTGGTCTCAGAAATTTAGAATTCTGACTACAGTTAATTTCATCTCAATCAGTTTTATATTATTTGATAATTTTTTGTTTGGTTTTCCCGAGACTGAATTTCAAGTAATAATTTAAAATTATCTTTATGTATAAGAAATTTTGCCTCCTTTTTTTTAAATCGATTTTCATTGTTATGTTTTTTTTTTTCCATTCCTTCTGGTTGTGAAAAAATGCGATGAAATTTTAAAAAATCAGACACTGTTCTGAAAAAAAAATAAGAAAAAATTCAAAATTTTAGTAAAAAAATACACGACGTTGGGATAAAGGCAGTTTCCAGCATACATTTTTGTTTTTTTAAGGTGGATTTTGTCTCCAATCATAAACCATTATTATGGCTAAATATATGTAATAATGGGTGTTAAACTACGCATTTCCTAATATGATGCAAGTCAATTACCAATATTAATTTAATTTGCCATTATGATATGCATTTTGCATGAAGAAAAGGCAATGAGATAACAATATAGCTCAGTGCTCCGCAACCTTTTCTCACCGACGACGCACCTTATTTCTTTCTAGAATTCTGCGGCACACCAGAAGCTAAAGTATATAGGTATTCATTGATACATAAATTTTACAATAAATGTTTGTTTTTTATTTGAAAGGTATACATACATAAAACCGTAACATATTTATTTCTACGCAATCATAATAATTATTAATGTGATACCTGCGCTTGTTTCAATGAACACAAAAGTTTTATATTTGGCTCAATATTTAACACCGCGACCCGAAGTTCTTGGTCAAGATCTTTTAAGCATGACCGCTTATCATTTTTAATTAATACAAGAGTTGAAAACTTTACTCACTTAAATATGTCGTCGAAAATGGAAGTAATGTTCAGATTGCTTTGTAGGAGATGTGAGGATATTCTTTTTTAACGTAAATCCAGAAAACATCTAATGGAACTTCGGAGAAGTATAATTTTAAAGTCATGTCATTATTTAAATCTGTTCTCACCAGGGTACCATTGAATAATTATTTAGTTATAATAATTATTCTTTAGTATATTTACAAAAATAGATATTATTATGAAAAAAAAATTGTCATTGTGTATTAAATACATGATGAAAAATTGTAAAATGTCAAATACAATGTATTTGATCGCGGCACACCTGTATCTGGCTCATGGCACACCGGTTGCGGAGCACTGATATAGCTCACTGATGCTTATACGGCAGCATAGAGATATAGCATTATACTTTTGAGGCTGCATGCAAATCGATGTAAGATTACATGTGCAAATAGATTTGTCATGTGGGATCAAATCATTGTGTATTTCATGCATTATTAAAAGTTTAGAAGTTTTAATAAGAAATTTTTATTATTTTTATACTGCAGTGGATAAGCGCTTACTATAATTAGAGTTAATACTATAGATATCAGCTTTAAATTACCGAGGTCTATTTAGTCCTGAAATGATGTATTCAACTGTACTCCCAAATTTTCATTCAATGCAATCATTGTTTTGTTTTAATGTTATCAGATTTGTGTAGAAAATTGACAGATCTTTCATTTTCAAATTATATTAACACTTCATGTTAATGGAATCTCTTGCTAATTTACAATTTTAATTCAATTTGCCATTATAATATACATTTCTAGCCTATGGCCTGAGGTTCTGCATAAGTTTGTCTGTACTAGAATGGGTAACTTTAAGTTTTTAAAGCAATACTGTTAATAAATTAGTTCTCAGAAACTTTTATCCTAGATGTCATTTTCACTGAACATTGATATTGAACCGACGCCAATTTTCTAATTGAAATTGATTAAATATGGAAAGAGTTGAACACACTTCTGGGTATGATACTTTGAAATATATTTTTTTTCACTAACCTCTCAGATCAGACATTTTGGTAGCATCAGAAGCCGACCTCAGAACAGCCACAGCATAATACGTGGCATCAGATCCGTTATACAGCTCGGAAGCAATAGGTTGCAGTCCATGATACCTAATTAAAATCAAAAGGTAAATTTGTAGATGATACAGGGTGATCAAGCGAATTAGCCTTGATTTCAAAATTAAATATCTCTACAAAAAATATCGATAGAATTATGCAGTAACTGTACTTTTATTAGTAAAACTGTAAAAATGCTGTACAAAAGTTTGGAACATTTAGTAACGAAAATCGTTAACAGATGGCGCTCTAATCACAATGCCCATAAACGCTTTCAGTGTGACGTCAAAAATAAATAAAAAAGGACTCCCGATCTGACTCCTTGTGACTTATTTCTGTGGGGAGCATTGAAAGACACTGTCTATAGAAACAATCCCGCCACTCTAGATGGGCTTGAATCGTTGATTGGTGTTGCATGGGATTCCATTTCCGTTGGGATATTGCAAGACGTGATGTCAAATTACATTGTTCGATTACGCCACCTCATTGTTTCGAACTGTGAACATTTTGAAAAAATTATATTTTGATTGCAAAGACCGTATCACTTTATTATTATTTTTTTAAGACTCCTTTCAGAAAAAGAGTTTTCAGCGCAGAGCGCTATCTGTTAACGATTTTCGTAATTAAATTTTCAAACTTTTGCACACTATTTTTTCAGTTTTGCTAATAAACGTACAGTTTACCACATAATTCTATAGATCTTTTTTGTAGAGACATTTAACTTTGAAATCTGGGCTGATTCGCTTGATCAACCTGTATATTCAGCTATTAAATATTAAATCTAAACCATGTTTTTATATCACGATATCCAACCACATAATTTCACAAGTGTATTGATTATTTTTATTCATCTCGAAGCTCTTAACTAAAACCAGTGGGAGTGATCTCCTCATAATTTTTTTGAATACTTTCTAATAAACTTGTCACGCCAGACAACGCATTATGTAGTATTGGTGTGTAATATTTATGAAATATTAACTTTTGGCGTGAATTCAGCATTTTTACTGAATCTGTCGTGGCATATTAGAAAGTTATTTGACAGATTTCCTGATAGGCAGTTAATATTGGAAAATAGTCGAATTTGGGTTTCAAACACAGATTGAAGGAAATATTCGACACAAAGCACTTGTTATCACAAAACCCCATACCTAATTAGTATATTTAAATCAAAGCGTTTTTGAATCATCACATTTACATGTTTCTGAAAGTACAGACTGACTCACAGTCAACACGTTGTTAGATTTGATTAAAAATTTGACAGGTGATAACACTTTGGCGTAGGTGTTGGCGGAATTGTGCCAATACGTAGATTGAATTCCGCCAAGGATCGAACCTGCGACCTTCCGATTTGCAGCCGAGTAATTTATCCACTATACAAAAATGGCCACCAATGTTTAGCGGTAGTTACTGGCTTATTAAGATGTCACCACAATACTATAGATGTTAAATATGTGTAACGAGTGTTATATTTTTAACGATCTTTCTTTCGCAATTTATCGTGTTTACTTATATCCGAACAGCTGGACAGACAGATTACCTCTGAACAAATTTTATTCACAATTCGATAGAAATCTGCACCTTTGATGTAAAAACGATATACCAAATTGCAACAGTTTAGCTCAAGGCGTTTTTGAGTTATTTTTATCACGGACCAACGGATGAGCATTTTTCAAAAACATATATTCCGGTCTCAAGGAGGTCTAAAATATAAAGATTCTTCTTTCTCAAAATATTGAGTGCCAGTTTTTTGACGTTTACTATACTTTTTCTATACTAAGTATGCGAAAAAGTTATAATGTATTTTTTTTCTACTAACAACGTTGGATTTAATTATTTGTTTAGCAATATATAATTTTTTTAGTTATTCAAGACAACTATTTTCCATTCAAACAGACATTATTATGGCTAATTGAAGGATTGATTATATGATGAATAATTAATATGCGTTCATATTTATCAGTTATGATACCATTCGCTAACACTAATTGTGAATCATAAACAGAATCGCTTGATTATCCGATAAAATATCTGTTCATTTTCGGTCATGATACCATTCGCTAACACTAATCGTGAATCGTAAACAGAATC